>CM077311.1:96430837-96945837 GCA_039655065.1 Glossophaga mutica
CCCTATTTACCACGATTTCGTCAACCATCAAAAATTTTATGTTTATAATAACATGAGGAAATGCCAATTATCATATAAAAAAGAAAAAGACACGGTCCAATGTTGTAATTACATATGACCATAACTACACAGAAGCAAGAAACAAGATACAGCTTATTCTGATGTACTTTTAAGTATTAGGTAAAATATTTCCCCCTCTTTAGACGCGTTCAGGTGAGCAATTCAAGTCAGAGCCTAGTACAAATATGTCTCTTCAAGATTCCTGTCTAAAGATTTCCCAAGCCCCAAAGCATGAGCCACTCATTAATGTAATAATTTTTCTGCCGTAGTCCAATATATTTAAAGATGGCTCCATGAAAAGTTACTATAAGAGGCTTTCCATGTGTGTGTTTTGACCTACACGTGTCTTAAAGGCTTAGAATGCAATACCTTTTCTTATAACAAATATTTCATGGAAGGAAAACAATGGGGTGAGGGGAACCTCAGTGTGACCTAAATCTTCAAAACTAGGCACCGCAGTGGTTGTGACCCGGCACAAGAAGAGTGAGTATGGGACATGAACAGTGAAGGATAATGTGTGTGGTGCCAGGTGGGTACTAGACTTATCAGGAGGCCACTCCGTAAGTTATGTCTGACCGCTATGCTGAAGATCTGAGACTAATACAAAATAATATTGTCAACTGTGATTGAAAAAAATAAAAATAAATAAAAAGTAAAGGGTAACATTTCACATGCAAATAAACAAACTTCCTCGTATTAAAATTTCCTCAGTACCTTCAAATCCGCCTTCTTCTCACTAATCAATGAACCATTTATTCGGCACCCGGGGCGTTGCAGTATAATTCATAATCAGATCTCTGGGCATTTAACCGCAAGAGGTTTTACAAGTAAAAGAACTCTCCTCCTCCCATAAACCCACATGCACAGTTTTATCATCATGTGCTGCAGTGACACAGGCTTCTGCTGCCTCTTAAGAACTACAGATTGCTCCCAGACGCTTTTCTGGGGATTTCAAGCCTCTCCTCATTTGGTGACTCTTGAATTATGAAAGGGCATCTCTAATTCATGAGAAACACTTCTCCCATCTTAGTGTTCATTATCGCACCCCCCTCCTTATATGCTGCGTCTTTAGGCACCCCCACACATAAGCTGTGACTTGGGTAATAAGGCATCACTGTGTATCACTAAGGGCTTTGCTGGGAACCCTCTTATATTTTACTATGATGTCGCCGGCAGCGACTTCAAAGGAAGCCGAGTCCTTTGACAGTAATGCACAGAATGACATCGAAGGCAAGGTTAAACGGAACCCAAGTACATTAAAAGGACTCTCTAAAAATTCACTAGGTCTTGACAATTCACTTGGCTGTCATCTCATTTAAAAACAAAATATGTCCCCGTTAAAAAAGAGGGGGAAGTTGGCAGTTAACAATTCAGGCACACTCAAATCTCTCCCCAGGCAAGGGCTTTCCTTCTAACAAAACATTCAGCCTCTGCATAATCAAATCGTATCCATGCTTACAATCCTTCCATGTAATAGCTATGTCACATCCTTAATTTTAACAGAGGGAGCAAAACTGAAAGCTCATTTCCAGATGGCATAAATTCAGTGAATTTAGACTTCTCTTGTGCTGAGTTCAGAAATCAGCTAACAGGCAGGGAGTGCACCAAAGACACAGCAAAGCCACCAAATGAACACGAGGGGTGGGGGAGTTAGGGGCAGGATAATTAATATCCACATCATGGATCTTTGCCTGTATCAGTAAAACAAATGCAGGAGGTGTGGATTTATCCATAGCACTGAATTAATTGACCTGTGTTATAATCAAGTGCTTTTCTATAGGGTAATTAACAAATCAATCAAGGAAGACAGAAGTCTCAAACAACTCAACAGGTTTTCAAATACATGGAGTAGATACTGAGCCACTTCATTGAATAGTTTCATTCTCCAAAAGAGCTGAACTGAGACACAAGGTTATGGTCACATGTGGAAACTTGCAGAGTGGAACAAAATATTCTACATAAGCCCTCAATCATCATTGATTCGATTAAGTATATTAATAGTAACTCTGTATCTTAAAATAGATGAACCTAAATCCAATCCCTGAATTTTACAGATGACAAAATTGAATCAGAGGGAGGCTAAGTGACCTGCTCAAAATTAAGTAGCTGGCAAATGGCGAAGACAAAGGAAGAATCCTTATTCTCCAATCCACGTAATGCTCTAGTAGCTACCCATTGAGTTGATTTAATTCCGCCCAGTGAACAGCAAAACTTTTAAAAGCTTTGGGAAGAGTTGAGTCAAATAAACCTTCAATCTTCCATTTCCATTCAATCAATCCCTAAGGTTTTGCATTAATCACATAGAATTATCTTCTTTAGCCAAGACACCCAGTGTAATTTAGATTACTTTGGGAGGGTCTCAGCCAGGAAACAAATCATTGAGTTGCAGCATATCACAGCAGAGGAAAAGCAGGCAAAAAGAGAGATGACAGGCACCTTAAAAATAAATCAAGAGTACTGATGTATTAAAGTGAGTAATGAAGGTAAACGAAAGCGACTCTCAAGTACTAAAGCGATGTTTCCCAACGTGACAGCTACTTGTAAGGTGTTTCTCAAAGGAAAAAAAAGTCGTAGTCATTGTTTAAGGTTCTATATTCAAATAAACTTGGAAATGCAGCAATTTTAATATCCCTCTTGAATATTCACAAAGTACATAATGCAAACTGAGGCTCTAAGAAGGCCTGCAGTAGAGAGCCCTGCTCAGCTTTGTTTAATCCAACGTTTCCCAGTCACATTGGACAGCTTTGTTTGCAGGGCTTGTACAGATGTCCTCCAAGACAGTTCCTAGTATATTTTGAGTTGCTGTTTTTTTTTTTTAAATCAATAGTTGATATTAAATTTTATCAGATGTCTTTTCTGTAAAAATTATATGATTTCTTTCCTACTTTTATTTAATAAGATGAATGTCATTAATAAATTTTATACTACTGAACCCTTCCTTCGTTCCTACAATAATCCTCACGTGTGATGGTGTATTATTATCCTTTTACTGTGTGAAAGTGCATATTAAAAGTGTTGTTTCACGCAACTTTCTAAGCAACCCTGCAAGGTGGACACTATCCCGGCTGCTCTGGCTCTCACCCACTGTGCTGCGGGTCCCCTCTCACTGCTCCTCACACACACCTAGCTTGCTCTCAGGGACTGTGCAGTGCCTGCCAGACGTGCTGTCCCCGAGATCCTTTGTCCTCAGGTATCCTCATATATCATGCCTCTCTCCATTTACGTCTCTCTGCTTACCTGTCACCTCAACACAGAGGCCTGCCCAGTCTACCCCACATAAAACAGAAACTGCCTCTCAATCTTGTCGCTCAATCCTGTTACCCCAACCCTGGTTTATTTTTGTTTGTATCAACTGTCACCATCTAGTACATATATGTGGAGAGACGGGGGCGGGGGAGTAAGGGGGTGAGAGAGAGAGGAAGGGAGAAAGAGTGAAAAACATGGACTTGTTGTTCCACCAATCTATGCACTCACTGGTTGATTCTTGTATGTGCTCTGACTCGGGACTGAGCCACAACCTTGGCATACTGGGACAACATTCTAACTGACAGAGCTACCCAGCGGGGCCTAATATATATTATATTTAACTTGCATTAATTTATATTCCATTGCCCAGAGTAGAATGTCATGTAAGCACCACAAGAGGAGGGGTTTTGTCTGCTTTGTTCATTGCTCACTTCCCAGCACAAAGAATAGGCCTGGCACTTAGAAATTACTACTTAGCATATGTTCAGTGAATGAACGAATAGCCATTTTATAGACAACAAAACTGAAGCTTAAAGAGATTACGTAACTAAAATCTCACAGTGGCAGAGCTGAAACTGAAACTCAAGTCTAACTTTCAATTCTCCACTCTTAGCCATTAAAAAAAAAATGACAGGTGATTTCAGGCCATACAAAATGTTTGTATAACCTTATGAATACCAAAGCACAAGCCAGTGACTCCAGTAAAAGTCAGAGGAAAACTGTGCAGAGGGTCCCTGCACAAGGTAAGCAAAATAATCAAAAGAGAACCTCCGAAGAATTCCTTGGAAATTATGGGTATTATATGAAGGTAGCTCTGCTCTCTTGACACCATGAGCCTCACGGCAAGTGTCATGAAGTTCTGACCTTCATCCATAGGTGTCCTTTGATGTCCAGAAAACTGGATGCTTCCGGGCCACAGGGCCGTTAAACACGTGTTTCCTACCAGCACGAGCAGGCACGGTATTGGAAGCGCACACCCCCAGAGACCAGCCATATTATGGGCCGTGCACACACCGAGGACCTGACTTGGGAAAATTATTTGCTCTTTCTTGGTTTCTTTCCTGGTTTCAAAAGGAATTTATAACTAGATACTCTTCATGTTCTTCTCCTCTTCTATCATCAGGGTACTTTCTTGAAGCAACTTTAGGTGAAAAACAAAATTTCACAAATCTGCATTTCTGACATTAAACAGCATCTTTAGCTTTTTCCCAGCATTCAGTCAAACCCTGCACTTCAGAGCTGTGGAGCTGATCCAGCACCACAATGTGCCACGGTTAATTCCATCAATGTAAAGCATAATGAGCGAAGATTGAGCTAGTGAGGCATGACTAAATGTTTTGAACCTGTGAATCTAAAAAGCAAGGCTCATTTATGTTATTTCTAAATAGTAAATAAAATTATTTTCCAACACATCGCTGTCAAATTACAGTCATTTTCCCACCAGCACACACTTGAGGAATGCCACAAAGGCTGCTTTCTAACAGTCTGTTCTATTGTTGCTCGCAACCTTCCAAATATTTCTCTAGTTGGCTTCTATTCAAAGGTAAATGGGAGGCAGTAAATTTTATGGAAAATGTATGCAACTGCTTAAAATTCATCAACCAAAAGAAAAAAAAGGTTTTAGAGCTACATTATGAGTTGCGAAATTATTTCTCCTTCACTTAGTCTCCAGCTTCAATGATAGGTAAGAAAACTGGCAGACTGGTCAAGTTCCAAGTCACCTCCTCCACAAACAGAGCCCAGCTCTTCCATTTCAAATTTGCACCTTGCTCCAGGCCAGAGTAAACACCTGTTCTTCACATCTTTACACAACCTCACTTTGTAGGCCACAAATACAGGCTTTCACACCAGGGAGGAAGCAGATTCCAGCGCACTGGACAAATTTCCACTCTCTTACACCAGTCTGTTGATTGTTCCCTTAATTTTCTCAGCTGTCAAGATAGCGAAGGGAGGAAAGGACCTTTCTATAAAACCGTAGAGTGTAACCAGATACATTTGCCCTTTAAGCAATTCACACACAGAGAGAGAAAATAAAACTCCTATTAAGGTTTAAAATTTAGCTATGAAAATTACATTCTCACACTTGACCAACATGTTGCAAGATTTGAATAAAATAGATTCTAAAATAAAGTCAATTGACATCAATTTTTACATTTCATGGACCAAAATGAGACATTAAAGATAAATTTTCTAAAGCAAAATGTAAAAGATACTGTACAGCCCCAGCTGGTGTGGCTCTGAGGTTGAGTGCCAGCCAGCAAATCAAAGGGTCACCAGTTCAATTCCCAGTCAGGGCGCAGGCCTGGATTATGGGCCAGGTCCCCAGTGTGGGGCACAGAAGAGGCAACCACACATTGATGTTTCTCTCCCTTTCTCTCTCCCTTCCCCTCTCCAAAATAAATAAATAAAATCTTTGGAAAAAAAGATAACTCTATAAAATTACAACAATTGTAGCAGTTCAGAAATGCTTTAAAACAGGGAAGTGAGAAAATACAAACAGCATTAACTATATTTAAAACGTTTTAAAATTTTTAAAACATATATTAGCATTGAGAAAATTCTACTAAATAAACTCAAATTAATTTAAGAAAATAGCTTATTCACCTTACATGATACTATTTCATTTTATTTCATCTAGAGATGTTTATAAATATTGTCCATTAAATCCTTCATTTAACAGCATAAATGGAAAAGGCATTGTTATTATCATTTGCAAACATGCAAGAAATTTTAATAACAAAAAAAGAAAAAGAAGAGACTGCAAGTTTCAGGAGAACTCCAAACAAAAAAGACCGAAAGTACACTCTTTTTTGGCTTGGGGTTTTGGAGGAAATGGGGGTAAAATACAATAGAAAGAGAAATGTAATATAGGACTGGCTTAAGTAAGCAACTGACCTGGAGTTTACTGGACAACAGAATCCCAGGTTACCCTCCAACATTCAAAAATACCTTGTTTTATACCAAATTTATATCAAGTTATGTCAAGCACATTTTATAATTCAAACAAACAGACTAACATTGGGCATCACCACTTATATTTGTGTCTGAATCTGAGCAGCAAGAAACGTTCAGACGCATGAAGCAGCTGACAAAATCCTTTCATACAAAAACCTTAACAGAAACCAGGAGCGCATCGAAGACAATCCACCGCAAAAACTAGAGCAACAGGGAAAGATTCCACTATTTTCAGAGGCAGGCTTAGAAAGGGAAGTGCAGCAAACATCCCTGGCGGTCACAGGGCACCTTGTCTGCGTCTCTATTAACATGTGTTTACATTTGTATCCCCTTAGGAGGCTGTGATCTTGAAGGAAAGGACCTGGCTTCCCACCATTCTAGTCCATCAGCCATTGAATTCAAATACATGAGAATCAAGTGTTCAGTCAATCAGCCTTCTTAAATTCTCTTGACCAAAAAAAAATATTTACAGTGTTTGTGTTATGTAAATTTTATCTCAATTAAAAGATACCAAAAAGGGGCTTTTTTAAATTATTAAGGCAAAGCTATTTTGAAGTCAGACCCTAAGTCACTGGACTGTAACGTAAGGCTAATATTTTCTACCATAAACAACAAACCTTATAATTGCACAGATATTTCCTAACCCTACATATATCCAAAGTCCTCCACTGTCCAGACAGGTGACTACACAACCTCAAAATACCCATCAAGTTTCTGGGTCAGCTGACTGGCTGTTAAAATGGATTCACCTTCTTTATTTAGATACAAACAGATTCTATAATATTAGGTTCCACCAGAGGAAGCAGAGATTCAGAGTACTGTTGTTTTTCCTTATGAGAAAAAACAATATACTAAAGTTAAAAAAGAAAGAAGAATAGAAAGATACCAGGAGAGACCTGGGGAAAAAAAAAAAAACTTCAGGGAAATCCAGAGACCTGCTTTGCCTCAGGCTTCTTTCTAGTCTCAATGATGTAAATCTACTCTGCTTCTGCCGAGAAACTTAAAGACTGCCAGCATGGGCTGGGGGACTGACTGCTGGCCTGGAGCTCCTGAATGGAGCACCGCACCTCATCTCCCTTGATCTCCTCAGTGTCTGCACTCATGGTTTCCCTGAGACAGAAGCAACAAGAAAATCTCATTCAAGTACAAATGTGATATTTGGCATCATGCTCTGATTTTGAAAGGTCAAGTCTGTGACCACCAGCACTTCAGGTAATTAGCTAACATCATGCCCACTGTCTTAGTCCCACAAATTAAAATCCTGGAGCAAAACTGCAATGTGGCCAAAGGCCAAAGAAAGAAAACAAAAACTTTGGTAGAAGAGTAAAGACATTATTAGCAAACTCCTAATACGGCCATCAACGGCTTGAAGAACACAGAGATGTCGCATGACCCACTGGGTTTCTCTGGATAGATGGTAGGAAGACAGGGCAGGAATCCTTCAGTCTTATTGCTGTTCAACAAATCAGAGATGTACAAAACCCTAAAATTAATGTAGCCTAAATGACAGTAATATGCACATTCGTCCCAGAAATATGGAGTCACCTGCTTTACGTTATCGTAATGAAACCCCTGACTTGTTGACAAAAGGAACCACCATCTCACTGGCTAATGCCTTTTCTACCCACCCGATGCCAGGGAACTAAGTAAGTAACTGATATCTCGATGTTCTTTTCAGTGACTTCAATAAAGTAAAAGTAATGCAAGTCAGAACAAGATCTTCATAAGAAGTTTCCTAAGCACAAATGTCCCTTTTGTAAAATGTTCTGTCATGAAGCCCTCCCCACAGACACCTCTCAGACACCAGCCTGCACTGACTCACACCATCTCGCTGCTGACCGAATCGCAGATGCAATCAATGCCTTTGCAAAATAAAAGTCAATTCAATCTCCACATGCACGGCTTGCTTTTCTGCACTACTGGACAACGGCACACGTAGAATACGCAGGTCACTGACCTCCAGCTTGAACACAAATGGTATTACCCTATCACATGTTACTTAAAAATGCAAAGCACTATCTCAAGTTAATTTGTCACTTGGAGAAATCTCTGTGCTTTTATGACAATTCATTTACGAGAAGCTCTCAGCACAGTTTTCCCCTTGACCTTCTCAATTTATCTCACATTTGCCACTCTTCCACAGCAAACTTTTATGTGCAATTTTAAGGCTGGGTAATGTAAGTTACAAGGACACTCATCTTTGAAACCCAAAGAACAATCTAATGAAAATGAGGCAATGCTCCCAGCTGCCAATGACTTGTTCTCTCCTGACCCAACATGCTTAAAAATATAATCAGGTAAGGTTCCTATGATCTTCGAGAAGGAAAGAAGTGGGGCTGGAGCCAGTTTTTATTCGATTGTGGAGAAATTAGGTCTATAAAAATTTGTTTTACAATCACGAAAATAAGGAGCAGCAAAAAAGAAATCCACAATTTGAACACCATCCATTTCCTTTAGAGAGATAATAATAATGTTAGGTCAGTGAAACAATTGTTTTTTCTTTTTAATCCACAATAAACTTCTAAGACTTTTGTAGGCGTCATACAAGTGTATTTAGAAGTAACCAGAGCATGAACTGGTGGGAGGGTCCAGTGCTTTCAGATGACAGGCAAACTAGCAATATTGTTTCATGCTTTTTTCTCTAAGCCTCAGTGTCATCGACTACAAATAAGGATAATATCCTCCCACTCTATATATGTCACAGGATTAGATTTTTTTTAAACTATACCTGAAACTACTGTATAAAACACAAGTATGCATCCTTCCCGCCAGTAGAAACAGAAACACGGGACTGCGCAGTTACAGAACCAATCTTACTCTACTCCATGTATACAGGAACAGCTGAGGAGATCCCAAAGCAGGCTGAATGATGATTGCCAAAGCCCCTGGAAAGCTCTTCGATCTCAAATGGCTGCAAATCTTAAAACTATTATCTAAAAGCAGCTAAAGCAATATTAATCAGCTTTCATTGAAGGAGTGGTACATAGATTTTTCCCAGAAACTGATGAAAACTATAGACCCTCTATCCACAAAGTATCATATCCACACATAGAAGCAAGATTTGTTTTTATATTATCAAGGTGGTTCTTGGATATTATAGTAGGACTGCTGAGTGATGGCCTTGTTGACCAGAAAAACACGAGACAAGAGAAGCTGGTGCATACATTGACATGGATAAGGTGATCCCAGTCACCTAAGGGCTCCACTTAGGAAATCCTTCCTCACACTCTCCCTGGAGACAAGAAGCTGAAAGGTCTGTGAAAGGTCCGAGCCACCTCAGCAGTATTCAGACAAATAAGGCCCTGATTGCTCAAGCAGCAAATCTCTTCCTTTCCTAAACAACCAGGCTTCCAACTAACACCTAAAAACAGTGTTCATATATATCCAGGGCTACTCCTGAATCTCCACGTGAAAGGGAAGGGATGGTAATCTCACTGAAAGGCAGACCTAGGGTATTTGTTTTGAAGACCAAGTTGTTTAGGATGTCATGTCAGACCGAAAAAACATCAAATTTCCATAGCAAAGCAAGAACTTCGCTAGAAGAAGGGGGCGGGAGGGCAGGAAGCAGCCAGCTCTTGGCACCTCCACGCTGTTCTCTGGCACCCGTGGTCCTCGGACTTCAGTGCGCAGCAGAATCACAGAGAAGGCTTGTTCAATACAATTGCGGGGCTCCACGCTCGGAGTTTCTGATTCAGCAGGTCTGCGCGGCAGAGGCCAAGAACTTGTACTTGGACAAGTTTTAGGGGACCACACTTTGAGAGTCACTGATCTATATACAACTAGAGCCTATTCCAGATAGGACACCCCAACTTTTTAAGCATGTTCATTGTCTCATCCAGATGCCATCGTTGTCATCAAAGAAAAAAAAAAAAACCCAGCACGATTCTGTTCCTTAAGGCAGCTTCTCACCTGTGGTACCTGTCGGCACGCGCTGGTTGGACTGCACGTTCACAGCACACAATGAGCTTCTTCATGGCTGGTGAGGGCCTATGGGGACTCCCACACAGAGAAACGCGGATGGAAAACTTGGAGCGTCTTGTTTTAAAGTTTCGCTTTCAGGAAGCAATAAACAGCAAATTGGTGCTAGGAAGATTTACTTAAGACTTAGAAAACACCCATTACGCCAAGAGCTGTGGTTTTCAAATTGAGCCCCACAGAGCTCCAGATGTTACGTCCAGATACCTCAAGGGTCGGGGTGGGAAGGGAGTAAAGAAACACAGAGGGCTGGGGCCTCCCATTTAAGTCTCTCTCTCACCTGGAAGTTCAGCTTTTCTCTGATTTACATACTGGCGTAAATTATATTTATTAGTGGTTTTACTGTTCCTTTGAGGGAAAGAACGTTTAAAGAACACTGGATTTGATTACCTCCATGAGTCCCTCCATTTTCGTGATTCTGGTGAATACAACAGAGGTTGGCTGGCACATCGAAAATGTAAAAAGATCAAACTGGCCCCGGGGGCTGACAAAACACTAGAAACAGCATCAGAATGAGTGGTTAGCAGTGAGATCACATTTGCGTCTGGTATGAAGGTCTGGGTGTCATACACAGGAGCTTCCAAACTCACTGAGGGCCGCAAACATCTGTAAATGGCATATAAAGAACAGACAGACTCCTGTGGTAATTTTCTTCACTCAGCCCTGCCCTGTCAATCAAGCACCTTATCAAGAAGGCCATCTACTAAACTGGTAAAACCTTTCTTTATGACACATAGATGTAAGCTACCAGGTAAGTTATACATAAAGCTACTGGGATCATGACTGTAGTCCACAACTGGACCACGGTGGAAGGCAGAACGGAGCAGGGGCGGGGTGGAGATAGTGGTTTATGGAGATGGACGGCGTATCTTTTATTAGGCTTTAACTTGTAAGCCACTCATAATCCCAGTATTCAAAACCATCTTTAAGAAGCAAATGAGGAAACAGACCCTTCTAAGTGAGGGTGGGAGGGCAAGGCGGGTGAGGCATCCACTCTCGGGGTGCTAAAACAGCCTGCAAAGACCACATGCCTTATCATGATATGGGAGATATGGATTTTGTTGGGTTTCTTTTTCTTTGTCAAGGATAGTATGAGCATCTTCAATGTCACCAGGATCTCACACACACACCATCATTCTACTGCTTACTAATCCCTACGGCCACCGTGTTTGGTTAGGGCAGCAGCTAGAGACAAGAGCCCTCAGCAAGTCAGGACCTTGCAATCCAGGTCCGACAGACGATCCAAACCACTCAGCAAGACCCATCTCTTCCAAACCAAAGCAGCCATAACGTCCCCACTCATATCTGTTTCAGGAACCATGGGGGGTGGAGAGGGTACCAGGCGGAGGTGTTATGTATTTATTTCATTCCACAGAAATGTTTTTGGAGCTCCTTTAGCTGCAATGAACAACACGCAGGCCCAAATCTCAAAGGGAGCTTACAGCCGCCCTGAAAGAACTACCGTCAGCCAGCCAACACTGTAAAAGCCATGTCTAATGGTACAGGGAACTACATTAGAGTCCAAAGTCAAACTCAAGGCAGCAATTACAAACAGTTAAAACCATCCTTGAAAATTCCCTGAAATTCTTCATAAAATACAACACTATGCTGCCTCTCACGAAGTCTAAGATAACCCGTTTTCCTGGCCCTTTGGGGAAAGACCATTAACTCCTCAGGTAAATACCAAACAAAATATTTCACTTGCATTTTATGGGTCATGCAGCTAAAGCCAATGCTCCAGCTCTGAAAGGAAATGAAATCTCCCTACAGACTGCCGGCTCGTTATCTCCGATCTCATGTTCACTCCAGGACTCTGCTTATCATGTTTCAATTGTTACTTCTTGTCCTTTCATTTTTCTTTTAGCCAAGTGTGTGAGTTTAATTTCCATGAGTAAAAAATATGCATATAAAGACTCCACTGTAATATCCCCATCATGTTATTTACCCAAAGACATGCCCAAAATGTCACCATTTCTTTGAGTTAACATAACGTGAACCCTTCTTTTAAATGCAAGCATAGAGATGAAGTTATATTTATATTAACTCTAAACAAGAGAACGAAGGGTTTTTTTAACCAAATTAGTTCCAGTTACTTGGAGAGAATAAGGACACCAGAGAGTGCACAAGTAAGTGGAAAGAAAGTCAAGAACGATACAGAATATGCAATAAGTTCTAGCAAATCAGGTCCTGTCAGGGAACAATATGAACCCATGGTGCACCCCAGGAAGAGGGCGGAGGAAGGAAGAAGGGGATTCTAACGTCACATATCCAAAGGTCCTCACGCTCAGCCCTACCCTCACGCTTACACAGGAAATCCCATCCCCAAGTCCTCCAGGTGTGGAATGATTCCAGAGAAAGAGATGGGCCTGTTAGGCTCCCCTGATTTGACTCAACTAGTCAACTGATTACCCAATCAATTACATAGTCACAACTGCCGTTGCCTTCCACGCCCTGCAAGGTCACAGACAAGCTGCTGTGGCTCAAAACATACCCCTGGAGGCTCGCAGATCCCCCACAGCCTTTTCCATATCTCTTCCCACTCACCGTCATAACGAGTGCCACAGACTCCACATCTCAGGCTGCCAGGCTCATGAGCAAAGTGAGCAGGACCGTTTGCCAGGGAACGTGGCCTCTCCTGTCCCCAGAGGCGCAGGTATACATTATTCCACTCAACCGAAATGCTTCCCCTCCCTGCCTCTTCCTACATGTCGCTTCACCTCACCTCTTTTTAGCCATTTTCCTCTCTATGTCCTGCTGTAGGTCTTACTTGCACCTCACCCTGAGTAGGTGACACCCTTGGCTCGCGGGACACCCCCTCTCTTTTGTCTGCTCCAGATTCAGTCTGCTCGTCTTGGTCAGCCTTTCCGAAACTTTCTAATGCTCATGAGGCCTTCCCATTCCCCAGAAGAATAGGTGGCACATTTTAATGCAAAAAAAAAAGATGCAGAAAATTGATTATACTAGAGTCAAATAAATGCCATTTACATGTCATACAACTACACGACTTAGACCCTGTTCTAACACAAATGCCTCAGCGATCCTCTGCTTCTCCACAAGGGCCCCAAAGTCATCCATCTCTGCATTCCCTCCTTCAGTGAATTCCTGATCCGCTCGGAACTTTTACTTGACCCCCGTCCACATTTATTGTCATCCTAAGTTCTTCAGCTGATATTTGTAATGAAACATTTTAAGGAGGCCATTAAAAAAGACTAGTAAACCTGTTCTTGACAGGACTAGGCTTAACTCCAACATGCTAAAATGACAAGCATGTGGCTTGCTGCCAAGCTATCATGGACGGTTTAAGAATTAGATTTGAAATAGCTGATAGAATCTGAAAGACAGACTGACCTCTATACATTTTATCATTCACTTGGTCTGCACTGTGTATAAGATATAAAACTCAAAATATTGAGATGACCAGTTTAGGAAAAGACCTTTAATTCAAGATTTAGGAAGAGGTGTTGGGAGAAGTTACTACAGCAGAATACTTACTAACTTGGTGTAACTATTTTTATCTGCAGTGAATCTGAAATACTATACGGTTTTCCTAAATTATATGCTCTGGAACACTTCATTAGTATTTTTTGTCTTGCAGAATAAAATTACCATTTCTTTGCTAAAATGCTTACCTCTCTCACATAAATATTTTAAACCCAATAATTAGAAGAATTTAACAGGGGACCTATAAAAATAATTTAAATTTAAAGCATTAATGTCTTCTCCACATTTGGAAAAACAGTGGATCAGTGTTCACATTTCAATAATAATGTATTCTCAAACATCAAAAGAAATGTCATTTTTCACTAGATAACCACCATTTCAGAAAGAAATGTTTTCTCATATTAGGAGAAAAAGTAAACTCTTAAAACATGAAAAAATCATAAGCATTCAAAAGAGCTGACTTGAAATTCCCTTTATTTCATTTGTCCATAAAATTAAAAGCCTCTTTCCTGAAATTAGAAAAATGGAACAAGCTGAATTTCAAGTTCATGCAAAAGCCATCCCTCGCCCCCCACCACCAACCCTGAGAAACAGGTAGAGTTAGGGCAGCCTGCCAGGGTGTCGCTCAGTCTGAGCTCTTCCGACTTCCACCGCTGTTCTGGTTCCCTGCTTCAGAAACCGCCCTCACACACCAAACGCTGCAGATAAACAGCGGAGACTAACCCAGTATTACCTTGAACGAGCCATTAAAAGAGACTGAAAAGCAGCAACGAAACCCCAACCCATTTGCTCTTTCACAATGGGAAGCCAAAGACGGTCTTGTTTACTAAACATAAACCACTTGGGATCTGGCCAAGTTCTTCAACGGTATTCCAGATGGAAACGTGGCGGAGCTTACATAAGTATTTTCTTCCAATTCTGAAAACAAACTGGACCAGTTTTTCTTGTTGCTTCTAGGAAAGCGATCATTTAAAGCCAGTGAAACAATTCAACAAAAGGGCTTCCCTAGACCCAACTCCTGCTCTATTTTTGGTCCCACATCTCCCCCTTCGTCTAGCGGTATTAGGTTTCTGGCAACTAAGTTTGCTTCCTCCTCCAGTGTCTATTTAAAAGTCTTCAGACTGCAGAAAGCAAAATCCATTCACCAATCTTAACTTCTCATATATTTTTGTAGTATAGTCACAGTTTTTTCAGGGAAAATAGTCAAGATAGAGCCCTTTAATTTTATATTTATATATGTGTGTATGTATATATAATTCTTTTTTAATTTCTAAAAAACTGTAGGGGTGTGCGAGGTTTGTGCAGGCAGGCCTCTCACAGAGGCTGCTGTGTTCCCTAAGGTTCATGTTCATGTGCTTCCAGGTAGGCACAGCTTGACTTCACTTTTCACTTCCCTGAGTTAAATTCGTTTAGACAGAGGGGCTTTGAGAGCTACAATGTGCAACAAGTTAGTTAGTGGCTTGTTCATGGAAAGGTGCTATGTTAATAGGCAAACATTTCAGTGGTGCGGGTTAATTCAACAACCAAAGGTCTGTCAGCATTCTTTCTTCATGACTCTCTTTCTACTAAATACCACGGGAAATGCCAGTGATCCTGATACAGATCCACGGTGCCCCAGAAAATCCACCCCAGGTGAGGGTGGGGAGCCTGCTGAGATAGCTGAACCAAAGCCAGCGGAGAAAAGTCAGCCCCCTCCACCCAGACGAAAACCTCATTTAGTTTTAATGCGTACTGTAACAGGAAGCCCTGGATTAAATCTCAGACCACGTACATTTCAGTTCTTTATTGGACAGCCCTAGACAGTCCCTCATACACTGCTACACCCACGGCACATAACATCCCTGTAGACACTACTCACATCTGCCAACACCTACCACCACAAGCTCCCACTAAACTTCCCTCTAGCCAGATTTTCCACTTCTCTGTACTGCACACACCCCACACTCCCAACCCTCCCCCGCCCCCCCCACCACCTTCTGCACCTCATAGGAACTATTTTTCTTTAATGACCTCCCCAGGCACCTGGTGAAGACTTTCCTCCAGCCTTTCCACACTGCTGCAGACTGATCTCGCCGCTTCCTCTTCCTCTGGGACCAAGAATACTGCCCTTTCTCCCAGACTTGGCTGCCTCCTCCAAGGTCACAAAGCGGGCCAGTGCCAACATTGAGTAGCTTAACCACTGACTGACAATTTCCTTCCTACCCAATGCAATTCCAAGTTCTGTGGCCTAAAATCCAAACACATCACAGAGCTCAAGATCCAGAGTCAAACAAACCTAGCAGCAGACTTGCTGCTACCACCCCCGTGCCGTGGACAAGCACTCTCTCTCAGCCTCAGTTTTACGTCTAAGTGAGTTAATAACAGTATTTACCTTTAATGTGGAGACAGAATAGATAATGCATGTGCCTGGCATGGAGTAAGCTATCAAAAATTGTTAGCTACTTTTACTGTATCATACCACCACTCTACCACTGTTATTATTATAAGGATAAGTGGCATAAACAGACAAACTGGTAGGCTTCAGGCCAAATTTGGACTTTCTGTTTGGCTGTCACAGTATGTTTTGGTTGTTTTGGGTTTTTTTTTCATTGCCTTTGGAGAGGCAACCATTCTCTCATCTGCCACAGTCATCACTGCTCCTTAGAATCATATATTCTCATTAAACTGTCTGGGCCCTGAGTTTGTGACACCCCTTCCCACACAAACCAAAGGCCTCAGTTACTCAGATTTTTTTTAACAAAGACATTATAGAACTAGGGCAGCTAGACATTGTATAAAAACAATGCCTTTCTAAAAATGATAGCATGGAGACATCAATTTCCAAAAAGGTTAAGACCTCCCAATCAGCCAAGGCCTCCTATTCTACTTTGTAGTTTTATGGACAGTAACAGCTTCCCAAACATGGAGAATCCATAAAGTTCTTCCACAATACAGCATCCCACTGTCAGCGTTCATGGTCGGGCACAAATGGCAGAGCAAATAGAACAGTGGCAGATCAGAAAATGTACTTCAAAAGCCAGGTTCTTCCCTGAGTACAGAAGGCCATTTCCCAGGCAATTTCTTGTTCCAAATGCACCTGTCAGAGGTCAGAATCTTAAATTCACCTACAGCTTTGCACAGATCAAAAATTAAATTGTCTGACATCTCATATTCTGCTTTACTTACTAACTTAACCCACATAGATTTTCCATGAATGAAAAAAAGAGGTAACTAGTAATTAAGGAATATACATATGCCTTCTTAATAATATACATCATTTCTGGGAAAAAATACACTGTAAAATGTACAAAAATTCAATGCTACGAGACTGTAAAGATATTTACCAATTACAGAGATTTATTGATATAAAATTAAACAATCTAACTTCTATTTAATTTATGAATCTCCATCTCCTATCATTCCCAAAAGTCTATTCATTGAAAACATTCTCTTTAAAATAAAATCATTTGCTTTCAAATACTCTAAAATGAAAACAAACAGGCTTTTTTTTCAAGGGTGACAAAATTTTCAAAAGAACCAAAAGTAAAGATAGGTGAGGTCAAAATTATCATCACAATAAACCAATTCAGTGATCTTGTACAAATACAACTCAAATTTGTCCTTTATGAACTCTATATACCCTCTGGTCTGAGAATCCAAAGTAAGTATAATTAAAGTCATTTACATAGAAAAAAAGGAGTTAATGGTATATTCCACAAGCTTAACAGGAATTATTTCTGGTAACTGGAATAGGGTAATTTATTTTCTCTGTGCCTATGTGTCTTTTACAAGTCTTCTACCCTACAAAAAAATAAATTATTATTTTCACTATCAAATGAAAAGTATAAATTTTAACAATACTGAACTTGACCACTATTGGAGAGTCAGGATATACCTTCTAAAGGGCTGAGGCCCTTAAGGAACCAGGAGCCATTGTGCAGAAAGTATTGGGTTGGCCAAAAAGTCTGTTACATTTTTTCCATAAAGTAAAACATATTTTTTTCATTTTTCACCAATAACTTTATTGATTTGGGTATTTTGAATATGTTGGCTATCTCCTGCCATTGGCTTCTAGTGGGTAGAAGCCAGGGGTGCTGCTGAACATCTTCCAATGCATGACAGCCCCACAGCAAAGAATTATTTGACCAAAAAGTCAATAGCACAAAGAACCTTTTCAAACCACTTTTGACATGCTCCATTAGCCACAGCACCTTCTCCATACACTGCACAAATCTTTTTTTTTTGCATTTCAGTTGTGTTTTTACCTTTCTTGAAATAATAAAGCATAATATGCCAAAAATGTTTCATATATTCTTCCATCTTCAATATTAAAATGGCTACACAAAAGTTCACCAATTTTGATTTTTTTAAATGTGTGCTGATACGACAGCTGTCACAATACATTGTACCAAAATTGTTTCAAATGACTTTAAAGGCAACTAAGCACTACTTGAGCCATCATATGGAAAAAAACGTAACGGAGCTTTTGGCCAACCCAACAGCTCTCTGACTGGTATCCTCATTTGCTTTGCCTTTATTTCCTCTTCTGAGAGGTGTAACGGCCAGCTCCCTTCCCTGGTGTTCCGTGGCACATACGCTCTGTACCACACAATGCAGTCCTAGCTGCTACCCGCTGGGCACCTTCTCTGTGCTCCCTGCTTTCATCTTATGCTCTAGAGGACTTCGATAGAAACCACATTGTACATTTGTTTTGCAGCCCTCCACAGACCCAAGCTCAGCCCTCTACACACACGGCAGACTTTCTGATATCTATTTGTTAAACATAAAGGACACAACTCATCAATCAATTAATTAACAGTAAAGTAAACCCAGCCTTCTGCCTTTTTGCCTTCAGAGGCAGTGCTGTATTTCATGTGAATAACAAAGACTGAGGTGTGGTCCCACTGACTTCGATCAGGACCACTGATGTTTAAGTAGCTTCTGCCTGAGTCAGCTCAGAACTGGACAGACCTGGGTGGGGCAGGGGGTGCCACACCTCAAGAAAGCAACACAGTTGACTCCCGTTCCTTGTACTGTGCCTGTGGCAAGGCACGTGATGTGAGCTGTGGCATTATTAACCCAGCATCACTATTCCAAAGAGATTAAACCAGTCAACAGCATCCCTGCTGGGGGACGGGCGGGCCTGCCACTGTTGACAGCAGTGGTTCCCTCAGTTTACAAAGCAACGAAGCACTGGCAGAGTTTTCAGGGCTCTCAGACAAAGCTCTATGATTACAGTGATGGTGAAGACTGGCTAATAATAGGGGGAACATCCTCATATGCTTTGGCTTCAACAGCTTTAATTATATTTACTGTGAATGCTCAAACCAGTGGGGGTACAAATCGCACAAAGAAAAATATGAGTTGTACGTGTAAAATGAATTGTGCTGGGTACTGTGATGCTAGTTAACGCAGTGAACTTGTGATTATTAAACGGAGCTGCTTCCGAGTCAAATTTTCATCTATACAAACTGGAGTTTAGAATGTCAAAATGGGGGTGGGGGTGACTGGAATAGGACCTCCCAATGAGACCACGTGCCTCTGTCTGTCCCAAGCCGTAATAAAGAATGATTTTTCTTATGCTGCCCACTGTAAGCCATCAAGAATTGCTGTTGGAGTGAAGAAAAAGTCCAAGCAAAGGACAAGGAAAAGATAAATAAACCCAAACAAAAATTTCCATTTTCATGTACAAACTAAAGTTAAGGGATCTATTTATAAATATTTCTTATTCAGCCTCTTTGACGCTATAATCTTTTAGGCAGCTGTAATGCAATATTTATGGTTAAACATATCGCTCTTTGATGATTTCAAAAATGCCCTTCAGGAAGCTCTTGTGCATCTCTCAGGCTCCTTGTGTTTTACTACATCCTCTTCTTGAGACTTCTGAAGCCTAATACTCCTAATGTGCTCTGTTTTCTTCACCACACTGTAATTGTTAGGTGCATGAGTGTTTTATACAAACACAGCTGTCAACACTTAGGAAAATGTAAATTTCCCCTGGAGGAAAAAGCTAAACTTACTAGCCTCTTCGGTTCTGCAAAAAAGAACAGTTTCCCTGAGTCTTTGTAGTGAGAAATGCCTAAAATTTGTCATAGCACACAAGCAGACCAAAAGTTACTTATAGTAATGAAGTTCCTAGCCCAAATACATAAAAAAAATGTCTGCCAGTCTTTCACACCAAAAACTTCAACACCTCCTGAAAGGCTCCAAGGTGAAACACCTGAATTCAGAAGCATATGAATGCCACTTCACAACTCTTTGATAATTGACTCCCATTGACAATTAAAAGCCATATTTTTATTACCTTCCTCCAATAAAATCAAAAGAACACTGCATTATCACCGAAAGCCTTCATGCCCAGTAATACCATGTCTACTATCAAAAAAAAAAAAAGACAATAGCAAGTGTTGACAAGGATGTGGAACAACTTAAACCCTTAGGAATGAAAAATGATGCAGGCAACATGGAAAACAGTATGGGGCTTTCTCAAAAAACTAGGTAGTAAGTAATAGAATTACTATATAATCCAGCAATTCCACTTCTAGACATATACCCAAAAGAAATGAAAGCAGGCTGTTAAAGAGATATCTGTAAACACATATTCACAGCAACATTCACAACACCCAAAAGATAGAAGCAACACAAATGTCTATCAATGGATGAATTGATAAACAAAATGTGCAAGATGTGGTATATACATAGAATAGAATATTATGCAGTCATAAAAAAAGGACAGAAATGCTACAACATGGATGAAACTTGAGGCATTATGCAAAGTAAAATCAGCCAGTCACAAAAGAACAAATACTGTATGATTTCACGTACAGGAGGTACCTGAGTACTCAAATTCCTAGAGCCAGAGTAGAATGGTGGTTTCCAGAGACGAGCGGGCAGGAAGAAGGGGGTGTCTGTCTGGCAAGATGACAACAGGTCTGGAGATGGATGGTGGTGACAGTTGTACAGCGTGAATGTACTTAATGCCATTCGTTAAAGTAAATTTTATCTTCTGCATTACATTAGTTTGCTAGGACTACCGCAACGAAGTTCCATGGATGGGATGGCATAAACAACAGAAATCTATTTTCTCACAATGCTGGAGGCCGGAAGTATGAGATCAAGGTCAGGTGCCAGCAGGGTCGCTTTCTTCTGAGAACTCTCACATCGGCCTGTTGGTGACTTCTCCTGTGTCTTCACATGGTCTTCCTTCCACCACTGTCTGTGTCCAAATCCCCTTTTCCTATCAGAATGCCATTCATATGGAACCAGCCCCCCCAAACTACCTCATTTTCACTTAATTATCTCTTTAAAGACTCTGTCCCAAAAGAGTCACACTCTGAGGCACTAGAGGTTAGGTTAGGGCTTCAACATGTGACCTGGGGGGTTACAATTTAACCCATAACATGTGGTATATTTTACCACAATTTTTAAAAGTAACAAGATAAATAGGAGCAGGCAGAGGGAAAAGAACAACCTGTATGAAGGCCCTGAGGAAGGAAAACGATGCTGATCGGAAGGAATGGAAGGCTGCAGCAAAGATGGAGGTGAGAGCTAGGATGAGGGAGAGAAGATAAATGAAAATATAATCCTTGAAATTCATTCCCAAATTTACAAAAATTCAAAAAAAGTTAAACCTTCTTAAAAGAATATTATTCATGACACAAAATAAGCAGCTTATGTAAAAGGGGTATTGCCAATTACCATACATCAGTAATTAACTTTCAAAAATTGGCTCTGCACTCAAAAAGAGATATACTACTTCAAAGCGTCATCTTTGCACTTTTATTAGAGTCCTAAGTCTTCCAAAAAGTTTTCTTTCCAGCCTTTGGGGTTTTTTTTTAATTATGATTGTGGTGAAATATACATAACATAAAATCTGCCGTTTCAACCATTTCATACAGTTTTGACTTATAGAACTATCACCACTGAAAAGAAAATGTCTAAGTTAACTTCAGGGTACACTGTCAAATGGAGAAATGAATGGGTAGTAATCAAAGCTATCGTTTTATAAATTCAACTCACGAAACATTAAATTTCAGAGATGTGTTAACCACAGCCAAGAAAACCACCAGGCCCTCTGGTTAGAGATGTGGTCCAGCATTCACAACAGCCTACCGCCTCTCTCGGCCCAGGCGCTGGCCAGCCCCGGTCTGGCCGCGCTGACACAGGTCTGTCAGTGTCCAGCATCACAGGCACTGTGCTCCAGCTTTAACAGCATGCACGCCAAAGAAAACATTCTGAGTCCCTGAAGGTCAGGAGGCTTTTTCAACCAGAACTGTTTCACAATGGGGGTAGATTAGGAGGAGGGCAGGACAACAAAGAGTCCCAATTTTTAAGGTGCCAAAACCTACTTCTCAGTTTTGTCAAAGATTAACCACAACCAAAAGGTGAGCACCATAATTATATTTGCAGAAAATTGAATACTGCCCCCCCACACAAATAAATGTTGTCACATATTTTACACACACACACACACACACACACACACATCTAGAATATATAACGAACCCCCCCACCAGTCAATAAGATAAAACTAACTGGAAAAAATATGGCAAACTCACAGAAGAGAAAGCATGAAAGGTTAATAGCTGTATGGAAGTGTATCTTTAACCTCATTGATAATCAGAAAAATGAAAATCAAAGTCACAATAAGGCAAATTATACTACACACACATCACATCTCAATTTTAAAAACACACACTAACATGTAATTTCACACCCACCAAGCAAACAAAAAATTTTTAAAATCTCATCACCCGAAGGGTCGTTGAGCCACAGGCAATTTCGCACTCCCCTGAAGATGATCCTAGTGCAACACTTCGCACACGGTCGTCATCGCCTAGTGAAAGCGTGAGTGTACTCTATGACTCCACACTTCCACTCCCGGGCTTATACGTTGGAGAAACTCTAGCATGTGTGCAACAGGAACTATGTTCACGCCACTCTTTCTCATGGTTGCAAAAAGTTACACAAACACAAATATCCGTCAGCAGTGGAAAACATAACTCAGTGTGGTATATTCTTAGAATGCAATGCTCGACAGCCATCAAATAAATAGCACACGCCCTCATAAATAAACATGAATGAATCTCAAAACATTCCTGAGTAAAATAGTAGGGTTCAGAAGAGTACATGCTGTATGCAAACAGCAAAAGTAGCTAAAATTAAGCAATATATTGTTTAGAGATAAATATACATAAGGTGAATTCATGTTTTTATAAAAAGCAAGGGAATGACTGAAAAGTGAAAAATAACAGTTACCCCAGGAGGCAGAGGGGACGAGGAAGACACAATCAAGAACGGACAATACAGGGTTTCAAGGAACTAATAATATAATATTCTATTTCTCAAGCTACGTAGTAGGCACCAGTGCTCTCTTTATTCTTTCTCTTTTCATTATACCTATAGGCTGATACGTATTCTTTTATATATGTGTGTGTGTGGTATAGCTCTCATTTTAAAAACGTAAAATAAAAGCCAAAAACCAAATGTTATCTTTTAAAAGGACAATCTGATGAGGTTTTAATTTCAAGACGGTTGACAACCTGATTGGCTCTCCCGAATCCCTAATGAAGCGAAAGTGTCAAAACATGAAACTGAAGAATTCTGAAAGATTAAGAAAAGTTTGCTGGAAGAGAACTTTAAATGGACAAGAGATTCCAACAAATCTCTGGAAAACAGAGCAGGAAATGGGAATGTGCTGACAGGTGAAATGGCAAGAGGAAAGCTGCCACCTGGGGCTGCCAAGGAGGCAACCCGCTCGACAGCAGCCCGAGGCGGTGCTGGGCTCAGAGTCAGTAGGGATCGCAGAGCGGGGAGGACCATAGGAGCCTTCGGGGAGCTTGGCAGAGGGCAGTGCCAGGTGAGACATCTGGGGTTCATCTTTACAAGAGCTGAACTGATTGTGGCGGTAGGGAGTGAGGAATGGCCTTCCAAAGCAAATTTTGGTCCGTCAGAATAAATCCTCCTCTTCAGGGCATTTTTGAGGTGAAGCGAAGTGGCCAGCAGACAACCCAGTGCCCCGCCCCATCACACACACACACACACACACACACACACACTCACACACACACAATTTAGAATTCCTACTCAGGGGAAAAGGACAGTTGGGGGCAAAAAACTCTACATGTAGATCTTTTTAAAACAGTAGAGGAAACTCCAGGCCTGTATTCTTAATTACAAATAGGCAACCACGTGTACAAGGAAAATCAGTGATGTTGAGGGTAAAAAAAATAAATAACTGACACTGAGAAAAGATAGGTAATTCCAGAAACAGAAGGACACTTTAAAAAGAAGTATCTCTAGCCCTAGCTGGCGTGGTTCAGTGGATTGAGCAACTGGCCTGCGAACCAAAGTTACCAGTTCGATTCCCAGTCAGGGCACATGCCTGGGTTGCAGGCCAGGTCCCCAGTAGGGGGCACACAAGAGGCAACCACATATTGATGTTTCTCTCCCTCTCTTTCTCCCCCTCCCTTTCCCTCTGTCTAAAAATAAATAAATAAAATCTTTAAAAAAATATTTATCTCTAAAACAATTCAAAGAGATTTAAAACAATTTAAAGAGATTCAAGAAGATACTACAACCATTAAACAAGAATGAGACACAATGAAAATAAAGTGATTAGAGAACAAGAACTTCGTAAATATTTTTGAAAACAGGATTACCAGAAAAAAAATTCGGTGAGCGTACTGTAAGGTAACAATGAGGAAATCTCTCCAAGTGTGTAGTGAACAGATAAAAGGATAGAAAATAGGAAAGAATAAATTAGAAGCAAAGAACCAATGCAGGAGGTGAAATATCCAACTACAAGCTGCCCAATTTCAGATTCGTACCACATTAATTCCACCCCCGCCCCAACCCCAACCGGTCACTGTTAGCTGCCTGATCCCAGGGAAATGGACCCATAGGGTGAATTAAACCAATCGAATTGTGCTTTCTGAGAATATGACTTAAGAGAAATATAAACAAAATCATGGGCCTAAAATGAGAAGGTCTTGTCAATGCTGGCAGTACACGCGTATGTGCGCTGGCTCACGTGAAGGAGAAGGGAACGGAGAAGCAGGGAAAGGCAGGACGCCAGAGGGGGCGGCGTGCCATTCCGTCATCCCTTACGGGCGCTCTGGTGTCACCGAGATCGGCTGCTAAATCCTACGTTTCAGATTTTTTCTAGTTGAAGTTAACTTGAAAAGCTTCTGTTTTTTTGCAACCAGTAAACGCTAAGACAGCGAATACCTATTGTCTGGAACTGCGCAGCAACCAGGAGATAGCACATGATGTCTGCTGTAACATGGCAACACCTTGCCTTTCCCGTCACCAGTCAGCTCAGCGCGACACAGTGTTGGCCCCCCGCTGCCTGTCATCCTGTCAGCATTCTGCACAAATGTGCGTCACGGGGTATTGTTGAACATGATTAAGATTATATGTGATCAAATACTCCTCATAATTAATATGTCAGACTCCAAGAGTATACATACAGTGTATTCAATGAAAACTTGAAATTGTGGAACAATGTTAAAAAGGAGAATGTTAACTTGCCTTACAATGTGGAACAGGAGAGCCAAATGGTTTAAGATTTTAAAAGAAAACGAAGAAATTTATGTCTTTTGTATCCTCACTGACTTTTTCCATCAGCCTGAAAAATTAGAAAACCATAAAAATTTCTCTTCTGATGACATGAATAAAGCTGATTTACTTGGAAAGGTGATCGAATGTCATTGTCTAGATTAATCTGCAGTATACAAAAAAAAATATTCTTTGAAGTTCAAGAGATAGAAGGAAATTCTTTTTGCACATTTAGAAGGCAACTTTCATGCCTTCTCAGGCTAGATGAACAGAGTCAAACCACAGCATGAGAATCGCAAGCCAACATCCGAGACCCTGAGAAGTGAGCGCTGTGCTACGGAGCAGGGGAAGGAGAATGGCCCGCCGGTGAAGGGAGGAGGGATGGGGCGCGTACGCTCCCACGATTAGCAGCCAGCGAGTCTCGTCTTTCCCAGACTTTCCGATTTCACAAACCAATAAAATTATACACACACCCAACCAAGTCGACTGCAAATTTTCTACTTTTTCCAAATAAAGATAATTTATTTGAAGCCATTACTATTACTAGATGTTATCACCATCATTTAACTTTTTAAAGGACATTTTAATGCTTAAAAATGTAGGAAGGACTCAATCTTGGCATTTTCTGAAGCCCTTGAAAACTTCATCACAGGCTAGGATATGCACTTACATGAAGTCAATTTTGTTCCAGTTTGGCAGGTTTTACTTTAGTTCTGATTTGTGATTCATTCCCTAACCCCCAACGCCATTATTCCATTAGTTCCTTGCCTCAGAAAGGTAATCATAAAGTAGGGAAAGCAATAAAGATGCAAATGGAATATTTAAGAATAATGCAACATTTGGGAGCCCAAAAACATGATACAGATGGCTTCACGTAAGAGCTGAAAGCTTTCCTGGTGGATTAAGAAAGACAGACTTGGATGGGTGAAAAAGGAGGAAAACCTTACCATGTGGTGAGCAACGGCACAGTGTGAACAGAGAGGTTTTAAAGGAGGAATCACCATGCTGTAGGAGCCACTAAGGAAGAGGCCTCGGCTGGGGAGAGAACTGACAAGGGGCACTAGTGTGGTCTGGAACTAGAAAGTTCTGTGTGGTTTCACTGGATACCAAGCTGCACAGCTGGGACTTTGTTTAGAAGCAACAATGAATCTCCAATGGAACTAGCATGACAAAGGAAGCCAGTCAGGAATATTAAGCCAGCAGAAGCTGGCTTCAGGAATAACTTCTGATAACTCCAAGTAATTTCCTGGGCAGTTCTGGCTCAGAAGGTTCCATCTAAGAAGATTCAGCCTTCTCATTTGAGAAGATTCATGTCCACTGACCTTGTATGAATATGTCACTGTTTCGGCACTTAAAGCCTTGGTGGCCGTGACTGTCTAAATCCCCTTGAAAATAATCTAATTTTCTCTGTCTCAGGTATGGCTGCCAGCTGCTCAGGGATTTTGCTTTTGCTAACACGAACATAGTGTTGGAAATAAGAAACTCATGACAGGGAGTTGTTTTAAAGGAGTCAGATGTGATCAATTAATAGAAATGTCCACTAGGTAATTGAGGATGCATTCATTTACCCAATAATGTTTACTGAGCTCCTACCTGGCACCTACTATGTACCAGGCACTTGAACAAAAATGAATGAATGAATGAATGAATGAATGAATGAATAAACAAGCAAACAAACACCCCTGCCTTTGTGAAGCTTACACACAAGCAGGGAGATAAACAAACAAGTATTTATTATGTTTATAAATATATACAAACTGCTTTGGGAAAAAAGTATAAAACGAAAGGAAGAATACAGACTGATACTAATCTACCAAAAAAACACCAAAAAACCCAAACTAACTGAAGCTAAAGAAGGGATAAGTTTCCCCAAAGAGTGCAAAGAGTAGAGTATTTGGTTAATGCCCCTTCTGCCTCTAAAATCCTGCCCTTCCAGATGCCCATCACCATGGATCATCTGTCATCTTAGATGAGGAAATGGAAGTCCACAAAACGTAAGTAAGGTCGTCTCAGAGTAAAAGAGGGCTGGGGGCAGAAGGGGAGTTCCAGAACTCTCCAGCTTTTCTTGTAACTTTTAACAGCAGAAGCCTTTTCAATTGCTTCAGGAGAGCTTCAAACCCAACTGGAGGGACAGTTATTTTTTTTAATTACATAAATAAACGGCTTGGCCATTTAATAGCAACAATAAATAGAAACAGCAACACTCGCACACAGCACTCACTCACTTTGTGCCAGACACTCTTCTTGGTCATGACCAACAAACTCATTTAACCCTCCGAGGAGTCAGAATGCTTTTAAAGCCAGGGCCTCCTCCTCTACAAATGCCACTAATTAAGTTTCCTTTGGAGAAAACATGCCTTAGAAGTAAAGAAAATTGGAAACTAGATTAATATAATCAGTATTATGCTGAATAATTGGTACCTCATTAACTCAATAAAGGATCCTTAAAGATATGTTTTCAACTACAGACTACTTCAAAGTCCCCCTTTCAAGACTCAAAGCAAAATTTTTTAAAAAATAAAATTCTGGTAAGACAGGGCTTCAGTTTTTTGTTTTTAATTGAACAAATTTTTTGATTCTGTTGTCAGAGGAAGGAAAGGGAGAGAGAAATACAAGGAAAAAAGTTTTCTCTGGTTAGGTTTTTTCCTAAGCATCTGATATCTAAAGTTTTACTGTTAGAACCATGGTGTTTACATATAATAATGGGAAAAAACACAACAAATTTTCTTTAATTTTTTAAAAATGAAGCTTTCCTTTCTCAATACAGATACACCAAATACAGATATTTTAAATTTAGTTATGAAATAAAGTGTTATGTATTTGATGATCTTTAGCCTTCAGTTAACTAGATTCATTTGCATTTCAATTGACTTTCCCAGTAAAGAGTTTTGACTGTGTGTCACATACTGCAACAATTCACTGCACGGGTCTGTCCACACTCTTTGGTTGTAGTGGAATTTAATCATACATAGTAACAGCTGAATACATGGATCATTGGCTGCAGCTCACAACCATTTTAGAGGTGATGTAATCTGCATTACAAATTACTTGTTTCTACATTATTTGTATGCAGAGACCTTCTTCTAAACCTTCACTGATTAAATTGTTTCTCTCCTAACAAACTTCTTATCTTTTGTTTAGGAGAAGAGAGAACTGACCTTTCTTACTGGAGCAAAGTTAGGAGATGCCAGGCTACTGACTGTGATACAGCAGTATATTTAGATATGACACAAGGACAAAAATAGCACGCATTGGTTCCTATATTCAACATTCTTTTCTCATGTGTAGGGGCATTCCAATTCACTGTGCCACATTTTCCAACATACAATCCCTCTGATCCTCAGCATATTTCGTAAGCTTCACTGGCATATTACATATTTCTTTCTCCTTACCCATATCATTAGGTAGAGCCCAACAGGAAGCTATTTTTGAATGGCCTAGTAATACTCAATTCATCTGTTCGTTGACTGTCAAATGTGTACAAGTCAGTGCAATAGCACTGTAAAGAGTACGTTTTAAAAGCAGTAGAATCCTTATCTTCAAACAGCTTTTAAAACTAGTAGGATAAGATTTAAGTACCAACCACTGGAGCCACAGGTAGAGTGAGAGCCAAAAGAGAGGTGCTGTGGACAGCTAAGGGGGCAGCGGTGGGGAAAGGAGGGGCTGGGACTCTAAGCTTTGCTGCAGCTAACATGTAGAGGGGAACATGATCTGTTATAAGACTTGGTGTCCATGGGGTAAAAATAACCCAGTTGCTCAAAGAACAGCTATTTTTGTGCTGAGATTAGAAAGCAATCCAAGCTATGGTTCCTGATAGAAGATTCTGTTAAACGTAATAAAAACCCTAAAGATATTTTTTTACAATAAACAATGGTCAGTTTGAGTAGGGCTGAGAAGCTCTAATGAAAACCAAGAAATTTAACGTGGACACGAGGGAGAAGAGCAGGCCTCAGCCCTACCGTGACGGCAGACTCCATGCCGGTGGCATTCACAGAGAAGAAACTGAAGCATTACTGCCACATCTAGAATGACTGCACTTCTTCTGGGGGGATGAGATGGGTCTGAATAAGTAAATGCCACTTAATTAAGTAAATGTACTTATCCTGATACAAATTGAGTCACAAAGATATTTTGGTATCAGTACACTTCATGTAAACAGAAAGTAGGTAATCAGTCTGAAACAAACAAAAAAGACTTACATCTAAACATTGCTGTTTTTAAAACAAAGTTCCTAAAACTATCTCATTTGATAGTCATTTGATTCTACAAAGTTTTTTATACCACTTCAACTTAATTTGGCACAGTTTTGCAGTATTCCAACTTTATAAGAACGGACAGAGTGGTTTCAGGGAAAGGCAACACTTTGTCAAGTTTAAAACCAGAGAAAATTTTCTACTGGAGGTTGCAGAGGTCAAATTCAATAACCACAGATAACCCTGTAATTATTTGGCTATTTTAATTTAAAAGAGTTTTGTTATAAAGGAGTCCGGTGCCTAACCTGGTCACAGAAAGCAAAATTTTCCCTCTATAGAATGAAAGAGAAAAGATCTTTCTTTAGACAACAGAATCCAGGAATAATCGGTGGTAAGAGGCCAATTCTTTTCACCTAACTGATGACCTATTCGTTGCTCAACAGTTACCAACCCCAAACCCCACACAGCCTTCTAAGGTAGGGTTTGCATACATTGATAACAAAAGCATTACTAGATCACATTGCTCAATCATCCCCAGGCCATTAGTAATATCCACTCCAAATGGACTGACTATTAAGATGAACAAATGACCAACCAAAAAGCTCCAATTCTTATTGCAAAGACACGTATACCTGGGAAAGAATAACTGGTTAAGAGGCAGAGTAGACTGCGTGGAATGTGGATATTTACTCATGAACTTGGCTATGACTGTTGCATTGTTTTTCATTTAGTTAGGTTTATAATCTTTGATTATATGTACCATTTGCCCAAAAATTATTGGTGAAGACAAAGTTCATAGAGAACAAGGAACATACACATTTAAAACATGTCCTTGTACATATGTACTGATAATCCTGTATCTGTGGAATGATCCGTAACATCCTAAGTATATCTCATTCAAATAATAAACAGCATAGAGGCATTATTTATTTAGCCCTCATCTCATCCTACAAAGAATTTGAGGGTGGCTTGCAAGAAATGTGTGTATTATATAAGAAAATTAAAAGTCATGAGAAAGGAGAGCATAACTTGGAGAAGAAAATAAAGGCCGTGGCTGGGGTAAGAGGAATTGGAACAGGACTTACATATGAAGACCTGTCAGAGTCCTACACAGTTCCTACAGCTGAGTAGAGAATTTGATTCTGTGCTTCCCAGCAGCCAAGGTGAAAAAAGTAAACGTGACCAGTTAAATCATTTCCCATGAGGAGCAAACATTTGCACTCCTCCTCCAGGGAAGCAAAGCTGTTTGCTATCATTTCCTATGAAAAAGCTGCTCTAGGAGACACTGAAAGACATAAAAGGAAAATTTCCCAGTAACATCCCAATAGCAAATGAGGTCACAAAGCTGTTTATGTTGCCCCTGATTAAAACCGAACTCTACATGGAGTTAAAATAATGTGGCCTGGGTGCATAATTTTTCAAGCAACATCACAAATTGAGCTGGGAGTGAAGGGTTGTGAAAGTCCAATGGTGTAGTGTCATTAAGAGTATTAGTGGTAAAGGACAAGGACACGATAACAATAAAGGGCCAAAATTACAATGTTTCTAAATTTCCACCCTTGCCTCCTTTCTTTGAACAAGTCAGTCCCTGGTCAAAGTCATCTGCCCTGCAACTGGTGCAGCTGACCTACCACCCAGTCTACATATTCAAACCCAGAGCTAAACTCTTACTTTCCTTTACTGATCTGATACTTTTACCTCAAGGTCCCCAGCACATTCACTCCACAAATCCCAAAGTAATCTAAATAATCTAATCTGTCCTCTCAAACATTGTTCCTTCTGCCACTCCAGTGGGTCATAGAAATCTTCTCAGTCATCTAGGCTTACATGCTTGGAATCGATTTTTCTCCTTCTGCTCCCCCACTTCCCACATCTGATCACTAGTCTGCCTTACACAACCATCTACCTGCACACGCATCCCATGATCTCCAATCCAACCCTGGGGCCATCTCCCTGGATCAGCTCCCTAATTAGTCAGGGCCATCCCAACAGCTCCTGAATTATCACCTAGCGGCCTGTCTCCCCATCCACTTTCTTTTGTACTACTGCAAGAACAATATTCCTAAGGCTGTGATTATGTCAGTCTACTACAACACCTTCCGCAGCTTCCCTCCGCTTACCTGAAGCATCCCAGTTCATCTCACCTACCCCACCCCCACCACCGCCCATGGCTTTCTCTCTCAAATAGCATATGCTCCAGCTAGTCTATAAGCCTAGCCGCTGCCAAAACAGGCTGCATCTTCCCTCTTTTGTTCATGGCAATATAACCACAAGATGCCCTCTCCTTCATCTCTGCAGGTTTCAAGACCAAGTTTAAATGTCACCTCACTCAGGAAGCCTTCCCAGTTCTCTCATTGAGAAGTGACACTTCCTCTCTCCTACCCCCTACACTTGTCTGGGGCTGTAATTCCAAAGAGGGATGACCACATACTAGCATCGATCTCTCCCCTGTCCAGCCCATATTTCAGAATGCTCCACAATTACCCTCCCAAGCATGCCTCTGGCCCGGTCAGCAGGCTGCTTACAGTCATCCCTCAGTTCTCGCATGAGGGTATATGCAAGGCCCTTCACAGTCAGCCTCACCCAGGCATTTTGTTCCTACGTCAATCCTTGCACACGGTGAACCATACTGCAGTTAACTGTTTACAGCTCTGTCTCCTCCAGGGCAAAGATCATGTCGTACTTACCTTGGCGATCCAGTGAAGCCACCAGTTCCTCTCTGCACACTCTCCCATTTTAATTCTCTGCAGAGCAGGTCTTTACTTGCTTACTTATTGTCTGCCTCCTCCCTACTAAAATGAACACTCAGTGAGAATCCAGACCTTGCCTGCTCTGTTCTCAACTATATCCCTGGGATCTAGAACACTGCCTGGCACATAGGAGGCAATCAAAAGTTTAGGATGAATCGACAAGTACATAAAAATGATTTGCAGTGTCCAGCCCAGTCTGGCACACCACAGGTGACAAATAATTATCTGCTGAGTGACTGAATTCTGCCTTGTACAAAAGTTTTATACACACACACACACACACACACACATACATGTATATATACATACACACATATATGTGCGTGTGTGTGTGTGTGTGTATATTTTTTTTTACAAGCTCTGACAGTTGGTGATCTTGGTATCCTCTCTAGCATACAGCATAGTGCTTCATACGTGCCAGGCCCTTAATACATTCCTATTAAATGAATTGCTGCTTTGATAAAAACTCAAGTTATTGCCCCGGCTGTTGTAGCTCAGTGGATTGAGCACAGGCCTGAGAATGAAAGGGTCGCTGGTTCGATTCCCAGTCAGGGGAACATGCCTGGGTTGCGTGCTAGGTCCTCATTAGAGGGTGCACGAGAGGCAACCACACACTGATGTTTCTCTCCCTCTCTTTCTCCTTCCCTTCCCCTCTCTCTAAAAATAAATAAATAAAATATTTTTTAAAAACTCAAGTTATTTATTAATTTATCTGTTAGATCTGAATTTGTCTCCTCTTATCAATAAGAGGAGTCTGCGATACTTGCTATGGCACAGAACGCCTTCACCCCAAGAGGAAAGCCAGCATCGCAGAAGGGTCAAGACCACCAGCCACGCTGTTGCAGAGGTCTGGGTACGGACCCCAACTCCCCGCTCTGGCACTGATTACCCACAGCACCGGGAGCACAGATTCAACCTCTCTTCCCTTCAGCTTCTTCTTTGAAAGAGGATTAGGAAACCTGTCATGCAAAGCAGCCTATTTCCTTCACAGCTAAATGAATAATCTGCCCTAAATCCTTTATTACCCCTTCTTTACCAGTTTTAAATTGTTCAACTCCAGTTTGACTATTTTAATATGTGTTGTCTGAACTTAGTAGGTCATTATGGAAAATAGCAGGGGATTATGTTTACAAGGTACTAATTCTCCATTAACTTTTCATTACCTTACGGCATTTCCCTGCTCATCCGGTGGGCACAGGTGACTCGCACACATTACCATGAGCGCTCCGAAGACTTCCTGGAGCCACAGCACAATAATGTCCCAAGGTGGCACTACCTCACGCAGAAGAGTAATTCTTCCCCTCAACACCCCTCACAGGAAAGAGTGCAACATTCAGATAAGTGGTGAGCAGAACTGTACCCATTAAATACATTACATAATAACATGACTCCAGCTGAAGACTGGATGATCTATAAAAAATAACAATAAAGGGCTTAATGCTAAAGTAAGTGCATCTCAGTCAAAATGCATTTGACATTATTTAAATCCCTCTGGGGACAATAATTCCATTTGGAGGTAGACGCGGTTGGCCAGGGTTCACACAGATGAATGCCACTGATACGGGTACAAAGTTATGACTCAGATTCACTGAGTTCCCCACAGATGGGCAGAGAACATAGCTACTCTTCTGCGCAAACATTGCAAGGTCTTTCTCTAAGACCCTTATTTGACAAATAGCATATACAAATTAACCAAAGTCATATTTAAAAGATTGTTCTCTCACAAACCTTGATGTTATTGCTAAGCACAAAAACTGTATTTGCTTAAGTATATACTGCCAGCACTGAAGCAGTATGAAAATGTGAGGCTTCACTGGCAGGTACTACACCAAATAAAAAGCAAATGAAAGCCGAATCTCTGTTGGACAGGTGCAAACAAGAACACTTGAGAATAAAGGGTCAATAAAACTTTTGTTACTGGCCACATAACTATGAGTTGCCACTAAAATGTTAGCTTACAGAGCTGTTCGCCATTCGGAAAGCATCCACATCAGGTCGAGTTGAGTGCATTTTTTCCTACATGCGAACAAGCAAAAAGAACAGTGCTGATGGTGACCTGCATGGAGATGTAGCATATGCCCTGCTTGAAGATAATCTTTCAACAGCTGCAGTTATCAGTTCAGTAAATCCTAAAGTGTTCCCATAGATTAAGAGGCCCAGACGTGCATGTGTTATTTTAAAATCAGTTACTCCTACTTAAAATCAATGCTGATTTGAGCTATTGGAGAAAAGCAGTACACGCAGCAACTTTCTTCAAAAATCAGGAGGTACAAGGGCAATACCTAGCCCACAAGAGGTTCAGTGTTAGTGGCTAAATCAACAAAAGTATTGAATAAATAAGCTTGAATAGCAGAACTGGCAAGAATCTCTGATACTTTTCAATGGAAGAATGTGGTCCCAGTTCTGTGATCTTTTGCACTAAACAGGGATTTTTGCTAAACACAGCACTCAACATCTAAAAAAATTAAAGCACTTTATAATGGTTAAGTCAGTTCCCTATTACATTTCTTTCTGGTTAAAAAAAAGGGGGGGGGGAGAAAAGGAAGGAAGGAAGGAAGGAAGGAAGGAAGGAAGGAAGGAAGGAAGGAAGGAAAAAAATCCCAAGACCCATTTTGCCTGTGGAAAATAAAAAGCACAAGGAAGAAGTAAACAACAAGAAAAATACATCCCTCTGCCTCATGGCCAGAAGCAGAAAGGGGGCTGCCTTTATAACATGAAGAGTGACTTCATGGAAGATTTTAACAGAAAGAGCAGAACCCACACATCCATAGGAGTATGAGTCCCTTCAAAGACTACATGCTTATTACAAAATGCCTGCCAATGCTCAAAATATTTGAGGAACAACTCTTTTATGGTTACCTTCATGAATATGACATTCTTTTGAAATTTTCAACTGTAGCAAATTTGGCTCTTTGAAAGTGGGACTTGCTATCTGTAAGCTGGAAGTACACTTAGAAAATAAAAATAATAGTCAAGCTGGATATTATTTTTAACGAAAGCTTAGGTGCTTTTCTAATGTGGCTTATAAACTACTTCTAAAGACAATTCTTTAAAATCATTCCAAAACTGCTTTCTAACAGCAGCACTGTGGAGGGAGCAGGCACCCTCCCTATATGACCTCTTCATAGGACCCATTTCACTCTTACAATGAATGTCTTTGGTATCGGCATTAATCGATTAGGTAATGGTGATATCTGATTCATTTTTTCATGTTATTCACTCATTCAACAAATATTTATGTGCATCTAATGTGTGGTAGGTACTGTACTATCTTAGGGATCTAATGGTGAACAAAAATGGTGAGAGCAGGTCTGTTACCTCCCCTCATTAAGATGATTAACACAAGCACCTAAATAAGAATCGTAAGTCCAATGGGGGGTTGGGAGGACATGATGATGTAAAAGCCTATGTATAATAGTGAGACCCAACCAAGTGTAAAGAGGCTTCCCTGAGGAAATGAGGGTTGAGCCGAAGATAAATAGGAGTTAACTAATTAAGCAAAGGGGAGACTGAGAGGTATGGATATGGTAGAGGCAGGAAGAAATGGTGGTCTGAGTAGTGAACAGCACATGCAAAGGCTCTGTGGTTTTTTAAAAAGCATATGGGCACATTAAGAACTGAAAGAAAGACAGTAGTGCTACAGAATTGAGAGCAAGAAAGAGAATGGTACGAGATGAGGTTGGCCAGGTGGTCAGGCTGGATTCTACAGAGCCTGGCACACATAAGGATCTTTATTTACCTTAAGAATGATGAGAAGGTGGGGAAGGAAAATGACACCATGAGCCCTGGCTGGTGTGGCTCAGTGGATTAAGCATCGGCCTGTGAACCAGGGGTCACTGGTTTGATTTCCAGGGGCACATGGCTGGGTTGTGGGCCAGGTCCCCAGTGAGGGGTACATGGGAGGCAACCACACATTGATGTTTCTCTCCCTCTCTTTCTCCCTCCCTCCCCCACTCTCTAAAAAAAATAAACAAAATCTTTAAAAAAAGAAAGAAAGAAAATGACACCATGAAATCTACATTCTTTAAAAATGACTAAGGCTGGAGAGAAGAACCAGTGAGTGAGTGGATAGGGTAGAAGCAGGAAGACCAGTGAAGAAGCTACTAAATATAATAATCTAGAAGAGAGAGTGGAGTTAACACAGATAAATGAGTGGATTTGACAGATATCAAGGGTATAAAATCAGTAAAGGGTTGAATGGTATGCTATATTCATTATTTAGTCAAAGACAATGCTTTCATTTTGCCTAAGAGTTCCTTATTTGTTAATTATTTGCAAACCAAAGAGCATCACGCAAATATTAGGTGTCTTTTTCAATCAGCTTCCTGCATCATATTTTCTTCTTTTATATAAAGAAAAAGCAATAAAGATAAAAACAAAACTTAGGAAGTACTTTATTTTATGTAAAAATGTATGTTCCTGCAAAATTGTGCTACACCTTGGTAATGAAAGAATCTATATCTTAAAGAATATTACTGAGTAAAAATGTCTTCCTTACACAAAAGCAAACAATAAAAAATGCAGAACAGATTACCATGACACTATATCAGCTGAAATGTAAACCACTATCTTGATTATTTCCTACATCATTTCTCCTTTATTACAGCATATATAAATTGGGTGATTTTACAACTTTAAAGGGATAAAATGCCTGAGAAATTTAATAATCACCATCAAGTTTCATAATAAACCATTTAGTAAGCAACTGGAATGGCCAAGAGGCTTGCAAAGATTTAAATCTCTCCCCTCACCAATGACTTTGCCCACATGGAAAAGTCATTTTCATATCTACATTACTATAATATGCCATCTCCAGTCCATTCCATTAAAAAAAAAAAAATACAGCTTTCCCATAAGCCTGGATTACAACATCATAGTAATATAATAAGAAGTTCAATGTAGTCAGCCTTTTATATACGATATCAACACATGTACCACAAAAAGTCTAATTTTGTAGCAAATTGGCCACATGCTTTTGTGTCTGGCATAGATAGTGCAGTTTGTACCGCAGCTCAGAACAAACATGTAAGAGGGACCTGGGTTTTAGTAGTCTGGTATATCAACGACCAGTGTACCAGCTAATTAGGGTGTACCAGTGTACACCCTAACTCCATGAGGTAAAAGAAGATCGATGGTCTAATTTTGAGATTTTGCAACTAGAGTTTATACCACTCCTACAAAATGCAGCTTTTAACTTGGAAAGAAACAAATTCAATACAAAAAAACACTAACACTAAGCAAAAAAATATAAAGCCACTATATGTCAAAATACTGACATCAAAGACTAAATGCAGTTTTAAACATGCTGCTTTTGGCAATTTAAGTCAGAACCCAGGCATTAGTAATCAGTTCCTCTCAGAAGCTGAACAATTAATCAGAGATTCTACATATGAATTTCTGTGTTCCTTCCTTTTTTTTAAAGATTTTATTTATTTATTTTTAGAGAGAGGGGAAGGGAGGAAAAAGAGAGGGAGAGAGACATCTACGTGCTCTTGCCTCTCATGTGCCCCTTGTTGGGGACCTGGCCTACAACCCAGGCATGTGCACTAACTGGGAATTGAACCAGCAACCTTTTGGTTTGCAGGCTGGCACGCAATCCACTGAGCCACACCAGCCAGGGTTCCTTCATTTAAAAAAATTATCAAAATAGTAAGTATATGTGAAATTACTTGAAGAGTCTACAGCAGTACCGTGACAGTCATTATCATTTATAACACATATACTCAACCCTGAACTGGGTATATAGTGGTATTTTGAGAAATAGCATATTTCTGATATACCACAATAGCTCTTTGAGAAATGCTGTGCTTTGCCCCTTATGGTTATTTTTAACTGTATACCTTGAAATCTTTCCAGCACAGGAGTAAGAAAGAGAAATCACAAAAATCTCTTAACTTTTGGTTTTTAAGGAAAAAACAGAATAAAATACACTGGATTTAGGGATTAAAATCTCAAGCTTCATTACACCGTAATACTACCTAAAAGAGTAATTTGCAGAAAAACAGTCATCACTACTGAGCTTTGCCAAGGAATGTATTCTGTGTGCCAAGTTGCAGTTCACTTGGACAGTGCAGGATCACAAGAAAACACAGTTGAAAGATGGGCCCTATAATACAATGTTGAGCCGTTCATGACTTCATCTGTTTGACAAAGATGTCCTAATAAGTCACTTTGCCTATGAGTCTCCAAAATAATTATGCTACTTCATGCACTCACCAATATTTTAGTAAGGAAGAGAAAAAGGCTTACCGTATCTAAGCCTCAAGTCATCTGACATCTCACAGTTTCTGAATTTCAAATGAGGAGATTTTCATTCACCCTTTACTTTTTTTGAGAAGCACAAAGAAATGGCTAAAAAAGGTAGTGAAGCCCTGGCCGGTGTGACTCAGATGGTTGGAGCGTCATATTGTAAACCAAAAGGTTGCGGGTTTGATTCCTGGTCAGGGCATCTGCCTAGGTTATGGGTCTGGTCCTTGGTAAGGGTGTATGGGAGGTAACTGATGGATGTTTCTCTCTCACATCGATGTTTCCCTCTCTCTCCCCACTTCCTCCTTCTAAAATCAACATACTACAACATTGTACAACATAGTAAAATACAAAATCAACATAATACAATAAACATAGTATTTTAATTCAAAAAAATTAAAAAGTAGTAAAAATTTGAAGGATTAGATGCTCATACCTAATTTATTAACAGAAAAAAATGAGGTTTGTATTGATATTATCAGGGGTTATAAGGTATTTTCCAGGTTCTGAGAAAAACTGATTACTAAGGAATCTTGGTGTGAGAGAATAGTACAAAACTGTCAGGAGTTAGTTCGAAAATTAACAATCAAATTCAGCAAGTCGGAATCTCTCATTTCAATTCCGCTTCTGCTGGATTGCTTAAAAAGCAAATCTCAGATCTCATATGTGAGATAAGAAAAAAGACGGCCCCCAAAGATATATCACTTTCTAATCCCCAGAAGCTGTGAATGTCAGCTTACATGGCAAAAGACGTGACCATGATTTAGGATCTTAAGAAGGAATCCACCTTGGATTATCCCAGTGGATGTAAATGCGATCGCGTGAACCTTTGTAAGACAGAGGCAGAGGGAGATGTGTCACAGCTCCAGGTCAAGAAGGCCCGGGAGACCGAGCAGAGATGCGGCCTCAGCTGAGGGCAGCTACCAGAACTGGAAGAGACAAGAATTCAGCCCTAGAATCTCAGAGGAAGCAGGGCCTGCCTGCACCCAGATTTTTGATCTCTGGCCTCCAGAACCATCAAAGAACAAATTTCTGTTGTTTAATCCACCCAGCCTGTGGCAATTTGTTAAGGAAACCATAGGAAACTAATACAATATCATATGGTCTGGAAAAAATTCAGTGTATATCTTCAAGCTATAAGGAGTCTTTTAAAAATAACAATACGACTATCATTCCTTTTATTATATTTTAGAGAAAGAGGAAGGGGGAGAGGAGAAGCGGGGGAGAGAGAGAGAGACACCGATATGAGGAACATCAATCAGGTGACTCCCGTACCGTACATGCCTGACCAGAGATCAAACCTGCAACCTAGGTATGTGCCCTGACCAGGAATCGAACCCACAACCCTTTGGTGGATGGCATGACACTCCAACCAACTAAGCCATTGGCCAGGGCTATCATTTCTTTTAAAAAGTCCTTTAATTTATCTCACCTCCAATCAGAGTTTAAATATTTTCCAAATGGAACTAAATAAATAAATAAATAAATAATTGTCCCAAATGGTCTTACAATTTATAATTTTATAGTTGATTTATCCAAATCAAGATCCAAACACAATTGATATGTCTCTTAAGTCTCTTCATAATAGCTTCTCTTCCTTAATTGTTTTTCTTGCCATTTATTTTAAATAAACTGAGTAATATGACCTATAGAAACTTCCACATTCTGAATTTGGCTTATTACATCTCTATTGTTTAACATGGTCCTCTTTCTCCCATGCTTCCTATAAACTAGCAGTTAGATCTAAAGGTTGATCAGAAGCACATTCAGATTTTGGCTAGAAACATCACAGATAGTTCTGTATATTTCCTATTGCATCAAATTAAGATGCATGTAGTATGTACTTCTTTCTCTTTTTGTAACGTTAAGATTGATCAGTGGGTTCAGGGGTTATTAGCCTAATCTATCAGTTATGAAGTTCCCCATCAGCCTTTGACCTAATAGTTTTAGCCATCATTAATGATTATTGCCTAGACCTGTTATTTCATTAAGGGTAACAAAATAGTAATATTTTATTTGCATCTTTCCTTCTGCATTTTTTAGCTGGAATTCTTCTCAAAACAAGATTTTGTCCAAACCATCTATTTGGTTTCTCTGAAATGCCTTTCCTGGAAAAAAAAAACTGTAAGATAAATGCTTGATAATATCTAATTTTTAAGGGAGTGCCAGAATGGACAACTGTCTCTTGAATACAAAGACCACCTTGTGTATACTCAGTGAGTGTGACTTCTCAACTGCACTCAACTTAGTCCTCAAGTTACCAGTTCAAATAGTCAGCCTACAATAGGGAACTTATTTTTAGAGAATAAAAGAAAGCCAGAATCCAACATAACTATGTCAATTTGGTATCAGTTCTTCAGATTTATACCCTATCGTATCAGTCGAAACTCCTCAACCAACCTCTTCGAACCATTCACTCTGAGAGTCTACCTTGTCCTATTTGACTAATACAAACCAACTTCTCATTCTCAACTGTGCCTTTGTTTGTTTGAGTGTTCTTCACGCCTGCCTCTCTCCCTGCAAAGAGCTAAAGCCGTCCTTCTCCCCATCAGGAGTAAGCACACCTCCTGCTCCTGCTGTCCAGCACCCTCCTGTCTTATAAACTGTTCCTCCTCCCCACCCTGTGTATTTCTACATGGGGTTGCCAACCACCAGATAATGTGTACCCCTGGCCACTAGTATAAGGATGTCACCCAAGCAAGGCCAAGCACAGCCACTCCTGGGATTTTGAGATTTTTTTTTTAATGTTTTTGAGTTTTATTACATAGGACGAGTGGCAGAGGCTTGATTCAAACCCATCTACCTGGACCTGAAGCTTATAATCATATCTGCCCTACTGTCTCACTGAACAGAAATGACTTAAGTGTAATAATTCATGAATGTGTTAACATCAGCTTCCATTGCCCTGGTTCCAAGAAACATTACATTTCTGTATTTTTATAAATCAACCTAACTGGCTCTGAGCCCCCACTTACCTAAAAAATGGGAAATTCAGTCTCAGATAATGCTTTCTTTGTTGAGTGGGAGGGCAACTTGCACTCCACTCACAGGTTTTCTGGGCAAATAAAGAAATACAGAAAACATCTAGAAGAATATCAGTGTTGATGTCTGGAATTAAGATAACTCCTGCTCTAAGTCTATGTAGTCCATTTTGGGTGGTGATACAGAGGATAAGTAGCATAGATGGTGGGTAGAAAATAGACAGGGCAAGAATAGTATGGGAAATGTAGAAGCTAAAGGACTTATGATGTATGGACATGAACTAAAGGGGGGATTTTGAGATTTAGAACAGGGGGGAAAACGTCAGGGCCTCTCCCGGGGGTTCCTTGGTTCCTGGCAGCCAAACCCTGGCCAAGCAAAGGAAGCTGACAGGGAGGCAGAGCTTGCAGACAGAGAGTCTTGGTGGTGCAGAAGTTTCCAGTTTGGGCTTTCCTGAGACTCACCTCACCTCACTTCCTGGCCACGTAAACCAATAAATAACCCTCTACGTAGTTTAACTTCTATAATTTATAATGAAAAGGCACAATTTATGGCATAATCTCTACCATGATTCTTGAAGGCTATGACCACAATGACCTCTACCTTTCTGATTTCTTGTACTTACTTTCTGTACAAATAACACTTCATCTCATACTGTCCTGATTTCTTGTGTCAAATATGTGTTCGTTGCCATCTTTTGTGGCCTTACACACATATATTTTACACACCTTTTGAAAGCCCCCCAACAGTCCCTTCAAAAGTGCTAACAGAACCTCAGCACATAAATCACAATGGCATGGACTGATAACTACTTCCACCTTAAGTGCTTCACACCTGTTATTTAACCCTCACAGAAACTCCCTGGGAGGAGCATTATTATCTCCACTTCAAGATGAGGAAGTGAAGGGTCATCAAAGCAAACTTACTTGCCCAAAGTCATACATTTACTAAATGGTAGAGCAGGGATTTGAACCAGAGTTCATCCAAATTTTGTCTTCTTTCCACTATGCTCATGCTGCCTCCCACAATAATAAATACTTGCTTATTAACTGACCAGAGAGAATAATTGACCCAAGACCTCCATGTAACCTCTGACTTTCCACTAATCTCAAAGTGCATGTTCCTCCATCATTAAAAATTATAATAATAATATGTTAATGCATAAATAAATGAGCCATGTGAAAATCAGAATCTTGAAGAAAGTTATAATAGAATTTCTCCAAAATTAGTACTGGAAGCCTAAAGACTAAATGCTAGCATTTCCCTTAAAGTAATGGGTAAAAGGAATGAATATTTAAGACCACTCTGTCAAAACAAGTCGTATACAACTCCCCCGGCAGTAATATTTCAAAACAGCAAAAAGAGATTTGTGAGTACCTGTCAATGTGTGACATGCCTACCACTCTCCAACTGCTCAGAGGAATATTCCTGTGTCATTATTAGACACTAATAGTTATTGAGCACTCCCATGGCTTACAGGCAAGAACAGAAGGCCTTTAGGAAGAAAATGGCTCTGTCTTCATAGCTTAGCAAAGAGAGAGGCCAGGAGGACAGTAATGGCAATTTACTGGTGGAGAACCTGAAAGCAACAGTTCTCATTTCTACATGGATTACACCCTTCAGCCAAACCTCCCATTTCTATACTTGTGCTTCCACTTCCTGCTGAACAGGTCCACATGGACTTCCAGCTAGCAAATTAACTTTGAGCCAACAATAGTTGTTCAGCACCTAGCTAGGAACTTTCTGTTGAGGTGTCCCATTAATGCACTTATTGGTGGCTTGTTTGGTTTTTTTTTCTTTCTCATTTTTCTCACTCTACCTGAGGCCCTTATACTACACAGGCACTCTTCTGGGGATTAAAATGGGTGATCCTAGAAAGCCAGAAGACATCAAAGAGGCAGAGTCCTTATATATAATCTAGCAACAGCAAAGCCAAGGGGAATGTATGCTTGGCACATAACGAAAAATGGTGAGACAAGATTCTGTCGACTAGAATACTTTGGTGAACAGCAGGCACTGACGAATACATTGTTGTCACAGACTCAGGAATACCTCAAAGGAGATCTTATATGTGAAAGTGCTTTGTAAACTATGAACAGCCAAGGGACTATAAATTTCCTCCGTTACTGATATGGCTATTACGAAGGCACAGACCTGGGGAACAGGTGGTTGTACGGTGAAAGAACTAACTAGCTCTGGATAGAAACAGTCTTTAGCAAAAAAAAAAAAGAGAGAGAGGGGGGGCGGGGAAACAGAGGCCTTTCAGAGGGTACAACAGAAAAAAAAGAAAGACCAAACAACCAAGGGGATGTGGGGGATGAAGGGCTTCAAGTTAGCAAACTCCCACTCAATTCAACAAATACTGAAGGTCAGGCACTGGCCTACATGTTGAGATATATAGTCAAAGACAGCCAATAGCAATTTAGCCAAAGATCCCAGCCCTTCATGGAGCTTTATATTCTCATTCAGGAAGACAGGCAGCACACAAGGCACCTACTGAGTAAGTCAAATGGAGGACACATTAGAAGACAAGTGCAGGAGCTCAGGGTAAGGAGGATGGAGAGTGCAGGGCAGAGGGTTTACAACACTGTGAGTTTAAAAGATAAGCCAAAGAGCAGGAGGAGTTCCGATGGCCAATGATGTTCCCCCAAAACTACATCAATTACAGGAAAAATAAGGAAAATCATACTGTGCTTAAGTAAAATTTGCATAAAATTTGGCAAATTCAAATTGCCTATATATAGCTCATTTTCCATATCTCTTCCCCTTCACCCTTGTTCAAAATTATCGACGCAAATATGCTACATAGCATATTTACAGAGGAAGATATGAAAAGACTTAGCCAGAGGCCAAGAGAAGGAATTAGAAGAGATAAGAGCAAAGCTGATAACAGCAAAAATAGTTGCAAACCAGTACCTCAGGAAAGGGCTAATTCAACGAGACTTAAAATATGACTCAATTTTTTTTTCCTTAGGAAAAGTTGGCTTTAGGTCAGGGATGATGTATAGGTTTCATTTCTAGTAACAACCCCAAACAACCAGCAGTCTCTCTAGAGTACTGCATTGATAAAGAGTTCTAAGCCCTGTGGGAAATAAATTATACATTTCTTCCACAGGCTCAATACCACACTTACCTTTCCATTCCTAGGTAGATCTTAGTGCTTTAAAATATATACATACCAGTAAATATTCACTGGCCACCTACTAAGTGTAAGGCAACACGAAGAGCAGTAGCAACACGAAGAGCAGTAGAGGATTTGGCAGTGTAGAGCCTGGTCGGGCTCCTAAAGGAGTCTACAATCTAGTTGGAAACAAGGACAAATGCATAAAAGATAACACTAGAAGTCAGAAAATGACTAAGTTCCTAAAATTTCAGTACGGAGATTCAGATCCCAGGAAATTACCACGAGTAAAGACAGCCATGAAAGGCTTAGGGGAGGACGCAGCCTCTGCACTAGGCTTTGAAGAATGCACATTGCTGAAATAACTGGAAAGAAGAAGGATTAGTCCCAGGAGAAATGGAGAAAAAGGAACAGGAAGGGTGTGGCTCAGGAATGAGGAACAGAGATCTGCACAGGCCAGCACCTAATAGATGCCTCTCAGATTAGTCAGGGTTCTCCAGAGAAACAGAACCAATGGGAGCTAGACACATAAAGGAGAAAGAGACAAGGACAGAGACACTGATTTAGTCTAAGGAATTGGCTCATGCAGTTAGGAAGGCTGAGAAGTCCCAACATCTGCAGTTAGCAAGGAGAGAAGCAAGACAGCCTATGGTATATAGTTCAAGCTCAAGTCCGAGTTTGAATCCAAAGAAGGCAGAGAAGATCGATGTCCTAGCTCAAACACAGTCAGGCAAAGAGAGTGAATTCTCCCTTCCTCCTCCTTTTTGTTCAATTCAGGTCTTCAACAGATTGGATGAAGACCGCCCACAATGAGAAAGGCAAACTGCTTTATTAAGTCAACAGATTCAAATGTTAATGCCATTCAGAAACACCCTCACAGACACACCCAGAATAATGTTGACCAAATATCTGGGTACCCTAAGGCACAGTCAGGTTGGCACATAAAATAAACCATCACACCTTGAGTTCAGTCATTACCCAGTGGGCAACAGGACCGTGATCAGCAACATGGCCAGAGCCGTGCTTTATATAATCAAACTGCCTATGGCATGGAATGGATTAGAGAAGGAAAAACTGGGGCCAGAAACAAGATTTAAAAAATTATAATTGCCCATGTGGTAATAGGAGGCAGATCATCAACAAATATATACAGGAATTCTATTCAATATAAAGGTTCTCTGCTAGATGATTAAGATGCAGAGGTACTCTTGCCATTCTATTTGATTTTATGTCAGGATCCAAATGTAACCCTATCCAGCAGGAACTGGAAGAGCAAGCCTAGGATTACAAAAGTCAGCAATGAGAAGGCAGATTCAGAAATTATCTGAAGGCAAGTTGAGTTTGCTCCTGGCTTGCCTATACTGACAGGAAGGAGCTCAGAGGACAGTAGGTTGAGTCAGTCCAACTTGAGTCAGGAAGCCTCATCAAACCCACCAGTTGCGTGACTGGCTGTGAAGGAAGAGACCACTCCTCAGTGACACACCAACCCTAAAATATGACCAAGAGGCAGGATTACTTTAAGAGAAAAACAAAGGAAAGCAGCAACAAAATCGGTATACGGACACTTTAACACAAGTTACAAGATGATTCACCAATAGCAACTCCTGAGTCTAGTTTTCACCTGCAAGGTCCTGAACTGTAACACAGTGGAGAAGAGTAAGGAGGAAATTCAGAAAAGGTCAAACTTCAGCAGATCAGTAAGTTTTTAATACAACTCAGGTAAACAGCAGGTAGCTGGTGTTTCGTGAGGCAAATCAAGGTCAACGAAGGTTCCATCATCAGATTTTTCATGTGTCCAAACTACTACATCTTGCTTAAAATCAGCAAAAATGTAAACATTTTGTAACATATACAAAGTCATGTTGAGAGATTTAAAATATTCAGCTTATAAAATAGTGACTTCATATTAGAGAATAGTCAATAATCAAGAACAATATATTAGACCATTGTGTCTTCCCACAAAAAGATCAAAATGAGCCCTGGCTGGTGTACCTCAGTGGATTGAGTGCAGGCCTGTGAACCAAAGGATCGTGGTTCGATTCCCAGTCAAGGCACATGCTTGGGTTGCGGGCCAGTTCCTGGCAGGGGATGCACAAGAGGCAACCACCCATTGATGTTTCTCTCCCTCTCTCCTTCCCTTCCCCTCTAAAGATAAATAAATAAAATCTTTAAAAAAATCAAAATGAGTATATGCAAACTATAAAGTTTACCCCATCCTACGAAATTGTTTAAGAAAATTTATCATACAAAAATATCAAAAATATTTTTCTAATAAAATAAATATGGAAAGACATAACCTCAAAGACATTTTGAGGATGCATAAATTATTCATGCTAAATGACCTACTGAAGATCACATTTCAAATTATAGTTTATATCATTATATAGTTATGCAAGAATAAACATGTATATATAGATTTATATTTTTCTATACTCATTCTGATATATTACAAAGAAAATCAACCTAATGAATAAGCTTCAACTACAAGTTCCTTGAACACAAACAAAACTGAAGACACAAATTTTGAAGAATGAAACATAATCCTTTAATTGAATGGTTATGAACAAAGCTTTGACTCAATGAAAATATTAAGCAACTCTCTAAGATGGTCAACAAAAACTTGCCACAGGAATTCCTGAAGTGTTCCTCCTTCAATGAGCCAGAGTCATGATATTTAGCCAAAATATCTTATTTCACACTTTTCACACACACAGAAGAGTGAAATCAGTTCCTGGCACTTTCTAAAAGCGTAAAGATCTAAAATTTACCCATTACTAATATTTCAACAGAAGTAAATTTTAAAAATACAAGAAGAGGAGCTAAAATATACTCATTCTGCATTCTGCAAAGCTTAGTGGATTCTCTGAACTCCTTAATGGCATGTCCTAGAATAATGAATGCTAAGAAAAGGTTTAAAAAAAAAAACCCCTCTGCTCCATAAAAGCTAATTAGCAGCTTGCCAACAACTGCAGAGTATTTTTATAGCTGTTATCAATTACTATCTTCTCTTGGGGGAAAAATTTAAACTGAAAAGAACCTGAAATGTGAGGAAATGAGGAGAGAGCTCAGAGTCTTTTGCTCCTATGACCTCCTGTTTCAATGTCTGGTCATATATTAATAATTTCTATCTTTAGTCTTATACATTCAGGAAAAAGGGTATTAATATATTTTTCAGTGAAGGTACACTACTAGAGGAAGTATAAATTAGAAAAATTTAATATTTTCATATCCCCGACTCTTTCACAAAATTTTCCCACAGAAAACACTCACACAAATGTATTTTAAGGACATTCTTTAAAGCACTGTTCTTAGTATTGAAAAATGGGAAGCAACCCAAATTTCCAACAATAGGAAATTGTTTAAATGATCTGTGATGCAATACATACAGCCTGAATGCCCCATGTGTACGAGCATGGAAACATTTGCAAGATATATTAGGTTAAAAACAGAAGCCAAGTTGAAAGTAGTTTAGTGTTGCCCCAGTGGTTATTAATAATCACAATAACAGTAAATATATTTTAATATGGAGAGAAATTCTGGGAGAAAAGCATATACCTATGTATAGCAGTTTCTTCAGAATATAAGATTACAGTGTGCTATCATTTTCAAAATGATATATTTCCGCCCTGGCTGGTGTAGCTCAGTGGATTGAGCTCGGGCCTGCGAACCAGAGGATCGCGGTTCGATTCCCAGTCAGGGCACATGCCTGGGTTGCAGGCCAGTTCCCGGCAGGGGACACACGAGAGGCAACCGTACATTGATATTTCTCTCCCTCTCTCCTACCCTTCCCCTCTAAAGATAAATAAAAAAAAAAATGATATATTTCGGTAAGTTTGAATGTTAAATAATATAGATTGTGTGTATAATCAGAAAAAAAGAAAGTGTTAAGTTGGTGATATAAGTGGAGTGGAAGTAGGAGAGAATCTTACGTATAAAGAAAAGGAAAACTTAGGGTGTTAACACTTTAATGTAATAGCTCTAAAACGTCATCTGTCTGTACCTCTCTTTTGGAAGACAGCTATATCCTTATTCTCAGAACTTCAAAATGAAGCAACTAACACAGAGATATTGGAAAAGCTCCCCTAGCATCTTCTGGTAGTCACAGCTTCTCAGGATAAAAGTCTAGCCCAAATTCCAGTATTTATCAAATTCAACTGAGCAACACTGTAAATTCCTAAAAAGTTGCACACAAACTGCCTAGGTGTCTCCAATTCTAATTAAAAGTTATTACAGAATTAACCAAAAATTTTGTCTGCTGACTAAAGATATTTGAAGCATTTTCATAATGGAAATGAGTAATTACAGAAACCACTTTTGAATCCACAGTCCCATAACCTATTCAAACATTGTAAAAACTAGATAGGAGAAGTGAAAATTGCCTAGAAAGGTAATTGAGGAATTACAAGCCTGGGCAAAATTTCCACCTGCCTGGGGAGGACTGTGAACTTGTGCTGGGAAGGGTTTGTTTCTCCAGCCAGGTGACCTTCATAAAACGTTTCAACTCCTGTACCTCAATTTCCTCACCTGCAAAGTGAAAGAACTGGGAATAAGCAATCTCTAATCTCTTCATCTCTAAAATTCTAAAAACAGACTTTTACCCTGTCCTTGCCAAAAGATATTTTAAAAAGAATATGCATGTACATAATATAAAATATAAGGTATAAAGTTATAAGGTACTAGCCAAAAACAGTAGACGCCTGCCTGGCTTCCCCTAATCCTTAGTCCTGCTCCCCAAAAGACACTCCTTCAACTTTCAAAATGTTTCTTCTAGTAACTACTTCCATATTTGTAAATCACACACTCACATTCCTATGTCCTGATTTTTTTTTTTAAATTATAGACATTACCAAAGTTCTTTATTCAATTTATTGGGGGCATTTATTCATCCAACTCACCCAGCTCTCTAGGTACAGCCACACTACAGACAGGCAAAGGATACAAATATTACACATGCATACAGATGTGTGTAGTCCTGTCTCCAACTACAGACCATCTGCTTAATAAGAAATAAGATCCCTTTGCACAACCAAACACTTCACAAGAGGTAGCAGGGAAAAAATTTAAAACGTGGCCTTATCTAAATTGGAAATCCTGAATTCAGGTTCGAGTCTACCACACACAGGAGCCAAGCACACACCTCAAAGTTGCTAATCTTCTCATCTGTTTTCCTCTCATGTAGTTGGAATAGAATAGCACCCACTACAAAACAGTTAAATCACAGCACATTGTTAATCACAGAGCACTACAGAAATGTCATATTCTGTCATTGTCTTTACTGTGAGATCCCCATAATGAAGTCCCTGAAGTTACTGATCACTCTTGAGCCCTGTTCCCCCACTGAGAGTGAAAACCAAGAGTTGGAAGTAGCTGGGAGTAAGAATGAAGCAGATGTAAATTGTGTTGCAAGGTCAGAATCCGAGGGTCTAGTTCTTTAAAGAGCCAACGTGTTGCCCTATGAGACAAATGTACACAGAATAAGGATCAAGCATCTAAGGAGGGATCCAAGAGAACAATTTTGTTTCATATTTGGAGAGAGAGGAATCTTTCTTATCAAATTTTTTCTTTAAAAGTAATACAGAAACTGTTTCAAAAGTCACTCCTTAGGCAACTCTCATTTGTCTCTCCTAATATGTACCTCTGCATGTCTGAATAATTTATTTGTATACCTGCTTCTTGACTTGCAGGTATTATCTACTGACTTCCTATTATCGCAGAAAGAACTCTGCAGAGAAAGTGTTTTGAACCAAACTTGGGAGGTTATCATGAAGAACTGTCCAGCAATACATTACTCTGACTCTGTAGTAAAGCAGTCCTTTCATTTCCAGCCTTCAAAGGCCTGCATGAAAAGCAATACAACCTACAGAGTCTCCACGCAGAGGCAAGGAAGAAGCTTAGTGAGGCAGTTGGGCCTAAATTATTAGGCTATTCTAAATTTCCTCTGAATGTAGTTCACTGACTCTTGGTTTCTCTTGCCTTTTCTACCCGCCCCACACAGCTTAACCCTGTTCCAAAAGCTACAAGATGAATGACAAAGTGGACCCCAAATTTAATTTATTTCTAGACAAGCATGGACACAATTCTTACGAGCTCTGCCGTAAGGGATTAACTAGAACTAAAAGAAACCAGCCTTTACTCATTTTTGTCCAGAGAAGACCACTGAAGTTCTCCAAATAGGGACTTCAGCTGTAGTTCACTAGGCTTGGGCAGCTTCGGAGATAACATCCTGTCTGGTGCCAGGTATACAACAAACCTGAGGGTCAAGCAGGTGACCCTGCCAAGCAGGCAAGATACACTAATTAATGAGAGGAAATCTTTTCCCTCATTAACCAATGGCATAAAGGTGATTAAACAGGAAATACTTTTCAGTGACCTACATAATTTCATCAGGGCTGCTATCACTAGTAGCAGAGAGCACCTGACTTCCTAGCGAGATGCATTTGATAGCAGGACCCTTTCTGAGAAGTGAGGGTGTAGTGCCAGTTTTTAGGGAAGCAACAATTGGTATGCGTTGTTTACTACTGCTCCTCAGAGCTGCCTCTCCGCAGTCTGGGGCTCCCCGCCCCCCGCCGCCGATGCAATTTCCCTTTCCCTGGACGACCCAGGCACCAGCTGAATGGTGGAGGCAGGATCAGCGAAGAATGGATCCATCCAGGTGGGTGGGCCAGAGCTGGGCTCATTCAGCAGGTCTGCTCATGTGATTCCCCAAGCCCCTAGCAAACACGGCTGCCACTGCTGCCACCAACACCTCGCCCTGGCCACACTTGAAAGAGGACAGCAGCTAGTTCCACTCTCTAGCAGAAGTGGGGTTAACAAGGGAGCTTAGTCGAAGTCGAGGCGGGACACACCAGAACACACCATCGGCAACAACCATCACAACCGAACGAACGCAGTTTCACTTGAGAACTTTTGAAATTGAGCAACAGCCACCAAACAAGTAAGTCCTTACAACGATAAAGTGCTGCAAACCTCAAAGTGGCGCCGCCTCTGTCTCCTGTGTAAACGAGGAGGTTTAGAGAGGAAAGCTGAGCCCCAGATCCCGGTTCCTCCCGCAGGACCCAGCTCTCCGACCCCAGGGACCAAGAAAAGGGGTGAAGAGCCCTTATGACATCTTTCTCCGTCAAAACGAGCTGGCTCGCACTCTCTCCCCCGAGGTTATCACTGAGTAACACCCAGTCCCACAGCCCTGGGAGCCACCTCCTGCCCGCTGCCACTTGGCGCACCAGCGATCTGGTTTGGGATATTCCCACTGGGTCCTCCACCCCACCCCCACCCCAAACCTGTTCGTCCGGCCTAGCTGGGGGAGGGGGTGCAGAAAAGGTGGGACACCTCTGCTCCTCCTCCCTTAACCCCCTGAAAAGTAAAACAAAACAAAACAAAAAAAATCCCTCAAGTGCAAATCTCACGGCAGCATGCCACGTACCTGTTTCCCTGGCCGTGGCTTCTCTTACCCTCGTGGTGTGGGACTTGCCCGACAAATGTCCCGGGACAATCCAGAAAGTTTGTGCCTGGACCCAAGGACGCAGACCCGGGGCGCCACCTATGCTGAGTACCGAGGTAGGGGAGCCGGCTTGTCACCGGAGACCTTGCAGGTCTCTGCCCGGCTCCTCCCTGCCCTACTCCACCTCAACAGCAGGGCCAGGGGAAGGAAGTACCAAGCTGGAGGAGGTCTGAGGGCAACTTTTCTTTTCGAAGGATCACCAGCGGGTGGCTGAGCCTCGTGGGTCCCAGATCCGCTCCCGCCCCCTCCCCTCCCCTCTCCTCCACACACTTGGGGAGGGCGGGACCGGACCAGGGCGGGGACCAACCTGCCACTCCGGACTGGGAGCAAGGCTGCCACCCTGGCCCCGCCCCTGCACCCAGGACACGCTGCGCCAGGTGCCAGTTTCCAAGGTGAAGGAGGAGGGGCCTCTAACAGAAAGTTTCCACTGAAACCTACACCTCTGAGGAATGGAGGGCAACTCGCCCTTGGGGGCTTGCCCCTCTCGGGATCCACACTCCGCACATGCACCGCCCACAGGAAAATAAACCTGCGAAGTGGAGGAAGTCAGACAACTCCGCGCACCACCGACGCTTGCAATTTCTCACTTCCCAAAGGTTTGACCGCAGCTACTGGCTCCCTCCTCCCCCCACACATGCTCTCTAATTTCTTCCCCATGTCCCTCGTCCCCCGTTGTTTGAATTTTAAAATGTTAATAAAGTCCCAAGAGAGCTGAGTCAAGTGATGGAAATGTTCCCCTGTTATTCTACGGCAAATTCCCTGTCAGTGGGCAGGGCGAGCCTGGGTCTCCAGACGTTCCTGCCGGGAGGAGAGCGGGCCGGGTTTTAAGGTTCCTTTCTTAAGGGGCATCGGTGTTATCAGAGCTGTTTGTGAGTATATGTGTGTGCGTGTCACACGGTTCACGGCCACCCCTAAAGTGAGCGGTCTTTAATTTGGGCTGCTCTGCAACCAAAAGGAAACTTCCCCAGCTCAGGACTCCCCGGCAGATGAACAGGTTAGGAAATTATTTCCTTGCCGCGCTGGTTGGTGGCGGTGGCCTTTGGCACTGCTCCTTGTCCCAATATCCTTCCCAGAGCCCAGACCTGGGACGGCCTGGCCCCGAGTTTGCCTGCCACCCCGGCGGCGCCCCTCCACTCCCCTTTCCTCTGTCTCCCGCTCCCCCTGCATGCTGGGGCAGCGGAGTCGACGCTCTGCTTTCTGGACATTAAATCCAGGAGGAGGAAGCGGACTCTTGGTCAGAGGCCCTGCTGGCGTTTTCAGAGCCCTGTGGTTGGTGTGGCTGAAACTTGAGGTGAGCCACAATCTGAGCAGGTTGGGTCACACCACGCGGGCAAAGGCGGATGTGGAGCTTTTTCCGCCGCAGCAGCACCCTGCTGGCGCCCCCGCCAAATTCTCCTTTGGAAAAAAAGCATCTTCCTCCCTGTTCTCCATGAATGGCATCCAGGGATAACCAAAATTAGGTGTAAATAGCTTCAAATTCCCTCTTGCAGCCACGGCAATGCAATGATGCAAACTTCACGCTCCCTTCTAAGGCTACCACTCTGGTGCGCTTGTGCCTGGCAGCAGAGACACGGGGTGCGCTTGCTGCCAGCGCCTCTCTGGACTCACCAGCCTTTCACCTACAACAAGTGCAGACAAGTGGCTGATAGGGAAAAGCTGGGGAAGACGAGGGAGGTAGAAATGAAAGCAGAAGCCAGGAAGTTGTGCGCAGCAGGTCACCCTGGCCTACCCTGACAACTGGAATGTGTTAGAGTCATTCATTTATTCAACCAATATTTATTTATTTGAGTGCTTAATGCATGCCAGGCATTCTTCTAGCAGTTGGGGACACAGCAGAAGACAAAAACAAAATCTTAGCCTTCCTAGAGCTCACCTTCCAGGTAGGAGAAACAGATGACAAATAAACAGGAAAACATGTGGGCAGCCATATAGCAAAAATGCTATAGAGGAAAATTAAATGGGTGGGGGAGGAACATGAGGAATATGACAGGGATCTCTTTCGAATGGGGTGATCAAGGACAGCCTCTGAAGGACGTGACATTTGAGCAAAGGCTGAAGGAGATTAAGCAGTAAGGTATCTGCGCAGACAACTTGTGAGGCCGAAAGCCAGTACAAACCCTGAGGCTGTGAGAGTGGAGAAGATGCCGTTGGAGAAGTAAGATACAGGTGACTCATCCGGTGAGGATTTTACTCTGAGTTGAGAGTCATTGGAAGGTTTGAGGCAAAAAAGTGACATCATCCAACGCATTGCAACAGCATCGCTTTGATGCTAGGTTGAGAATAGCCAACTAGGAGGAAAGGGCTGACACAGACGAATTAGAAAGCTATTGAAATAGTTCAGGAGCAAGAGGATGGTGACGTGGACCAAGGAGATGGGGTGGAGGTGATGAGCTGGCAGGGAATCTTGAACAGACTGGATGTGGAGGACGAAAGAAAGAAAACATGGGTGACCCTGAGGTTTTGAAGACCTGAGCAGCTGCAAAGATGGAGTCACCATAACAAACATGGAGAGAACTGTGAAAGGAGCAGGATGGAGGTAAAATCAAGAAAGCCAAAAGGAAAACAGGAAAGCAAGGACACATAATTTGAATGATCTTCAGCTTACAACATGAAGAAAACACTACGTACTTCACTAAGGTTCTTTTAAGAATAACACAAATTAATATAGTCGAGTGACTAGCACAGGCCCTGGTGTATGGCAGGCACTAAAGAATGTTAGTTTCCTCTCTACAAATATCAATTTCACACGTAGCCATCATGCCCTCTGTGGCATGAGTGAAACAGAGCCATTGTCTCAGAGGAAATAAGTCTTATACAAGTAAAGGAGAGGGAAAAGAAAACAGAAAAGAGTGGACATGAAATGAAAATAATAAATTTAGTCCAACAAAGGTGCCTAATGAACTCTGTGATAGTGGCTTCTCCTAAGTTCTGCTTCCTCAAGGGGACAAATAAAGTATCAAAGTTTGCTGCTTTGGAAAAGGAGTTTGAAATATGAAATCTGCAATAAAGCAGAAAAAATCCAGGGCATCTGTAATAAGCAAAGAATTTTGGTTGCTACTTCTTGCAGAGAATTCTTTCAAATAAATAAGACCATAGAAATATAGTCAAAGGATGTGAACAGAGAATTCTGGGGGGAAAATGGATAGTATATTTATTTTGAAAGTCCAACCGTACTAGTCCTGACCAGTATGGTTCACTGGGTTTGAGCATGGTCCCGCAAAGTGAAACATTACCAGTTCAATTCCCAGTCAGGGCACATGCCTGGGTTGCAGGTTTAGTTCCTGGTCGGGGCATGTACAAGAGGCAACTGATCATTGTTTCTCTCTCACATCGATGTTTCTCTTCCTCTCTCCCTTCCCCTCTCTCTAAAAATAAAATAAATAAAATCTTTTTTAAAAGGTCCAACCCTACAAATTAAACCTACAATGAAAGGCAATTATTTTTATTTATAAATTTTGCAAAGATTAGAAAAAATAATTATGCCAATTATCGGATGCTGGACAATATTAAACCATGCTGAAGGAAGTATACATTACAATAACTTTTAGCAATTTATATCTAAACCTTTATTTTTTTTTTAAAGATTTTTTTAAGTCCTTTTAGATTTTATTTATTTATCTTTAGAGAGGAAGGGAAGGAGAGAGGGAGAGAAACATCAATGTGCGGTTGCCTCTTGTATGTCCCCTGCCGGGAACTGGCCTGGCAACCCAGGCATGTGCCCTGACTGGGAATCGAACCGCGATCCTTCGGTTTGCAGGCTATATCTAAACCTTTAAAATGTACATACTTTTGACACCAGAAATTTTACTTCTTGGAATTTGTTCTAATATTCAAGTATTTTCTAAAAAAATTCTATATGAGTATGTCCACTACAGTGTCATATAAACATAGTGAAAGTTAGATTTTAAAATGGGCAGAGGACTACACATTTTTCCAAAGAAGACATATAGATAACATAAGAAACAATAGATGACATAACAGACACAAGAAAAGATGTTCAACATCATTAATCATCAGGGAAATGCAAATCAAAACCGTAATGAGGTTATCACCTCATACCCATCAGACTGGCTATTATCAAAGCAACCACAAATAACAAATGTTGGCAAGGATATGAAGAAAGAAAACCCTTGTGTGGTATTGGTAGGAATGCAGATTGATGTAGTCACTATGGAAAACAGTATGAGAGTTTTTTAAAAAACTAAAAATTGCATCACGATATGACCCAGCAATTACACTTCTGAGTACCTTTCTGGAAAAAAAAAAAAAAACACTAATTCAAAAAAGATACGTGCATACCCATATTCATCGCAGCATTATTTACAGTAGCCAAGGTATGGAAACAACCTAGTTATCCATCAGTAGATGAATAGATAAATAAAATATGATTTAAATACACAATAAAATATTATCGAGCCATAAAAAAAAGGAAATCTGCCATTTGGGACAATACGGATGGACCTTGAGGCCATTATACTAAGTACAGTAAGTCGGAGAAAGACAAATACTGCATGGTCTCACTTACATGTGGAATCTAACCTAAGGAACAAACCCGAGCTTATAGATACACAGAAGAGATTGGTGGTTGCCAGAGGCAGGAGCTGGGGGTAGGCAAAATGGGTGAAAGAGATCAAAAGGTACAAACTTCCGGTTTCAAAATAAATTAGTCACAGGGATGCAGTGCACGGCATGGTGACTATTGTTAATAATATTGTATTGCACATTTGAAAGTTGCTAAGAGCAGATATTAAAAGTTCTCATCACAAGAAAAAAATTGTAATTATGTATGATGACGGATGTTAACTAGACTCACTGTGGGATCATTTCACAACATATATTGAGTTGGCCAAAAAGTCCACTGGGCCCTGGCTGGTGTGGCTCAGTGGAATGAGCGCCAGACTGCAAACCAAAGGGTCACCAGTTCGATTCCAAGTCAAGGCACATGCAACTGGGCCAGGTCCTCAGTTGTGGGGGGAGGGGTGCTCAAGAAGCAACCACACATTGATGTTTTTCTCCCTCTCTTTCTCCCTCCCTTCCCCTCTCTAAATAAATACATAAATAAATAAATAAATAAGTAGAATCTTAAAAGTCCATTGAGTTTTTTCTACAAGATGGCTCTAGTAGTTCTTAGTTGTCTTCAACTTCATTTGAAACAATTTTGTCAGATTGTATTGTGACAGATGTCCCATGAGTGTGCATTTTTAAAAAAATTTTATCAAAATTGGTGAATTTTTGTGCAGCCATTTTAATACGAACACAGAAGAAAATACACAGCATATTAGGCTTTATTATTTCAAGAATGGTAAGATTGCAACTGAAATTCAAAAAAAGATTTGTGCAGTGTATGGAGAAGGTGCTGTGACTGATTGAATGTGTCAAAAGTGGTTTGAGAAGTTTCATGCTAGAGATTTCTTGCTGCATGATGCTCCATGGTCGGGTAGACCAGTTGAAGTTGATAGCAATCAAATCAAGCCATTAATTGAGACCAATCAATGTTATACCACGCGGGACATAGCTGACATACTTAAAATATCCAAATCAATAACGTTATTGGTGAAAATGAAAAAAAGTTTTTTATTTTATGGAAAAAACTAAGTGAACTTTTAGACCAACCCAATACAAATATCAAATCAAAACTAATGCTGTACACTCAAAACTAATACATTAAATATCAATTATACCTCAATTTAAAAAATGTTTAATGGTATTTGACCAAAACCTTGATGGAGTTCTAACATTTTCAATAGGTCAGGACTGAATAAGGAAAATATTTCCTATGAAAAAAGAATACCAAAACTGACACAATGACATGGAGATAGAAAGCTATATTCAAGCAATGACAAAAAGTTCAGCTCAGCCAAAAATGAGTAAAAACCAAATAAACAGCTTTGTAAAAGCTCATATAAGTTAGGAATACCCAGCTACATATGTGACATTATCTCTATGTTCCGGGTTGGATGTATGTAAATCACTTTACTGATAAGATGGGTTTTTTTTACGGGGAATTTGTGGAGTATCTCACCGAAGGGATTCTTGGGTCCATAAATTTTTTAAGGTTCCCTGCTCTTAGCCCCTCTTGATATGATTTGGTCCAGTTTTGTGTTAACATAGTTATCTGGCATTCATGACATAGTTATCTGGCATTGTGGGTGTTTTTCCTCCTCTCTTTACAGGAGTTGCCCACTCTAACTGGTCATTGATCAATTTGCTTCTTAAAAACAGAAGTAAAAACTCTAGCATTTTCCAAGCCATCTATTCCTTTTGTTCTTTACTGTTTTGTCTACTGTTATAGTCTTAAGATTGCTTGCCTTTTATCTTTTAGGTTTCTCACAAATTAAATTCTCTTTATGTCCTACCACATATATTTTATACTGGACACTTTAGCCTCAGTCTCAGGCTACAAAATGACACATTAAACTCTTAGATATTTAGGAAACCTACAGCCAGTTTCAAGAGCTTTCTCTGAGTAGGCAGTGAGAGATTATAATTAAGTTGCTATGTGGAATTTTAAAAAGGAAAAATTTAACGGAAAATTATAGCCACAGTGAACTCTCGATTATTCATAGGATAAAACTTCATGAATAATTGAAAGCCACAGGTCAGCCTAATAAAATCTGCTTCCCTCTATCTTAGTCCATTCAGGCTGCTACAACTAAACACCAGAGAGGTGGCTTATAAGCAACAGAAATCTATTTCTCATAGTTCTGGAGGTTGGAGGTCCAAGATCAGGGTGCCAGCATGACTGGGTGAGGGCCTCTTGGTCATGACCTTCTCATGGAATTTTCACATGGTGGAAAGGGCAGGGGAGTGCTCACAGGCCTTTTTTATAAAGACACTATGCCATTCACCAGGGCTCCACCCCATGACCTCATCACCCCTTGGAGGCCCCACCTCCTAAGACCACCTTGGTTCAACATAGGTATTTTTGAGGGACATATTCAGATAATACCACCCTTTATGTCATTAGCCCTTATTTCCTATCTTAATTCCCATTTAATTCAAAACTCAAATCATCCAAAATTTGGAAAGTGATAGGACTATAAAATTCACTGTTGTAGTTAGCAAAGGGATTATTGTTATAAATGAAATGTATGCAAATAAAAAATTATGGGAACTCACATAAGAACACAGCCACACCCTAGCTGCTGTGGCTCAGTGGATTGAGTGCAGGCCTATGAACCAAAGGGTTGCTGGTTTGATTCCCAGTCAGTGCACATGCTTGGGTTGTGGGCCAGGTCCCCAGTTGGGGGTGCATGAGAGGCAACCACGCATTGATGATTCTCTCCCTTTCTATCTCCCTCCCTTCCCCTCTGTCTAAAAATAAATAAATACAGTCTTTAAAAAATATATTTAGAAAAAGAACACAGCCACATAATCTAAATGTGTGAGTCCTGGACATTATTCAAGAGGGCTTTTTATTCAGTTAAAAAAGCAAAAGAGATATCAGATTGAAACAGTGTTCAAAGGACAGTATTAAAAACATAGCAGTCCTTCCAACCAATACAAAAACCTGTTCAAAAGATGTACTGAAAATTCAAGAATAAGGACCAATAGGAGACACCTGTGCCCAGTGAGGCTCAGCATTAAAGAAGACAGCATAAAACAGGGGTTCACAAAGTGTACATCCTCCCCACTCACGACAGCGTTGGCATCATTGTGAACATGTTAGATATGAGAATGCTGGGTTTGAGGCCCAGTAAAGTGTTTCGACAAGGCTGCCAGGTGATTCTGATGAACTGTCAAGTCTGAGTACTGCTGGTGTAAAACACGGGGAAAATATTTAAAGGCCAACTCATTCCTCCGCTTCTAGAGAGCCCCAGGATTTGGCTGCCTGCACCTTGCCTATGATTTTGCCAAATGAAAACTGTAAGACCTAGCATTTAAACTGGCATGCATGATGTCCTGTTATCAAACTAGTTCCTGACCTGAGCCCGTGAGGGTTTGCTGCTCTCCACCACAGTCATCAGGGCTTAGCTCTGTGACATAAACCACTCAGCCCTCTGCTTCCTCCCCTCATCCTCCGCCTCTCCTGACCCCCTTTCCAGGCTTCTCTGTATCCAGTCTTTGACAACGAATTTCACTTTCTAATTGTTTCCCAGGATTTGTGAAAATCTAATGGATGAACAGTGACATTTCCAAAGCATGTAAATTTAGGGAAAAAATCAAGGGCTTTATCCGTAGCCTGGGTTTTCAGTTCTGCAGTATAAAAAGCTATATCTTTTTTTATTCTAACCTTGTTTACAGTTCTTTAGCATATTTCATTTGCAGGCATTTTTCCATTTGGTGTGTTTCAAGGAGTCAGAGTATGATGCCATTAAGATAAAATAATTGCCATTATTTATCAAAGAGGCATGGGATGCAGTTATAAAATAATAGCACCGGCAGTTTATCATTTAAGAACTCTTTCTGAATGTATAAATTATTGAAGTTAGATTCTCTCTAATATCAGTAAATAGTTTGGCCTGGCAGGTATTATCTGTCAGTAAATATAGATACTCCTTAACTTACAACAGGTTTATGTCCTAATAAACCCATTGTCAGTTAAAAATATCCTAAGTTGAAAATGCATTTACTACGCCTAACCTACTGAATGTCATAGCTTAGCCTAGCCTACCTTAATCATGTTCAGAACACTTACATTAACCTACAGTGAGGCAAAATCATCTCACTGCCACTGTCCAGCACCATAAGAAAGTACCATAGCCTGTTAAAAAAAGATCAAAGTTCAAAATTCTAAGTGAGGTTTCTACTGGTTGCATAATGCTTTTGCATCATTATGAAGTCAAAAAATCCTAAGTAGAACCATCCTAACTCAGGGACTGAGTACTGGGGAAGGCAATATACTGAATTAGAAACATATTGGAATGCGCGCATTTCCCCCCTTTCCTTAAACCTACAGGTTGTCTTTTACTACAAGAAGTAAAGCAAATAAACAGTGATCATCACACTGTGAACTGTTGCTCAATTTTATAATGGTGGAAATCTTTCTAGCACAGTGATGTCATCTTTGGTTGTGTATTAAAATTGCCCAGGGAGCTTTTGAAAGTACCAATGAATGCCCAGGCTATATCCCAGAACAATTACATAAAAATCTCTGGGGGTGGAATATTAGTGGTTTTGTGAAGCTTCTCTGGGTACTTCCAGAGCAATCAAGGTTGGGAACCACTGTTCGAGTTAATCAAGGTCCTTTTACAGAAAGGATTCTATTTAGACACAGAATCTGAGGACATGAATGAGGCACTATTAATAATTATTATCAGTTACTAAAACCTTAGCTCAAAACCATTTCATGTCACTCCATTTATTCAAAAGTCTTTAGTCGTTACACAAAAACTAATTCAAAATGGATCCAAGAGCTAAATATAAGAGCTAAGTATAAAACTCTGAAAAGAAAACAGGGAAAATGTTTCATGACATTGGATTTGGTAATGATAGCTTGGACATGACATCAAAAGCACAGGCAAGAAAAGTGAAAATGAACTGGACTACATAACAATTAAAAACTTCCATGCATCCAAGGACACAATCAACAGCGTGAAGCGCAGCCTGTGGAATGGGAGAAAACAGTGGAAATCACGTATCTGATGAGGGGTGAACATCTAGCATACAAAAAGAACTCCTACAACTCAACAACAAAAGACAAACAACCGAATTTAAAAATGGGCAAAGGACTTGATGAGACATTTCTACAAAGAAGATATACAAGTGGAAACCACCACAGGGAAAAGATGCTCAACATCATCAATCATTAGGAAAATGCAAATCAAAACCACAATGAGATACCACCTTAAGCTCATTGGGATAGCTGTTATCCCCCCCCCCACCCCCCCAAAAAAGGATAACAAGGACAGGCACACCTTGCTTTATTACACTTTACTTTATTGCACTTCATGGGTGCTACACTACGTATTTTACTAATTGAAGACAAGACTCTCCACCAGGACGGAGAGCACGACTAGCTTTATACCAATACTTACTTTACTGTGGCAGTCTGGAGCCAAACGTGCAGCATCTCCCGGATATGCCTGCATTAGCAAGGGTGGGGACAAATTAGAACCCCTGTGCACTGTCGGTAGGAATGAAAAAATGGTGCAGCTGCTATGGAAAACATCACAGTGGTTCCACAAACAACCAAAAATAGAATTACCATATGATCCAGCAATGCCACATCTGAGTAGATATCGTACCCAAAAGAACTGAAAGCAGCATCTCGAAAAGATATCTGAATATCCGAGGTCATAGCAGCATTATTCACAATGGCCAAAAGGTAGAAGCAACCCAAATATCCATTAACTGATGAACAGACAAACCACCTGTGGAAAAAGTATTCATTTGTTTTCTGAGTACATGGCAAATTCAAAAGGGTATTATTGTTCTAAGTCTATTCATAGTGTTGTTAATAGCACCTGATACTTAGTGAGTAATCACCACATGCTCAGAACGATTCTGTGCACTTGTGACAGCCCAGATGCTCCTCTCAAACCTCCAACTACATCAGTCTGGGCCTCGGATACTGGGCTCTGAAACTATGTGCTGCTTGGACCAAGCTTCCCATGGGCTGCTCTGAGCCAATGCCTGAGTGTGGTAGGGGCGGCAAAGCAGGCCCCGTCCTGGAGACACCAGACTCCTCTGACAAGCAACGAACAGGCAGGAGGCCTCCCCAGCAGCCTGGCCAGGCCTTGACGCAGCCTGCACGGGATCTAGGATGCTCCCATCCAAGCTGCCTCCCTTCTCCACCCCAGCCACGGGCTGACTGGCACACAGTCAGAAGGCTCTGCCCACCCTCTATCTTCTCTCAGGGAGGAAATCTAAAAATAATCCTGCATCTTTAATCCTGCCTTTCACACGACCTGGCCTAACACAGTAAACCTATTATTTCAGTCAATGCTTATAACAATTGTTCTGTGATATTTCCACTTTATAATTAGGAAAACTGAGGTTTACAGAGCTCATAAACTCATCAGTGGTAGAATTAGGATTTCAAACTCTAGACTTTCTGATCCCAAAACCAACACTTTCAATCAGTACATGAGTAGCACCAATTATAATGTGGATGGTTCCTTGCTAAATATTTATGGGGTTTTTATTTAGGAAAAAAATGTTCTAAATATGAAAAAATACAGACGATAGTATTATAAATATCCACATACCTAATAACAATTAAAAGAATGATCAGGTTTTCAAATGAGCTCCTGATTTTTTAAAAATATACAAGTAATACAACCCTACGCTCAGACACTGTAGACAGAATACTCAGCTCGGGCCACTGCCTTCCTCTCTCCTCACAGGCAACCATCTCCATGCTTTGCTGTGTCCTTCCAATCCATGTTTCCTACAATTTTAACAAATACATCTATAGCCATAAAAACATATCGTTTTGTGTGTTTCTAAATTACACTAATGGATGCATGCTGTCTGTATGTCTTTTCTGCAGTCTGCTTTTTTAACTATAGGTGACATTTTTGAGATCGATTCATGTTTCTAGCTCATTCTTCTAAAGTAGTGATTCTCAACAGGAGGGGCCATTTGGCAATATCTGGAGATATTCTGAGTTGCCATAATGGGAGGGGAAGAACAGATACTACCAGCATCAAGTGGATAGAGGCCAGGGACGCTGCTAAATATCTGCGCAGGACAGAACCCTCAACGACAAAGAGTTGTCTAATCTAAAATGCCGGTGTCAAGGTTGAAAAACCCTGATTTAAGCCAGCGATTCTCAGAGTGTGGTCCCTGACCAGCAGGTTCAGCATCACCTGAGAACTATTAGAATGCAAATTCTAGGGTTATGCCTCTCACCCAATGAATGAGACACTTGGGATGTGGAGCCCAGCAATCTGGGGTCTACGAAACCCTCCAGGTAATTCTGATGCACACTAAAGTGAGAACCACTGGTCTATAAACTATTGAATAGTATTCAATTGTATGGAAACACCCCGATCTATTTATCCTGGGATCCATTTCACATTTAGTACAGAAACAATGCTTTCTGTATATGATGCTCCTTTGTCTTCCCATAAAACATACCCTGTAACAAACTCAAATGGATATTTTTGTAATGATAAACATCTACCTAATGCTTACCATGTGCTTAGCATTGTTCTAAATGTTTTTCATCTATTAATTACTTATAACAACCCCAGGAAGTAGGTGCCAGTGTTATCCACTTTCACAGCTAAGAATCCAAGTAGTTAAGTACTTTGTTCAAAGCCACACAACTAAGTGTCTGGCTGAGCCAGCATTGAACCCAGGCTGTCTGGGACTGGAGATGGTTTCCTTAACATGATACAAATTCCCGGAAAAATAGACCGTGGCATTTTGGTTTAATGTTCAGAACTTCGTGCATCCAAACATCTAACAAAAAAGATTTGACAATCAGAAAAAAGGGTTCCATGAAGATGGAGTTTAATCAGCATGTGACATGCTTCCACCAAGTACAGAATCCACACTTTATATAAGATACCTCAAAGCACCTGCTCCAGACATAATATAGGCATTTATATTTGTATCATTAAAGTGTGAGCCTCAATATGAAGCTTGGAGGAAGAATCTGGCTTCTCCACACCTTTTTCTTAAGATTAAAAAAAAGATTTGGAATTAGGTTGAGTTCTGGTCTAAGCACATAAAAAAAATAGATGCTATAACTTTAATGGTATTTTTATTCATTCATTCATTCATTCATTTTTAGAGAGAGGGTAAGGGAGAGAGAAAGAGAGGGAGAGAAAAATCTAAGTGTGGTTGCCTCTCGCATGCCCCCTAAAGAGGACCTGGCCCACAACTCAGGCATGTACCTTGACTGGGAATCAAATCTGTGACACTTTGATTTGCAGGCCCACGCTCAATCCACTGAGCTATACCGGCCATGGCCTTCATGTTATTTTTTTTAAACCCTAAAAGAAAACACCTTAGTGGTGACCTTTAAACATTTACTGTGGTGTTAAGTCTTCTTGAGGGTCACATTCTATTCTGATGTGGTATGAAAAGTTTACTGACTTTCATGCTAAAATATTCACAATGCCACTAGACGTGGAGCAAGTTGGCCACGAGAGCACTGCCGTGAAGGGGGGTTCTAGCGGTATTTGGGGTGGGCCAGTTCTTCATTAGGAACTCTCCTGCACATTGCGGGAACTGTAAACATCCCTGCTCCCCACCTCTCATTGCCAGGAGTGCTACCAGTCATGTGATAACCAAAAATGCTGCCACACATTTCTGAATGTCCCCTAATGCCTAGATTTTCAAAATGTGGCCCTTGGACCAGCAGCATCCCTGTCACCTGGGAGACTGTTAGAAATGCACAAGGTAGGGCCCACCCCTAACTTAGAGAATCAGAAACTGCATTTTCACAAGATCTTAGGTGGTTTGTAAACACGTTACATTTTGAGAACCAGGGCATGACCATCTGTGAAGAATCATCCCTAGAGAAACTCTGCCTATGTGTATCAGATGGCATGTACAAAAATGTTCAGACTAAAGATGCTAAACATTTTACAAAGCTGTTCTACCTGTAATTGAAAATCGGTTAACTCAGAGCATTTCTGAAAAACAAAGCTGGCATTCAGTGGGATGCTGAGTCAAATGTTAGATGAGCACAAGTCCACTGAACTTGTTGGCCCCATGCAAAGCATCCTTGTCTACAGTCAATTACCTAGAGATATAAAGCAATGTCCTGCTTTTTTGTTTAAACATGTTTGTGTTGGATTTCAGTTAGATGCAATGAAAAATCCCTGGAAAGACAGAGTCAGGCCACACTAGGCAGAGTCTTAGAGGCTAGGCTGAGGAACATTAGCAGGTATTCTCAACTAGGGGTCTGTGACTAGGAGACCAAAGCATCAAGAAGTTGATCCTATCAGCTTTCTGGTTAACTGTGACCTGGAACAACTTCGCTCATTTATCCTGGTGTGCTGGTGATCATTTTTATATGTGTGTGTGATGAAAAAATACTGGGAATTGTTGTTGGCAATGGGAAACCACTGAAGGTCGGTTTGTTAGTTTGTTTCATTTTAAATTGTGGTAAAAGACACATAGCATATAACTTACCATCTTAACCTTTTTTAAGTGCACAACTCAGTTTTGTTAAGTACATTCACATTGTTGTGCAAACAATCACCAGAACTCTTTTCATCTTGCAAAACTGAACTCTGTTAGTTAAATAAGCATAGTACTGATCAGTGCATGCTTGTGAGGAAGCTACCTGAGTCAGAAGGAAATGTTATTTGAAAGGCACAAACTACCAAAACTCACTCAGGAAGGACTGAATAACTTAAATAGCCCTATGTTTTCATTAACAAAATTGAATATGTAGTTAAGAACCTTCCCCCAAAGAAAGTTCTAAGCCCCGCTAGCTTTATTGGTGAATGCTACCAAACATTTAAGAAAGAAACAATATCAACTATAAACACACTTTTCAGAAGATATAAAAGGAGGAAATACTTTTCTGGTTCATTCCATGGGGCCATCATTACCCTGACACCAAAACCAGACAAATACATATTACAAGAAAACTATAGATCAATATCACTCATTAACATAGATATAAAAATTCTAAACAAACTCTAACAATATATAAAAAGGATAATATATCATGACCAAGTGAGGTTTACCCCAGGAATGAAAAGTTATCTTAACATTAGCAAATTAATCCATGTAATTCAATCCATTGTAATTAATCCATGTAATTCAATCCATTTAAGAAAAAATTAATCCATTTAATTAAAAAATTTAAGATTTTATTTATTTATTTTTAGAGAGTGGGGAAGGAAAGGAGAAAGAGAGGGAGAGAAACACCAATTTGTGATTGCCTCTCACATGTCCCCTCCTGGGGACCTGGTCGGCAACCCAGGCGTGTGCCCTGACTGGGAATCGAACTGGCAACCCTTTGGTTCTCATTGCTGTTCTCAATCCACCAAGCTACACCAGCAGGGCATAATTCACCATTTTAAACTGAAAAAGAATAACTACATGATAATACAAATAGATGCAGAAAGGCATTTTTTTTAAAGATCCAACATCCATTTTCTCAGAAAACTAGAGAACTTCCTCAACCTCATGAAAGGCATCCATGAAAAAGCTACAGCTAACATGATATTTAACAGTGACAGAATGAACATTAATCCTAAAATCAAGAGCCCGGCATGGATCAAGAATTCTTTTCAACATTGTACTAAAGGTTGTAGAAAGGAAGAAGTAAAACTGCTCTTATTTTCAGACAATATGATCATCTGGATAGAAAATCCAATAAAATCTACACAAAAGCCACTGGAACTAACAAGTGAGTGTAGCAAGGTTGAGGGAAACAAGATCAATCAATACACAAAAATCAATATATGAAACTAATCTGTATGATATACAGTAGTGGATACATGTCATTATATATTTATTAAAACCCACAGAATGTACAGTGCAAAGAGTGAATCCTATGTAGCATAAACTATAGGCTTTAGTGAATAATAATATATCAATATTGATTCATCAACCGTAACAAATGCTCCGCAATAATTCATGATATAAATAAGATGGGAAACCAGGGATGAGCAGGGTGGAAAACTCCATACTCCATACTAAAACTAGCACTGCTCTAAAAAGTCTATTAGTTTTTTAAAACTAAATTAGATAAATTTACAATGAAATAAATTATGTCAATTCTCCCCAAATTGATTTCTAGATTTAATGCCATCCCAATAAAATCCCAGATGATAGGTAGAAACTGACAAGCGACTCTAAAATTCATATGGAAATGCAAAAGTTGGATGACTAATACTACCTGATTTTAAGACTTATCATAACACTATAATATTAAAAATAGAGCCCTGGCTGGTGTGGCTCAGTGGATAGAGCATCGGCCTGGGAACCCAAGGGTTGCTGGTTTGATTCCCAGCCAGGGCACATGTCTGGGTTGCTGGCCAGGTTCCTGGTTGTGGGCGTATGAGAGGCAACCAGTCGCTGTATCTCCCACACATTGATGTTTCTCTCTGTCTTTTTCTCTCTCCCTTCCCATTTCTCTAAAAATAAATAAATAAAATCTTTTAAAAATAAAAAAATAGATACTACTGAGAGAAATGTAGATTGGAGCACCCTTTCTGTGTGTCATTTGAGAAATGGCTGAAAAGTCTTTGACCTAGCAGTTCATTTCTAGCAAATTCTACTAAAAGAAATCAAAGATACATCCAAGAACAAAGATGTTAAATCACCACTATTCTTGGTGGTTAAAGACTAAAAAATAAACAGATATTTAACAATAGGAAACTAGTTGAATAAATTATAGTACACATGTTAAAATAAGTATACAGCTCAGCCACCAAAAATCATGTATTTAATGACATGGGGAAAAGTTCAGTATATATAGTTATGTAAATTTAGCAGGTCACAAAACAATAAGCTCCTATGTTATTTAAAAATATCTGTTTATATATCAGGAAGAATATATAACAAAATACAGTTCTAAGTGAAGAAATTACCAGTTATTCTTCACAAAAATCACATAATGCTTTTGTAATTTTAAAAAGGTTTGACTTTTTAATAAATATATTTTATTGATTATGCTATTACATTTGTCCCATTTCTCCCCCATTGTTCCCCTCCACCCTGCACACCCCCTCCCACCCACATTCCCCCCCTTTAGTTCATGTCCATGTGTCATAAGTTCTTTAGCTTCTACATTTCCCACACTATTCTTGCCCTCCCCCTATTTTCTACACACTGTCTATGCTACTTATTCTCTGTACCTTTTCCCCCTCTCTCCTCCTCCCACTCCCCTGTTGCTAACCCTCCATATGATCTCCAGTTCTGTGGTTCTGTTCCTGTTCTAGTTGTTTGCTTTTGTTTTAGGTGTGGTTGTTAATAGCTGTGAGTTCGCTGTCTTTTCACTGTCATATTTTTTCATCTTCTTTTTCTTAGATAAGTCCCTTTAACATTTCACATAATAAGGGCTTGGTGATAATGAACTCCTTGAACTTGACCTTATCTGAGAAGCACTTTTTTTAAGTTCTATGATTGGAAAGATATACTTATCAAAATATTTTTTGTATGATGGCTATGTCAAATGACATCTGACAAGTTAAGATCCTGTTTCAAAAATGAAGAAGAGAGACTTTTCTGGAGATGACCATAAGACAGACCTTCAAAGCTTCATCTCTCCCTCCCTGTTCACTCAGTTGTGTTTGTCTTTCATTTTGTAGTCAGTCTGTACCGGCTATCATTTCTTACATTTTTAAATAAGGTCTGCACATGCTTTCCACAGAAAATTTGAAAGATACAGAAAAAGTATTTAGAAAAATAAGCAAGTATCTATTTATAATCACTACTAATGTGTTCTCATGTTTCATTGTTCTTTCCAGGACTTGTGAGTATGCTTCCCAATCCCTAGCCCATATAAATGGATGGTCCAGGTAATCTGCAAATATGGAATCGGCCCCATGAAGCAACATAACCTCATGTAACTGTGATAAAATTATAAAGTTGTTCATCCTTTTGCATATGGTGGGATGGATATTTACTATTTGTTTTGGGATTTTCCTCATTAATTTTCTTCTAAATATAGAGTATTCATATTCATTCTTTTATAAGCTATAAGACATTATAAAAAATCAACAATAATTCCACCATTAAGAGATTATCACTGCTGCCCTGGCTGGTGTAGCTCAGTGGATTGAGCGCGGGCCTGCGAACCAAAGGATCGCGGTTCGATTCCCAGTCAGGGCACATGCCTGGGTTGCCAGGCCAGTTCCCGGCAGGGGACATACAAGAGGCAACCGCACATTGATGTTTCTCTCCCTCTCTCCTTCCCTTCCCCTCTAAAGATAAATAAAATCTTAAAAAAAAAAAAAAAAAGAGATTATCACTGCTGACCTCAGGGTTTTATTCTGTGCAAAGACATACAAACACTTTAATAAAATTAAGATTTACTATATATTATTTGGACTATTTTTACATTTTCTAATTATCATTTCTCCTACCTTTTGATGGTTTCCTGGTATTTCTTTGTATGAACATACCACAACTCATTTGGTCAACCCCCACATCATTTGACATTTTGGTTATTTCCAATTTTTCTTCAAGGCAAGCCCAGCTCACTGAGATACGAACACACACGTAACTAAGTCCTACAGGGACGATCAATTTACTGCTTTGTGCTTTGTACACTATTTATGATATGTTGTTTCGGGTTGTTTTTTGTTTGTTTGTTTGTTTGGGGGGGCTGGCGGTGGGGAGGGCGATGGATGACGGAGGGAGTAAGCGTGAAGGAGTACAAGTGGAAACAACGTGCTCCACCTAGTTCAAGGACAGCCGAATGAATTCGTTCTTTTGCGGGGATTCTCTGTTACCCCGCCCTCGGCCCTGCCCCTCCAGCTCCCACTGTCCGCTGAGCTGCACTGCACCCCTGTGGCCGAAGCGCGGCACTGTAGCACAGGAACACCAGATCGTGGGGCTTCGGAGCGAAGCCATTTGGATTCATTTCCGGACAAATTTTTACAGTCCAATTTAAAACTAATTTTTTCCTTCAACTCACAAGTAGAAAATGCACAAGCTCAATGTGATAGAATGTGTGGGATATTTTTGTCTGTAACAAACACTTCTTTAGAGCCCTGGACCCTTGAATAAAAAGAAACTGACCACTTATGTCCCCTGGTCTTTTCTCCACTTTCACCCTGGTCACTCGGCCCTTAGGCACCGCCCTCTAGGCATAATGAACTACGCGCAAGTCCCCAAATGGGCCAGGCTTCTTTATGCTTACTAGACTGCACACGTGCTAAGCGAACCCCACACCCCCTCTCTCCTTCTGCCTTCTAAATCTCAGTTCAGACTTGGACTCCTTTCAGTTTCCTAACAGGGGGTAGATGTCGACTGCTGCTGGGAGCTCCCCCAGCTCTAAGCGGTTCATTCCTGTAAACTTATCTGCCTCCCCTCCTGGACTGCAGGGTCCTTGAACACACACGTGACTCTTCATTTTGCCCACCACTCTTCTTGACTTGAAGACAATAAGTCTCAAGCAGAATATAGGAATCCAGTATGTTTCAAGGAGGAAAGCACACAAACATGGATCGCATAGTATATTCTCCCAATTAAGTTCCACCGTACTCGATTGTGCCAATACTTATGGGATGACTGCTCTGTCCCCAAGTCCTCACTGATAACATGGGAAGGGAGAAGGGAGAAGAGAAAAGCTGTGGGCTAAGGAACGGATATATCTCCTGTGATTAACTTTGCACAATTTATTATTACTGCACAGACAAAACTTGAGGTATTGAGGTCCAATATCTGGACCTCACTGGAGAAGGTAGGCTCATACCTGCATTTTTTAAAGCGTTGTTTGGTCACCCCCATAATTCCAATATATAGCTAAGGCTGAGAATCTTTGCCCCAAAGTAGCTGAATCACTGTGGGAAACTCCTGAGTCCTAAAGTCTTAAACAGTGAGCAATAATGGTGGGAACTTCGGGTGTGTTCATGGAATACTATTTGAAGACGGGAGTAATGTAAGAGGTTTGCTGGTCTTTCCTGCCCAGCATCCATTCCTCTTCCTTCTTCTAGGAGCACCTTGATTTTCCTTTGGAGAATCACCCCTTCCTCCCTCTAAGTCCTTGCATTTGAGGTAGGGCTGACTTGCATCCTTGCTCCCCCACTACTCCCTCCAATCACACACACGCACATGCACACGCATGCAGGTGGTACATGCATGCAAAGGTGGTAATGCACACACAGCCCATCCAAGCTCTGAACTTGCTCTTTTCCAACTTGAATTGCACTTGAAATGTGGATTCAGTCACATTTGAACCTTGAGACTGAATTTCTAGGCTTAGACCTCAATTATTGAATCAATAAATTCCCTGCCACGTTTCCCCCCCAAATGAGATTGAGGTAGGCTTTGTCATTTGCAACCAAAACTTTTCTAACACAGAAACTTATGAGACTTTCAAACAAGTACCTTTTTACTTTTATCTACTTATAGAAAGGGGATACATTAATTGATGTGCCTAATATGTTGAGATTTTTTTCTTATTCTTTTTTTAATTTTTTTATTTTAATTGTTGATCTTGTACAGTTTTCTGTCTTTTACTCCCACCCCAGCCCACCACCCCAGCCCTCCCCACCTCCCTCCCATTTTTTCTTATTCTATGATAAGATATACTTTATTGTTCTTAACAGAGCTTAAGTTCATTAAAGATTAAAAGCCCATTTATTTGGTCTAGTTTAGCCTTGTTTAATGTATTTGTTTTGGGTACGGGTTTTAAAAAGCTGCCCACACATGTAAAATGAAGATAACTATTTCACAGAGCTGTTGAAAGTAAAGTGAAACAACATGTGTGAAATCATTTTATGCTGTATAAATGCTGGGCATTTTTACTATGGGTATCATCATCACGTTCATCATCTTTCATTTTCTGTCAGCAAAGTTCCCGGATAGTTATTTATAGTTAGTAGTATTGATAGGTGTAAAATGCAAACAGTAATTGAACAAGTAAATAATGAAAACAGGAAAGTTGACTCCTTTTAGGCTATTGTCATCCCAGGAATGTGGCAAAAGATCATTTGAAATAATGTATTCAAATGTGCTTTGAAAACAAAAGTGCTATTTGGTTATAAGGTACTGTTATCTCAGCCCTGCAGGTCACTGAATCTTTGATGTTGTCCATTTGCATATATGTTTTATTTCAGAGCTTATTAATATCTGATATTTTTCATTTAATTTTAAAACAGAAAACCCACAGGCTGTTTTATAGAATGCAATCTTATACAATGAATGGCTTTATCTTAGTTTTCATTCCCTCTAGCCTCTGTGGCATTTAACCACCCTGACAACCCACTCCTTCAAATTCTTTCCTCCCTTAGATTCAGTGACACTTCATTTTTCAACTTCTTTTTGACCTTTTCAACCACTTTTGATTCCTTCTCCCTTTCCCTTCCAGTTCCAAACCCTGGGGATGCCTCCAAGACTCTACCTCATTCATTCATTTGTTCATTCTCTCCCTCTCTTTGTTTACCCTTCTCACTCACTCTCTCTTTCCCTCTTTCTCCTCTCTTTCTCTCTCTCTCCCCCCACCTCCACCACCCTCAGTTTCTGAAGAATTCATCCATTCTCCATTATCTCGCCTCAGTCCATAATGCCTCCTTCCCACTAGCTACTCCAACACGTATGTCCTGCTGCTATCTCACTTTCAATATCTGCAGAACCTTTGTAATCACAACGCCAACTGGCTGCCTTTCAAGTGACCCAATTCAGTTGCTGACACTGCCATTGTTCCCACACGTCTGCCCTCCTGCCTTCCTCCCTTTCAATGCCTTTTTCTGGCTCCAAGTACCTCAGTGCCTTTCAGACTCACTTTTCATCGGCTCCCCCAAGCCCACCACACCGTCCTGCCTGCCGCATCAACACCCCGCTCGTTCTTACAGCTGGTCTCTTTAGCTGCAGATTCCACCTAGTCCTGTCTGTCCTGTGGACTTCGGCTAAATCAGTTTCCTAAAATGGCCCTTTGTGAGCTCCACTCTGGTACCCCCAGCATCTGGCTCCGTATGGCACTTGATTATTGACAACCATTCCCTTGCTCAGGGGAATTGGTTCTCTCTCTCTCTCTCTCTCTCTCTCTATCTATCTCTCTCTCTATCTGATATCAGTTTCACACTTCTTGCCTGACTAGTTCTTTACAGTATAAATTATTCATGCCATCTTAATTCCAACTATGCCACCTTTACTCAAGCCAGTCTGGTTTTCCCTTTTATAAACTTACACTGAACTGATAATTAAGACAAACTATTTAGCAATCATTAATTCTCCACTATCAACATACTTTGCCTCCCTAACTAGATTATGATATCCTAAAAGCCCGAAACTCTATTAACTGTCTGCTATAAAACAGTCTTTTGACCCATTCCTTTCCAAAACACTCTTTTACCACAAACACTGTCTCCAAACCCACTAATGTTAAGGAAAATCTGTTATTTTCCTTTGTACATTCATATTTCCCTTTTATTTACACATAGATCCATAACATATATTTATATATCTCATAGCACTGAGCACCGTGCTGAGTACCAGTGGCTCCTCGTTGATGAGTACACACAGAACTGAACCGCATTCAACTTGATTCACTCCTTGACCTGGAAGTCCAGCACAAAACGGCATCTTGCTGACCTGACATTAAATATCTTTCTCTGGAGATGTAACAACTTAGCATGTCACAGAGTGAATCTTTTGGTACTCAAATGATGGAGCCCCAGATATTCATTTTAGCTTAAAAAGCTGAGAAGGGAAAGCAACGATCACAGCCGTTGCTAACACGACTGAATAAAAAAATAAAATAAAAATAAAAAAACAACTGTGGGACTTACAGGGAAAGACTGCTTCTGAACTGCTTCAATGTAAAAAATAAATAAATAGAAGAGGTAATGGCCTAGACCAAGGGACTTTTACCAGTCTAGTCTTCCGACATTTCTGATTTCTTTCTTTCTTTTTTTCCTCCCCTACAATGGGAATGACTAAATGATCACCTGATAGCCCGAGAGAATTAATGGACCTCTTTTCAATCCCTAACTCAAAGCAAGGGAGGCATTTTGAGTACTTGGTAGAATCTGATACATTGTGTTGGTGCAGGAAGGAGCCTCAGAAATGGAGTCTTAAAGGCTGTATAATTCTGCATGTATTTGAATAATTAAAACTTATGTACCCCCTCCCCCAGCCATCCTTTTATTCCTAGCACACTGCAGACATTAATGACATGAAGCAATAGTGCACTCGCACACTTTCTGAAACAATCGCGCTAATTGTGAACTTGCCAACTCCTAACAAAAATGCTAGTGTGTGTTGCTCTGCAGTTGTGCCCAGTTCTACGAGGAGATAGCAACACTTTTGTCTCTAGCAGCCAAGACTCACAGATGGGTCACTCGGCTGAGGCAGAACTGGGCTATACTCTTGGCAGATGGATTGGAAAGTTGGCTGACTTGTTTAGAAACCTGACATCCTGGTCATCTCCAGCCTCCGCAGACAGACTCTTCCCACACACAGCTCAACCTCACCACCTCCTCTTCCCACCGGCATTTTCCTTAGAAAGTTCTTTTTTACTATGCATCTCATTTGTGCTTTCTTTGATGAGTGTATGCTTGCGTGTCATATATTATTATACATAAAGATCTCTCTATATATTTGAGATATTATATATATATGGAGAGAGAGAGAGAGGTTTCTCAACCTCAGCACTCTGAACATCATTTTTCTGGATTCTGTAATTCTTTACTGGAAGGGATTTTACTGTCATGACAACCAAAACCATCTCCAGACATGGCCAAATGCTCCCTGGTGGAGGAAATTGTCTCTGGTAGAGAAGCGCTGACATAGAGTGATGTTGAATGGATTATCTGAATTAAGGTCTCGATGGACCGTACATACACAGACAGTCTACTCTAAAGTACAACCACGTAAAAAATCCATTAGAACCGAAATATCTCCAACTGCGAGTCATTTTTATTTCAAGAAATATAAAATACAACATAATTACAGTATTCAAAAATTAAATGACCCTTGAACTTTGCTGCAATTTTTCCTTCTTAATCAAGAATATTTGATATACTAGGCCTTTATTCTGAATAAGGAAGAAAAATTTTTCCATAGGCTGCCCACTTCTCCTATCCTGCCCCCTTAGAAGTTTGTACTGCACACCTAGATCCTGTTGTAAGTGCTTAAAAACATTCTTAAATAAAGTGATTCATGCAGCATGGCATCTCGCAGGCGATTGTTACTTTTCAACAACTTCGAATGATTACTCTCCTATTTAATTCTCATAACAACCCTCTGAGACAAAATTATTATTTGTTCTACAGATGAGGCTCAGAGAAGTTAAAGAACTTCCACAAGGTCACACAACCAGAACATGTCAGAGCTGCCCAGATCTTTCTGTCTTCAAATCCTGTTTTAACCATTAAAACAAATCCCATAAGGGAACCAAAGCCAGGAGAGAAATAAATGATCTAAACTCCCAGAGTCTAATAGATACATCATCAGGTCTTTTTCAGAGACAGTTTCCATTCATTTTTTTCCCTTTAAATGAGCAATAGTTTTCTATTTCTTTGTATGCCTTCTGATATTTTTGTTGAAAACTGAACATTTGAATCTAATAATGTCTAAACTGTGGAAATTAGATTCTCCTCCTTCCCTGTTTTGTTTTGTTTTTTAAATTATTATTATAGACTATTTCTGTGTCAAGGACCAGCCTGGGGTGTGTGCTTCAGGTATTTTCTGAGCCTATGCCGTTCCCTGGGCATGTGTGGTGACTTTCCAATTTCCCTCATATAAGCAGCTGCTTTGAATGTTCTATCAGGGGTGTCCAACCTTTTGGCCTCTCTGGGCTACACTGAAAGAAGAAGAGTTGTCTTGGACCACACATTAAATACATTGTAACACAATCACAAAAAAACTCACAATGTTTTAAGTAAATTTACGATTTTGTGCTAGGCCACATTCACAGCCATCCTGGGCTGCAGTCTTTAATGGCTGGCTCCTAAAAGGGGGAAAAGAGAAAATTGAGGAGAAAGGGCAACAGTCTTTAAATCCCCTTGAAGTCACTTCAACTGCAAGGAGAGGGACTTGAACCCACCCCTGCCTGTCTGTCTGCACCTGCGAGATCAGAAGCAGCACCAGTGATCAGAGCACAGAGCGCACCCGGGCACCCACAGGCTGTGTGAGAACAGCTCCAAGAACACGTGCCCAGCTGCCTGCCCTGGGACTGGAGTGGGGGAATGGGTAGCTGCCAGTCTGCTAGGAGCTGAAATTTGACCACAGTTTGCCCTGCAAGCCTTCTCCTGAAAGTTGCAGGTCTTCAATAGACTCCTGAGTTCCAAAATAGTTCCATCAGACAGATTCCGCCAATGCAATTTTTGTCCCAGTGGGAAGACAGATTCCTGGTGCTTCCTACTCTGCCATCTTCCCAGAATCCTCTGCTGGTGCTAGCTGTTTTTTCCCTACCCCAGAATCTACCCAATAACACAGTCTGTGTGTATCTGTCTCAGCAGAGGTCTGCCTTAGAACACCAAGCAATGATAATGACAGTATCTGGTGCAATGAAAGGGCAGCATGCAAAGAACAAGTTACCATGTAAAAACCTCAGAAACTATCTCAGCATTTGACACTTAAGTATATAGTAAAAAAATTTCAAAACCTCAGGTAAGCCTGTCAAAAAGATTTACCTCGCCTTTTATCCAGGGCTGGACTGACAGTTCCCTGTGCTCATGGCAATTAGTCCTACCCTAACATACAGCAAGTCCCGGCAGGCACGTGTTCCCCTACTGCTCCTGAATAGAGTGTGATGCCTCGGCCTGACAAACACCCTACATGGTCTGATCTCCCCAGCCTCGGCTCACATCTTTATCTTCCACCTCACCCCTCCATCTCCTGGTGTGCTTCAGCCTGAAGGAAGCATCCTCAGCCTCCCCTTAGGCTTTGCATAGTCCAGTCTCTGCTTCCTTGCTGATGTCATGCCTTCTGCAAGGCCCCTTACACATGAAGGCCGAATCAGACGCATTTCCATCAGCACAGTCTAAAGTGGCTGATTGAAACCTGGACTCCTGGGGCTCTTTGACAGTGCCTCTCTGCCCTCCCTTGCCACTGTTTGCCTTTTAAAGTGGTTCTTGGGGGGCGGGGGGGCATCCTCTTCTCCTCTGTGACCTCCCTTAGGGCAGAGACTGTAGCTTTATATTATCCACACTACCTGAAAGAACTCGGCCAAGTTTTTGTTGAACAAAACGAATAAAGGAATGTTTCTTGGTACTCAAGGCCCTCCATGATCTGGCCTAACTCTACTAACCTATTCTCTATTTCCTTCTGGCTCTTTCCAAACATGCTTCATACAGGTCATTCTTTTTTTTTTTTTTCCCCAATTACACTCAGTATTATTTTGGCATTAGTTTCAGGTGTGCAGCGTAGTGGTTAGACAATCATGCACTTTACAAAGTGGCCCCTGACATTTCCATGCCCACATGGCGGCACAGCCAGTTACTACAATGCTGACTATGCTACTGACTATGCTCCCTGTGCTGCGTGCACACCGTTCTTGCCTTTGTCCGTTAGACACACTGCCAACTTGAGATCTCTGCTCGGATTAACGCACCCTTTCCTTCATTCATTTATCCTTTCATTCACTCACTTACTCATCCTGTTACTCATTTATCAACAGAGCATCCGATGAGTGCCAGCCGCTGTGCAGAGGCAATGAGAATACAGAAATGCCAAGGCCTGGCTCCTTGTCCTCTGCATGGTAGAAGGGGCAGGTGTGTAACTTGAGCATCACAAATGCTGTATGGGTAGTACATAAGGAAGGTATGTGCACAATAAATGTGGGGACCAAGTGGGGAGTGGCTACCTTTACCTGGAAGGTGGGGGCTGTGTTCAGGGAAACTCCCCAGAGGAGATATGCCTTCCAAACCAAGTACCACGCAGAAGGTGGTTGGTAAGGGCAGACACACAGCAAAGGGTGGTGGGCAGTCCTGGGTATGTCACTTCCAGGCCCCTGTGAGGTCCTCTCCCCTGCTGGAAACTCCTCTGCAGGCTGATCTTGGGTCTCTCCTCAAAATGGGATTATAAGCCCAAGACCTACTCAGACTTACTTTTTTTGGTCCTAACTTGCAATCCCCTCTAATCGTTAATAAATTCTTATTTAGATAAGGGAAATCTTCCCTTCTGCTCTAGATAAATCATACACACGGCCTGCAAGTTGTCTGGTCCCTTTAAAGTACCTCTGTCCAGTGTCACCTTATTTGCTTTTATTGTATTAGTCAAATACTCAGAGTTCAAGAGGTGAACCCCTGGCACACCTTCATTAACTGCTTCCTGTGAAATGCTCTTCCTTCTGTACTCGGCTGTAAACTTCCTGAAAGAGGGATCTATTTTTTTCCTCCGTGTTTCCCCAACACCAGCTGTGGTAGGCCCAAGGCTAGGGGCCAGTGTCTATTGAAAAAATGAACTCTCTTCTCTCCCTAAGGCAGTTCCCATTTCCTACTCCAGCTCCTATCCATTGCTCCCTATTCTTCCACCTCTCCTGCTCAGCTGCCCTCTGGCCCTGAGGCTCAATCCACTACCTGGGAAATGCAAATGCTGTCTGGAATGTGTAGAGCCTTCCTCTGGGGAGGATATTTGCATGAATGGAGAACAGGGTTGTATAGACATTAGAACTAGCTGACCTTCAGCCTTTCTTCCCTCACTGAGATTTTATGATTCTGTTGTAAGGTATTGCTTTTAGGGTTCAAATTGCTTGTTTGCCACAGTTCCTTGTTCTCCCAGTTTTTTCAAGTGCTTTTATTGCAGGAGATGGGGGAGGACTTTCAATGTAAACCACACATTTAAATTGAGGTTAGGAAATTGCTAGTTGATAAAGCATGTTTATTGTGTTAGTCATTAATAAAATCACAAAGTAATCTTTGAATCACACAGTAATAAATCAAAGAAAACCAAGTTCAAAGCTATTTAGAGGAACTAGTGTGTGTAACAACGAGTAACCTCAGAGCACTTACAAAAATAAGATGTTATTGTTAATATCATTATTACTTATTGCTGTGCTAAAATGTGAGATTTTTCCAGATTCAATGTACAAGAACTCCCAACGTCTTTCAGTTCCTCGTCGGTGTAAGATACCAGCAACAAGCAGAGGCCATTTTCTCTCTTTCCCAGTTCATCTAGACTGGGAGGCTAGCTGAAAAGCTCATGGGGGGGCTAGTCTGATGGGAGCCTGCCCAGGCTCTTCCTGTTCCACTGGCCCCCCAAACCTGCCCTCAGAGAGGATGCACCGTGCTGCTACACGTATGCCGGTCATCTCTTGGGAAGAGAAAAACGGGGTGGGCAAGGATTGTCAACGCATCCTGGGAACGCACCCTGTGCCTGTGATTTCTGTCAATGTGTCTGTTTGGCACCGAGAGATTCTGTAACGTAGAATACAGTGATGTCTGAGTGAGGAGGAGGATTGAAAAGAGAAGGACAGATGCTTGAATTATTTGCTTTGTTCCTGGAGAATTTTGCCATGCTCATGAATCTATTATGGAATAACATTATATTAAGTGAATTACTATTAAATGTGAAGTATCAAGGCACTCAATAAATGTCACACCTCCCTCTAGTCTCCTTCTAAGATTACAGTCATCGAAGCTTATTGCCAATCTCTGAAGACAAAAATCTCTAATAAATTGCCACCAGGAGCAGAGACACAATCAGGTGCATGTAAGGATTCTGGTAAGACAACTGCACATCCAGCCTTCAGTCAGTGCCTGAGGCACTGGATCTTTGCTTACACACTATTGCGAATGAATGGTCTTTAAGGCAAATCAGCCCTGACACCACATACAGTTTTGAGATTAGGTATTAGGACACTAAACCTACAGACACTCAGAAACACAACCAGGGTCAGAGAACAGGTGACATCGGAGATGATCCAAGCCTTCTAGGTGTGGTTTCGAATCAGGATCAGTTATGAAGCTGCCCAAGTAACCCCAGCCCAGAGCAATCTCCATAAAATAAAATTCCGAGTGCAGGGTAAAGGAAGAAGGGACCTTGTCTTTTTAAACCATCACTTTAGAGTATCAGTCACCACGATAGGAAAATAAACCATGGTTCATCTTTGGCATTTATCAAAGTGCCTGAAACATTGTGAGCACTCAATACTTACTAGACAAATGAATCTCAATGTTTTTAGAATGTTTGACAGTTGGTTCCAGGTAGAAACGAAGGATTGAGTACATGCATCTAATCTAACTCCATCCAGAACCCCACTAAAACTCATGAAGAATGGGGCAACAGAATTTTGGAGGCCAGACAGCCGTGATAAAAGACCTGGCAGAGCTGAGAGAACTGAGCATTGAGGGAGTGGCACCTCAAGCCCCCTGGATATGGAGTGAAGGTGCATGAGGTTTGAACTACGGGAACTGGTTGGAGGTTGGAGTTCCTTGAGAAACAGAACTACTTTTATACATCTCCCCCGCTCTCTTCCACTGGTTGATTGCCTTTCCCCTACCCCTAACGGAAGTGGAAGTTTATCTCCTTCTTATCTATAGCTTGAAGGAGCTAGCATCTCAGAGAGAAAACAGGAATTAATGTAGGCATACTAAATGCTCAGATGCTCTCCCAATTCTGAATATGCTGGGAATCAAGTTTTACCCTCTACCAGGGGTGTCCAACATGGGCCGCATGCAGCCCAGGATGGCTGTGAATGTGGCCCAGCACAAAATTGTAAATTTACTTAGAACGTTATGAGATTTTTTTTTTTTTTTTTTTTTTTTGGTGATTACATGTCAAAATGTATTTAATGTATGGCCCAAGACACCTCTTCACCCAGTGTGGCGCAGAGATGCCAAAAGGTTGGACACCCCTGCAAGATTTGAGAAGACATCTCTAAGGAACATAATTTAGACCAAATGAAGAAAAAAAAATAGAGTTATATGGAGTAAAATGGGATGTGGGTGGAATTCTCCCAAAAAGAGCTCACTCACATCACCTTTCCATAAAGTTCATAGTCAACCGGTTGTCCCTGAAGCTTTGAGTTTCTAATCAGCTTTTTGCTATTCCACCCTTAAGTATGAGCAGACAAATAAGCTTACCAAACATCACAAAAAATCCTCTAACACGAAATATAACTGAAGGACCTAAATTGCCAGATTGAAAGAGCCCACCAAATAACCACAACAGTGAACGGAAACAGACCCATTCTCAGCCTAGCACCATAAAATTTTAGAACACCAAACACAAAGACAAAATTCTCCAAACTCCTAAAGCAGAAAAGCCTATACAAAGGAGTAAGAATCAGAATGGCATCAGAATGGCATCAGAATTTTCAACAACCTTAAACCCTGAGTTCAGAGGACAACAGAGCTGGCCTCCAAAATTCTGAAGTGAAATTACTTCTTACCTAGAATTCTATATCCAGAAAATACTGTCCATCAGGAATAAAGGTAGAATATACATAAATCCCCCAAAAGCTTACCGTCCATGCACCCTATCTCATGTGCTAAATATGAGAGGGGTAGGGGAGAGAGAGAGAGAATGAGAACCAAGAAAGAAGATAAAAGGGGGCCAGTGGTGCAATGGATAATGCGTCTGACTATGAATCAGACAGAAGGTGTGGATTATAGACAAACAGAACATCCAAGTAAAGAAATAGGTGAAGAGAGTCCTTAGGATGATGGTGTATTTGCTGAATGCCAGATACAGAGAGCAGCAAATACGAATGGGAGCAGTATGACTCGAGGCAGAAGGTGTATTGAGGGAAATTATCTCTAAGATGTTAACTGTTGTTATACCACTTAAAATCTGAGGATGGAAGGGTTGTTGAGGATGCACTGACTCAGGTTGTTATTTTTATTTGGTTTTCCTTCCCCATGTTTTGATGGAGTTTCTGTTCTTCTGCCCACCTGCTCCCTCTCTCCCCCTTGTGAACCCTCACAGAAGTGTTCTGGTTTGACCTACTCCAGAACTGGAAATGGGTGAATTCAGAAGCAGAAAATACGGAGCATCCCTCTCTCGCACCACAGCTTTGCCAGATGTCCTGTACCCAGGCCATCTGCCAATGGTCCCAACTGTAATAAGTTCTACGTTTCCCACGTCTCAATTATAACCTTACCCGCTGATCTCTCCAAATGGCTGTCATACATTTTCACAGAAGCCGAAGACAGATTATGTGCTTGAAATTCCATTCAGCTTGTCTTCTTTGAGATCTTCATCTAACAGTGACTGCCCGCCTTTTTCTTACATATTTGGGTCTCTGCTTGCTTGACCCATATATTGGTTGGTCAAATATTTTGGGGAAAAATGTTCAACAGTGGTATTTCTTGCATATCTTGAACACTTCCTCTCCTGGAACTTTGGAGATAGTATCCTGAGGATGCGTAGTGGACAGCAGTGGAAAGAGTCTGTGCTGGAGGAAAACAGCCTCCGTGGGACAAGAGCAGCCTGGGAAAGCAAGCATCTTCTCTGCTTCCATTTCACATTCCATCTCCATGGTCAAAACCCCTCCAGTTTCAAACCTTCACCTGCTGCTGATGCCTAGACACTATCCAGGAAGACAAACCGCCCGAGTCACAGCAGCAATGCTGCACAGAGGATCAGGGCATGATGAGAGGAAGCTGAGACCAAAATACTTGTCGTTCTCCATCTTCCTCATGGTCTCTGGTCACCCTGCTGCTTACAGTCTTTCCACGGATCCCTATTCCCCCACCGATGGATCCCTCAGCATGGCAAACAAAGGCTCTTTATTAATCTCGCCTCTCCTCAACTTCACCTATGGCCCTGACAGCCTTTTTCTCTTGTCCATAGCAATATTTGACTACTTGTAAGTCTCTGATTACTGGTTCACAATTCTCTATTTTTATCATACCTCCCTTCTTCTTTGCCTGGTTAACGCTTGCTTATGTTAAGACTCTGTTCAGGCATGCTTTCCTCCAGCAAGACTTCATGCCCTACCCACCTCTTCTCTTCTGACCTGGTTAGATGGGCTTCCTCTGAACATGCCTGTGCATGGTGCATTGTAATGAAAATTCTTTGTCTGTGTTTTGTTTTCAATCCTCATCTGAGGATATGTTTATTGATTTTAGAGAGAGACAAAGGGGGAGAGAGAGAGAGAGACAAAGGGGGAGAGAGATAGAGAAAGAAAGAGAAACACCGATTGATTGTCTCCCATATGCTTCCCAAACGGGGACTGAACCTGCAACCTAGGTATGGGCCCTGATGGAAATCAAACCTGCAACCTTTGTGTTTTTAATTTTTTTTTTAATTTTTTTTAAGATTTTATTTATTTATTTTTAGAGAGGGGAAGGGAGGGAGAAAGAGAGGGAGAGAAACATCAATGTGTGGTTGCCTCTCATGTGGCCCCCACTGGGGACCTGGCCTGCAACCCAGGCATGTGCCCTGACTGGGAATCGAACCTGCGACCCTTTGGTTCGCAGCCCGCGCTCAATCCACTGAGCTACGCCAGCCAGGGCTTGTGTTTTTAATTTTAATTTTATTTCTTTTTTGTTGTATAGGACAGCACTCTAACCAACTGAGTCACCCATCCAGGGCTCTCTGTGTCTTTCTTTAGATTTAAAACTCTTAAAGATAGGGACAAGGTCTTCCATCTGTGCAACTCTGGTGACTAGTACGGTGCCTCATACAGAGTAAGCATTCAGTAGATATTTGTTCAATGTAATTTGTATTATATATTGAAAAATTATTATGTTCACATTATTAGTTACACTTTTTCTTTTAAAAATAAATAATTGGCTTAGTTTGTTGAGAGCAGCTTTAGGTTTGCAGGAAAATGGAGCAGAAAGTACAGAGTTCCGGTAGAGCCCCTCACTCCCCCACCCAGTTTCTCTTATAATTAACATCTTGTATTAACGTGACATCTTTGACATAATTAATGAGCCAATATAGATACATTATCATTACCTAAAGTCCATAGTTTACATTAGGATTCATGTTTTGTGTTGGATAGACTATGGGTTTTTTTTTGTTTGTTTTTTTTTTTTAAATTTTTTTTTTAATTTCTCCAGTTTTTTTTAATTTTATTTTATTTATTTATCTTTAGAGGGGAAGGGAAGGAGAGAGGGAGAGAAACATCAATGTGCGGTTGCCTCTTGTATGTCCCCTGCCGGGAACTGGCCTGGCAACCCAGGCATGTGCCCTGACTGGGAATCGAACCGCGATCCTTTGGTTCGCAGGTCCGCGCTCAATCCACTGAGCTACACCAGCCAGGGCAGACTATGGGTTTTGATAAATATGTAAAATTGTATGTTCTATGGGCTTTAACAAATAGTTGCATTCGTATCATATAAGTCATCTGCCTTTTCCAGAATATCATAGGGTTGGAAAGACTACTATGTAGTCTTTTCAGACTGGCTTCTTTCGCTTAGCAATGTGCATGTAAGCTTCCTCCCTGTCTTTTTGTGGCAGCCAGTTATTTTTAATCTTCAAAATAACTCTGCATGGTGTTATTTTTAGTAGATGAACACCTGAGACTTGGAATGGGAAGGTCACCATGCAAAGACAGCTGAAACAGCAACAAGGCCATGTGACCAAGCCATTAAATAAATAATCATTGGGTCCCTACTTTGTGTCAGGCATGGTACTTGCTTGATTTCAAGAGCAATAAGAAGATAATTTCTTAGTCCTTGAAGACTAACAATATAGTATATGGGACAGGTACATAAAAAAAAAAAACCAAAAAAACATATACACCATTTCCCAACGTGGAAAGGGCTACCAAAAGGGTAGGTATCCTGTGGATATAAGAATTAATTCAGATAGTGAAGCAGCCCTAACCATTAGATACTGCTATTTCTTACTTTTCTAATCAATAAATAGTTCAGAGCAGTTAGTGAACTTGCACAAAAAATCACAGAATGAAGATGTGAACCTGGGTGTGCCCAAAACCTGTGCAATCTCTGCGTTCCTGCTGTCTCAGTGATCCTGGAAGAGGCAGCATGGTGTCCAAGGGTGTTGGGGACAGTGACAAGCTTAGTGTGACTGAAGTACGGCAGGCTGAGGAGAGGAGTAGTGAGCAGTAGAGGCTGGCCCCAGTAAGGCTCCCAGGGCCTCCAGCTCCCAAAGTTTACAAAATGTGTCAGTCCCACTAGTTTGCTCATGATATTTAGCCCTAAGAACTGCTGAAGCTGAACATTCCCTTTGGAGTGCACAAAATAAGCTCTGTGTGAGACATTTTTGGTCTAGCTAAGGTCAGTGTGGTGGGTTTGTTGCTGAGGAAGAGTTCTGACAATTGCTATGGAGACGCCACATAAGCAAAGATAAGCAGAAATGTCTGTCTTCCAAAAGTGAAATTAGAGGAAAGCACAGTAAATCAAGCTTTCATACATAGCAAGTTTTGCAAATAAACACCAATTTGAAGAGAAACTTCAGGGAATAAAATTGAAATTGAACAAGTCCGAGTCTTCATAGAAAACCCATCTGCTTTCTCCCCCTAGATGGTTGGAGTGCTTACATGTGGAGGCATTTCTTTTCATTATCCAGGGGCTTCTTAACTTGAGGAATAGAAATAAGTGGAAAATTTACCCTTGATCTCTCTTATACCCTAAAAAGAATCATATGCTTTAAACTGAAAGAACTGAATGCTATTTGTACTCTTCTGGGGAGGAAATGAAAATTAGTTTATGCCTAATTATTTTTAATAATATATTTGGCATTGATTTTAATATAACAGAAAAAACATTGGCATTGAATTTCAATTAAGAACAATTCATGAACATTACCAGTACTTATTAATCTGATATATTTTTAAAGCATAACTTAAATGAGAGCAAACGAACAGAGGTCAGTTCAATACTGCATTTTCTTGAACCCATTTGAAAAAGCTACCTGTTTTCTGCCAATATTTAATTTTAGTTCTTTAACTAAACTTGTTATTGAGGATCTACTGTGTGCCCAGATTGGGGGAGGGGGCACGATCAAGGCACATAGTCCCTGCTCTGGTGGAGTTTGCAGTCAAATCATACCAGGAAACTAAAAGAAATTGTACCAAAGGGTTAAAGCTAGACATTTTTATTACCATATTGCAAAGGATTAGGTTTGTCAGTGCCTAGAACAGTGCTTTTCAGCCTCTGTGCATGTGAGTTACCTGGAGATCTTGTTAAAATGCAGGTTCTGGCCCAGCAGGTCCGGATGGGGCTGATATTCTGTGTTTAATCAAGTGCAAGTAACGCTGATGCCACTAGTCCATGGACCACACTTTGTAGCCAGGGCATAGAATATCAAGATGAAAGATTGTGAGACATAATATTAAGATGTAAACTATAGAGTGGTAGTGAATTTTTTTCTTTTCTTGGGATATGGAGCACTTGGCAGTAATACGAAATGGGTGGGTGAGATTACACCTACAGACAATGATAATATGCGAGACAAATACGAAATGGTCACAAGGGGGAGTAGAAAGTGTCATGGGGGCTAAATAGAGGAGAAATGGCACACACGCTGGGGAGGGGAGGGCATTTAGGAGATGCTTCCTCAGGAAAGTGGGGTGCGTAATGGAGCCGGGAAGGTGTGGAGGGTGTTTGCCGGGGGAGCGGGCAGGACGGTGCTGCTCCAGGGTAAGCTTTGGTACTGCTTTCTCAGAGGGGCGGCTCAGGGCCCATGTCAAGGATCAGAGCTCAGAGCCCAGCTGGTGGTCCTGTAAAGGAGCTCTTCCTCGCAGGGAACAGGAAAGATAAAGCTGGAAAGCAGGTCCGTAGGAAAGCCTTCCCTGATGAAAAACCACCCCCAGCATTCCTGAGATTATATGCGGCCACCAGCCAAAGAACTACCTGAAGTTAGGAGTGAAGCCTGGGTCGGATCCTGCCCTGGGGCCTTCAGAAGGAGCAGGACCCTTCCAACACAGTGACCTTGGACTTCTAGCTTCCAGAAGGACGATGAGACAATAAATTGCTGCTGTTTAAGTGACTCTGTAGTACTTTGTTATGACAGCTCTGACAAACTGTGTGAACTCGTTTTAATCTTCACAACTCCCTTGTGAGATGCCTACTGTTGCCACCCCTATTTTATAGGTGAGGAAGCGGGCACACAGACAGCAGCTAGGAGAGAAATAAAGTGAAAAGGTATAGACAAACTGAAAGAAAGAAGGGAAGAGCCGGAAAAGGGGAACTTTTTGAAAAGCTAAGATGTGGGCAGGAAAAGAGAGAAAGAAAGAAGTGGCAAAAGAAAAGGATTAAAACTTGACCCGGCCAAAGGACATTAGAAGTTCCAAGTCCCTGTACGTAAACTACTAACATTTTTCTTGTTCAGATTTGTCAAGAGCTAAAATAAAAATGTCCTTCTGTCAGGAAATAAACTCTTGTTTTTGACACTTTCATGTATTTTATTATATTTTGAACCTGAAGCTACAGCTCCTCAGAGCCCTGGTCTTGATTTTGCAATATAGGTTTCATTTTTATTTGAAGAGAGGGACTAATAATAATCACTTGTTCCATGAATGTGACATTGAAAGACTTGGATTTGTTTTTGATGGATGAAATAGTGCTTATTTTAAAAAGCTATTATATACCACTCTTCTTACTTCCAGTTTCACATATATATTTTTTCTGCTGCAGGAACACATAGCTGAGGTGTAAAGTTGGGGGCAATACTTTGAGAAGATGGGGCTTAATCCTCCTGAATGCAGTACATATATATATATTTAATTATATATAAAGAACTTTCTTTTTATGGTGCTATGTCTCCAACCAGAAAAATACATGGATCTGGAAAAGAGGGGGTGGAAGCAGACATGGCCCCACTTACCGTCACCCCCAATGCCCTGCTGAGTTAGGCTTCCTGGGCTCCACAGGGTCAGAGCTTCTGCTTGTCAGTAGGGGCAGGCTCTCCTCACCAGAGGACACAGCAAGGGCCCCACTGAATTACAAACTATGGCTGCCATCTGCACGCTTTGAGTTCCCTGTGGCCGAGGAACAGCAGGTGAGGAGAGTGACCACATTGGCATGGATAATTAACTGATTAACAGAGGGAGGTAAAGCTGATTTTACACAATGGGGGTGGGGAGGCCTATGTGTGGAACTCGGATGACCTGCTTGGGTGCTTCTTGGTTCTCCTTTGATCAATCCCGTAACTGTGGACAGACAAGTGAAGTAACCCCAGCCTGGAAGGAGATGATCACTAGCAGTTAAGACACTTCAATCGTGAAAGTTTAAGCCATACCACCAGGTAAGCCATGGAGACCAGCAGAGGTGATTGCTGAGGGCAAGAGAAATTTAGGGTGGATAGTGGAGAAGGGAGGCCATGTGTACTCGCGGAGGCTCTGAGACCAACTACAGTGAGGAAGGTTAACCTGAGCTACTCCCTGGAAATGTCTGGAGAAGTGGATTTGCATAATACAAAGACTGGACTATGGCTGACACAGAGATGTGCCCCACCCTTCAAGAAAGCTCTTGCTGCTCAGGTACAAAGAATATGGTGGTAAGCTGACAGCCTCTAGTTAGTATCTCCCTAGGTGTCCGCTGTAGCTTTCAAGCAGCCTTAGCCAATGACTGAGCAAGGTGGTGATTCCAGAGCCTGGCCACTAGCACAGGGTTTGACAGGTCTGCAGAGTGGTATGAACAATTCCTCTTGACCAATATTTCTCTCTCTCCTGTTCCTTTCACAGCTGCTACTCTCTAATAATTTTTTTTGTACCTTTAACTATTTCAGTGACTAAGAACCAGAGATCCAAAGCCAACACATGCTGCATAGCAAACAACCACAAAACCCCAGAGACACAAACATTAAGCATTTCTTACTGCTTATGAATTGACAGGCCAGCAGTTTTGTGCTCAGTTATGTGTGTGTGGTCAGCTGTTGGTCAGATAAGCAGCTCTGCTGTTCTCGACTGGGCTCTTCAAGTGATTGAAGGTTGACTGACTAGGTGGCCTCAGCCTGGACAACTGGTCTTTCCTTCCTATACTGTCTCATTCTCTCACCTTGGCTTGTTCACGTGGAGGTAGAAGTCTTCCAAGAGAACAAGCAAGGCCTCTTTAGGTCTAGACTTGGAATTCGTAAACTGTCAGTTCTGCCGTACTCTACCTATTGGTCAAATCAAATCTCAAAGCCAGTCCAGCTTCATGGCATAGGAGATGGAAAGTCACATTATAAAGTGTATAGGTAGGGAAGAGATAATGGGGAAATTTTTGCAGGACATCTCCCATAAGGAGAACACCCTAGATTGAGGTGCGTGAAACAGACAGAAGCTATGCTATCTCAGTCTACAACATTTTTTTTTTGCTTTTCCTTTTTTAAGAAAATAATACAAGTTTAAAAGCATACAGAAGATATAGAGAATAATATAATAACTCACCTATGAATGAAATAGTCTACTTATCTTAAAATTCTGTCATATTTGGTTCAGATAGTTTAATTTTAAGAAACTAAACTTTAAAGATACTGCACTTTTAGTAAAAGGTAAAAGATTTATGTGATCTGAAGAGAAACCAGAGTATGAAGATACTGTACTTTTAAAATCCACTGCATACTCCTGTCCATCCTTGCTTTTCATTTTTTTTAAATCTTCAGCTGTAAATTTTAAATTCCAGATAGTTACTTTTTATTTAAGTAAAAAAAAAAAAAAAAAAAGATAAACTTGAGACTAATGCTTTCTGGTGATTCAGCAGAAAAACAAATGGAATTATATTGATTCAGTCATTAAACAAGTATTTATTGCGCCTTCTATTTGCAAAGCCCTGTACTACATATGAATTTAAATAGTATACCCTTATTTTTCATAGTGTTCTATTTGCACACCATTTTGTTTCAAGCTATATATCCAGAGTGAGAAGTGTTCCTTTGTAATGGCGGCTGTTCTTCACTATCTCTCACACGATTTTCTTAAAGCCTTCAAGCTTTGAAGGCAAATCTTGTTCTACTCTTTTTTAAATATATTTTATTGATTATGCTATTACAGTTGTCCCATTTCTCCCTCATCACTCCCATCCACCCTGCACACCCTCTCCCACCCACATTCCCCCCTTTAGTTCATGTCCATGTGTCATAAGTTCTTTAGCTTCTACATTTCCCACACTATTCTTGCCCTCCCCGTCTATTTTCTACCCACTATCTATGCTACTCATTCTCTGTACCTTTTCCCCCTCTCTCCTCCTCCCATGCCCCTGTTGCTAACCCTCCATATGATCTCCATTTCTGTGGTTCTGTTCCTGTTCTAGCTGTTTGCTTAGTTCGCTTTTGTTTTAGGTGTGGTTCTTAATAGCTGTGTTTGCTGTCTTTTCACTGTCATATTTTTTATCTTCTTTTTCTTAGATAAGTCCCTTTAACATTCCATAGAATAAGGGCTTGGTGATGATGAACTCCTTGAACTTGACCTTATCTGAGAAGCACTTTATCTGCCCTTCCATTCTAAATGAAAGCTTCGTTGGATAGAGCAATCTTGGATGTAGGTCCCTGCCTTTCAAGACTTCAAATATTTCTTTCCAGCCCCTTCTTGCCTGTAAGGTCTCTTTGGAGAAATCAGCTGACAGTCTGATGGGAACTCCTTTGTAGGTGACTGTTCCCTTATCCCTTGCTGCTTCTAGAATTCTCTCCTTCATTTGAATCTTGGCTAATGTAATTACGATGTGCCTTGGTGTGTTCCTCCTTGGGTCCAACTTCTTTGGGACTCTCTAAGCTTCCTGGACATCCTGGTAGTCTATTTCCTTTGCCAGATTGGGGAAGTTCTCCTTTATTATTTGTTCAAATAAGTTTTCTACTTGTTGCTCTTCTTCTTCCCCTTCTGGGACCCCTATAATTCGGATGTTGGGACGTTTAACAATGTCCCGGAGGTTCCTAAGCCTCTCCTCATTTTTTTGAATTCTTGTTTCTTCCTTGTTTTCTGTTTGGTTGTTAGTTTCTTCCTTCTGGTCCACTCCATTGATTTGAGTCCCAGTTTTCCTTCCATCTCTATCAGTTTCCCATGCATCTTCCTTCATTTCACGGATTGTAGCCTGCATTTTTTTATCTAATTTGTGAGCAAAATCAACCAATTCTGTGAGCATTTTGATGACCAGTGCTTTGAACTATGTATCTGATAGGTTGGCTATCTCTTCACGGCTTAGAGGAATTGGCTCTGGGGCTTTTATTTGGTGGGGTTTTTTTTGTTTTGTTTTGGTTTTAGTCTGGTCGCAGCTATTACGTAGTGAGGGGTGGAGTCTTAGGTGTTCCTCAGGGCGGGGCAGCCCAGTCGCTGGGTTGTGATGCAGTATGTGGGGGCGGGGGCCGAGAGGGAAGAATGGCGCCTGTTCCGCTCTCTCCTGGACTCCGGTCTCTTCTGCCACTTCCCCTTCACCTGGATTATCTGCGCACGCACTCGTGCTGTTACGTAGTGAGGGGTGGAGCCTCTGGCGCTCCCCAGTGCGGGGCAGCCCAGTTGCTGGGTTGTGACACTGTATGTGGGGGCGGGGTCTGAGAGGGAGCAATGGCGCCTGCTCCGCTCTCTCCTGGATTCAGTCCCTTCCGCCACTTCCCCTCTGCCTGGACCGTCTGCGCGCGCGAATGTGGGACCCCCTGGTCAGCTAGCCGCCTTGTGTGGCCTCACTGGGTCTACACAGTTGCCCCCCTGTGCCCGGGGTCCACCAGCCGCTGCCTGTGCACCTGGGAACTGCCAGCCGCTGCTCCTTGCGTTCCTGGGTCCGCACCTCCACTTTCTGCCGCAACTCCGCCCCTCTTACCAGTCTGGATGAATGGTTGTTGGACTTCCATACAGTTCAATTTTCTATCAGTTCTGATTGTTTTGTTTCTAAATATTTATTGTCCTTAATTTTGGTTGTAAGAGGAGGCACAGTGTGTCTGCCTATGCCTCCATCTTGGCCGGAAGTCTTGTTCTACTCTTAATCTGTACATTTGCATTCCAAGTTTGTCGCCATTTTCCTTCTGTGGGTTTGGCTCTTATTATGTCACCGGGATGGGCAGGGCATTTGGCATGTTTATTTGGTTGCTAGTCAGCCACACCTTTGATTTTCTTTCATGTGATTAAATTGTCATTGCTTGTAAATCCCATCTGGTTTCTCTACTTGAATACAATGACTTTAGAGTACAGTCCTCTTCCTGGTCTTTGGTTTCTTGCTTTCATAGTAAGTAGGTTATACTTCCCCCCGCCCCAAATAACAGCTTTATTGAGATATAATTTACATGCCGCAAAATTTGCCCTTTGTATATTCACAGAATTGTGCAACTCTGTCTGATTTTATAATATTTTCATCACCTCAAAAAGAAATCCTGCACCTATTAGCTATAACTCCCCATCATCCTCTGCGCCCAGCAACCCTAATCTCCTTTCTGGATTAACCTATTCTGGACATTTCATAGACACAGATCAGAGACCCTCACAGTTTTTCGGTCCCCGGCTTCTTTAACTTAGCATGTTTTCAAGGTTCGTCCATGTTGTAGCATGTCGGTGCTTCGTTCCTTTTTATGGCTAAATAATGTTCCACTGTATGGATATGTCACTATTTGTTTATCCAGTCTACAGTTGATGGAAAAATTGGTTGTATTCACGTTTTGGCTATGATGAATAACGACACTGTAAGCATTCATGCATACGTTTTTGTGTAGACATATCTTAATTTCTCTTGGGTGTACACCTATGACTAGAATTGCTGTCATGTATGGTGAATTTCTATTTAACTTCTTGAGAACTGCCCACCAGAGTGACTGCGCTGTTTTGCCTTTCCACCAGTCACACATGAAGACCAAAATCCCTCCACATGCTCATCAACATTTATCTGTCTGTATTTTTTTATTTTAGCCATCTAGTAAGTGTGAAGCAGTATCTCACTGAGATTTTAATTTACATTTCCCTAATGATACTGAACATTTTTTTATGTTCTTACTGACCTTTGTAATCTTCTTCTGTGAATGTCCACTTTTAAATTGGGCTAATATTTTTTTTAATCCTCATTTGAAGATATGTTTATTGATTTGAGAGAGAGAGGAAGGGAGAGAAAGGTGGGGGGGGGTAGAGAGAAACATTAATTGGTTGCTTCCAATACACACCCCTACTAGGGATCAAACCTGTGACCTAGGTATGTGCCCGAACTGAGAATTGCACTCACAACCTTTTGATGTACAGGGACAATGCTCCAACCAATTGAGCCACCAACTAGGGCTGGCCTAATTTAAAAAAATTGTTCAGTTGCACATACAATTCTTTATATATTCTGTATACGACTGCCTTATCAAATACATGAATATTTTCTTCACATTTTGAGGGCTGTCTTTTCACTTTCTTGATGATGTCCTTTGAAGAACAAGTTTATCATTTTTGCCAAGTACCAATTTATTTATTTTTTTGTCACGTATACATTTTACTGTCACCCTAGCAGACCATTGCGTACCCCAAGGTTAGAGATTTAATGTGTTTTTTTTGAAGAGCTTTATAGTTCTAGCCTTAATGTTTAAATCTATAATCATTTTTAGTTAATTTTTGATATAATATAAAATAGAGCTTTAAAGTCATTCTTTTGCTCGTGAATATCCATTTGTAAAAACAATTCCTTCTTCACTGGCTTACCTTCGCACCCTTATCTAAGGTTATATCTTTATTACAGAATTTACCAAATTTTGCCTTGTTTTGTGGTAAACGCAATAGATCTTCCTCTGTCAATGGATAGCTGGAAATATATTTTGTTCATTTAAAATGCGAAAACTTATGTGAAAAGCACCTACCACAGGCCTCAGAGTAAATATTTTGTTTCTTCTTCTGAATCCCCCTAATAGCACTTAGTGTGGTATTTGGCACAAAATGGTTACCATACATGTTTGCTGAATGTAAAATGGGCTTGAGCATGCACCCCAAAATAAGGGTGTGGATTGCTAAAGCTCTGATTGTGTGGGAGACCCAGAACACTTTAGCCCTTTTCAAACTAAGAATCTGAAAAATCATAGCGACGGACCCCAACAGCTTTGTGAAGTAGTGCTGCTGTCAGGCCAGGGGCCTCCAAACCATCAGTCGTCCTTGAAGGTTAAGTGACAAATACTCTTTCCCTTACAGTGAACCCAAACCCTGAAAATAACCCTAAAGGCTTAGAACCTTTTTTTTTTTTTAGTTTAATTTCAAGATCTCCAGATGTCTACTTATTTAACTGCTTAGCAGTTAATAAAGTTTTGACTTGTGGATTTGACCTCAATTCTGCCTAAAAGAACAAAGATTTTCTTAGGCGGCAAACAACCACTATTGAAAAGCAAAGAAAGCGTACTCAGATATGGCAGGCAATTCTATTTTCAGTGACCCTTTTCTCCTTCTCTTTTTCTCGGACATGCTGAACGTGAGGACCTCTCCCAAACTCTCACACGTAGAGCGGGAGGGTGAAGACATGGCTTGTTCCCGCCTCCAGGGTAGTGTCCTGTCGGTTCAAGTCCAGGCAGTGTTCCTGTCTGCTGCTTGGGTATCTCTTTTTGAGATTCCAGAATCTTACCCCCTGTGTGCAAGTGCTGAACCTAAAATGTGTGCTACACAGACACACAACGACTTCCTTGAAACGTTCTTCAGCATCAAAAAACTGTCAGAGGGGCCGGTCTCTCAGCCAAGTGCCTCGAACCACAGTTTCCGACTCCTCAGCCAGTGCCCCTGCCACTTCACCAAATCGCCTCTAGTAATCAGGTTTGGGGCTGTGAAGTAGGATCCCTACATTTCCTTGTAGGGATGGTGGCCATATTTTAAAATCATTTTGTAAATTAAAACATTTTAAAATCCAGACTTTATATTTTAGAACAGTTTTAGGCTCACAGCAAAAGTGAGCTGAGGACTGAGATTTCCCCTATAACCCCTGCCTCACACAGGCACAGCCTCACCCCTTATCAACAGCGCCCAACACCCCCCCCCCCCCCCCCCCCGGCAGAAGCTACGGGACACACAATCGCCCAAGGTCCAGTTTATGTAGGGGTTCACTCTCGACCTTGTCCGTTCTAGGCGTAGCTTCACTGTCCTAAAAATCCTCAGTGCTCTGGCAAAGCTCGGTTTTAAAGGGCAAAAAGAGGAATAAAAAAAAAATTGCACAGGGTCTCGACCAAACTCCAAGCTGAGTTTGTTCCCAAGTTCAGCGGCTCCCAGCTGTCCCGTCTCTCCTAGTGCTGCTAGGGCCAGGTTCCTCCTCTTCCTCCTCCTTGTGTTTAAGTGTCAAGCAAATGGGTTTCCTGTTGACACCGGAATACTGTGAAAGGGCAGGAAGAGGCCAGGCCACCTCCCCCCACCCCTGTTTGTTTATTTTGTGTACGTTGGTTTTGGTGGAGCGAGCCTGTGGTTCCACGAGTGCGACTGTGTGTGTGTGTGCGTGCACGCGCGGGGGGCGGGGGGCGGTGTGCTCAGTGGCCCGTAACCCCTCCCCGAGGAGCCGCAGCCGGACCCACACGTCCCGGTTCCAAGTTCGAGGGGCGGGGAAGGGAAGGAGGAAGGGGGAAGAGAGTGGGAGAGCGAAAGCAGGGAGAAAGAGGCCGGTACGCTAGGGGGAGGAGGAGGAGGAGGAGGAGGAGGAGGAGGAGGAGGAGGCGGGGAAACCGGCTCGGCCTGTGCCAGGCCGTCCCCCCGCCAGCTGCAGGTGGAGCCCGCAGAGGTAGCCGATTCCGCTGGCGCCAGCCCCGCTGCTGCAGCTTCTTCCCCGGGGCCGCCCTCCAGGCCCCGAGGGTGCTGGCGTGGGGGCACCCGGTGCTGGTCCGCCGTCCCGCAGCTGCGCCTCTGCGCCTCGCCCATGGCTGAGGGCCGGCGGTGGGACGACGAGGAGGAAGAGCTGCGGGAGCTCGGGGGCTCGCGCCGCGCCCGGGGCCGTGCGCTCACGGGCCACTCGGCCGCAGGTGAGGGGTGTGGGGAGCGTGAGGGGGGACGCGGGACCGAGGGCTGGGCGCCCTGGGGGGCTGCAGGTCCTACCCTGGAAGTCAGGGGCTGCCTCACCCACCCCATGGGACCGGCACCTTTCGGAGACTGGCTTATCCATCCTCGTCCTCACTTTTGGGCGGAGCCGGAGGAAATTCACACTGGTTGGTGTCTACCTGCTAGGGCCCAGAGGCCAAAGTACAAAATTTCCGTGCGCTCACTGAATCCAGGAGCTGCTGCCTCAGACCTTGTGGCCCAGGTGATTACTTATCCCTGGGTGAGTCAGAGACCCGTGGAGGACGACACCCCTCCGGAGAGGTTTGCCTGGGCTGCGGCAGCCAGGTAGAACCACGTGCTAATAGTCTGATCTGGTTTCGGTGTCTCTCAAGTTTGGACCCGTGATTTGCTCCCTGCCCCCAACACCGCTAGACCTCACCAGTTTTCTGCAGGACTTGTTTTAGAGTTATTTTGTGAGCCCCTCCCCCCCAGTTCAGAATATGACATTCCAAAGGCAATTCATTTGGACTGAGATTCACTTATGGGCCTAAAATCACTTTTTCGTGTTTTGGGAGTCACTAAGGTGGCACAAATCAATAGTTTGGCGCATAAGTGTAACAGTGAATACATATAGATGGACACCCTTTCTCTCTTCCCAGCAGTTTTTCAAACATAATAGGAATTCTTTGGCCTTTGGTTCCAACTGGATAGCCTTATCTGATAGAGAGAAGAAACCTGGGGAATTGACTACAAAAGGGAGATGGAGAAATGAGAGAGAGAGAGAGAGAGAGAGATGAGAATGATTTGTTATAGCCTCTTTAGAAAGTGAAAAATAGTGAATATCCTATCAAGTCATGGACAAGCTTTTCCATGTGTTTCCCTTAACCTAAGAGAAAGTTGGAGAATTAAGAGGAGTTAATGGGTCTGTGGGGAACAAGAGGAAGGAAGAAAATAGTATGAAAGGGTAGAATTTGAGTGTAGTATGAAGAAATGGTCAACTTGATGCCCTTGGTAGGATCGTGGAACCTTAAAAATAATTCTGTATGCCCATCACTAGGACTTCTTATCAGAATAACACATTGGACACCCACCATCCGTTTTGAAAATGATAGTTTTGTTCAGTATAAATCCAGACCTCATGGTATAATATGAAACGAGTAAATATTTTTTGCAAGAATACAATGAAAAAAACTTTACAAAGATGCATCTCCATTCACTTACTGATTTAACCAGTGTAGGCTACCGTGGAGTCCTAGTACTTTCAGAAAAAAGCTGCACTCTCTCTAGGGAGGGCCGCACTGTGCGGAGCTCTCTGTACTGGAGGTCAGACTAGACATGATCCAGGTTGTTTCTCCTTTAGTTGCAATACGTGTGTTTATTCCAGGACTAGTGGAGTGCTCGCTTCAGCAGTACGAATACCGAGGCTGGTGGAAGTGCTGTTTTTACTAGTTCCTTAAATCCTCTGAAAAAATTCAGAGGATTTTTTCCTCTCTGAAAGTTATTTTGCTGAGACGTGACATGGTGTATTTCCCTCAGAAATTGATGTTTGCGGTTTCTAACCATTTAACATACCCTGTCTCCGTTAAGGGGCGAGGCGCAGAGAGATTAAAGAGTGGGTAGAGGGTTAAACTTGCTATCACTGGTCGTCTTCCTTTTGGGATTCATTATTTAAGTTTACATTTCTTTGGAGGCTCTGCCCCTCCGTCCCCTCATCAGTTACTGTGTTTTGCAGACACCGTCACATTCCTTACCAAGCTTGGGCATTTGTTCCTTCTGTCTGCACTGCATGTTGTTCCCTGTCCAAGTGGAAGCATGAACTGACCCGAGGCCTCATCTTTCCTCTGCTTCATGTCTCTTCCCAGTCTTTCACCTTTCCTGTTCTCATCACTTCCTCCTTCCCTTGCCACTTTCCAATCTAAAGATTTTCTTTTTCTTTGATCTCCCTGTAGCTTGACACCGTACATTTGGGGTTTAGGGGCTTGAGGGAATCTGAACGGCCCCTCTCCCTGCTAACTTGAGGTGTGGTGGTGGAAGTGTGTTAGTTTATTTTTTGCAAGGTACATTCAGAATAGCATACAGAAACCTATAAATTACAAAATGCAGGCGCATCTCAGAGATAGTGCTTTGGTTTCAGACCACCGCAATAAAGTGAGTTGTTATCTTTTTGCTGGTGGAAGGTCTTCCCTTTGACGCAGGTTCTGTGAATCTTCATTCACAATAAAGTAAATGAAGCTCAGTAAAACAGTAGGCCTGTAAAATTCTTGTAACCTGTGCCCAGGTCAAGGAAGAATAATGTCAGTAAACTAGAAGCAGACTCTGATCCCTCTCAATTCCACTTTTTTTTTTTTTTACTTTGTGATTATTAACTCCTTACTCTTCTGTACAGTTTTTCCTGTATGCATATGCATAACATATACATCCCTATACAATATCATTTAGTTTTACCTATTTTACAGGTCCATGAGTAGAATCATCCCGTCATGTATTCTTTAATGTCATGCTTTTTTCACTCAATAGTAAGTTGGTAAGATTTATGCATATTGTTACATGCAGCTGTAGATTACTTTCATTGTATAAATATATCTGTCACATTTTTTGTCTATCATATTTTACTGATTTGTTGGAGTTCTTTACACAAGAATCAACTTTTTTAGATTGTATATATTGCAAATATCTTCCACTCTGTGGCTTATTTTTGAAAATTTCTTTAAGGTCTCTTTTGATATGGAAATTCTTAATTTTAATGTAGGTGTGCTTGTGAATCTTTTTCTTTATAGTGTCCCTCCTCTCCTCACTGTCCCCTTCTCCAGGGTCATGAACATATTTGCCTATATCTCCTATGTTGTCTCCTAAAAGTTTTGTAACCTTCTCTGGAGAGAGGTGGTATAGCTTTCATCAGACTGTCACCTGGGTCTGAGAATCTCTAACTGATTTATGGGGTCTGGAACACAACGTTCTAGGTCCTCCCCTAATCACCTAGAAGAGTGGCAGGCATTAAATAGGGTTTAGTAAATATTAAAGACACTATTCTTTTTATATGTTGATGTCTTTATGGTAAACTCTGGAAGAACTGATGTAAGTTCTCTGATATGTTTTAAGTAGAATAATCAGTGTTGTCAGTGTAAGGGCACAGAATAAAATTGGTTGTGTTCACTATGAACCAGGTGCCTCTTACATGTTAAACCCTGTTAAGTAGGTACCATTTCTCTATTTTATAATTGAAAAGATTGAGGCTCAGAAACATGTGAGAAACTTGCCCAAGGTCCATCAGCTAGTAATTGGTGGAATGGGAACTTGAATTCTGGTCTTTCTGACCTGAAAGTTCATGTTTTTCCAAACTATCCTACTGGCTGTTAATAACAGTCAGTTGCTATTAATGCCTTACATGATTATACTTGCATGTTCCTTGTTATATATTTAGAAATACTATACATCTGTTTTTCTTCCTGCTTAGGAAGGGCTTTCACAGCCTAATTTAACTTGATTCCTAAAGACCCCGAGAGGACAGAGGGTAAATTTCATCATTCCCATATTAAAGATAAGTAAATTAAGACTCAGAAATATTAAAGGCTTGATCTAAAATACCAGTTAGGTATAACTGCACCTCAGTTGCCACTGTTGTATGTTTCAGGTCATAAAATATTGTTTCTTTGAGTTGATTCACATAACATGGCCCAGAGTTTGTGGCTCTAAGAAGTTAGTTTTTAGCCCTGGCTGGTGTGGCTCAGTGGATTGAGTGCCAGCCTTCAAACCAAAGGGTCACCACTTTGATTCCCAGTCAGGGCACATGCCTGGGTTGAGGGCCAGGTCCTCAGTAGGGGGCACGTGAGAGGAAACCACACATTGATGTTCCTCTCCTTCTCTTTCTCCCTTTTCCTCTCTAAAATAAGTAAATAAATTCTTTTAAGTTAGTTTTTGGAAACTGCATTAATTATTCTGGGCCACCATCTTCTTGTTTTTAATTAGAATTCCAGAGTTGTCTGATTTATTTTGAGAAAGTTAATATAAGTCCCATGGAAACTATAAATATATTTACACATTGTTTAAAAATCATGTACTCACTGAGTTCTTTCATCCCCATCAATATAATGAATGCAAAATGGTGTAGAAAATATGGGAAATACAAGGGATATATGAAATAGTATCCCTGCTTTTAAAGACCATGTAACAGACTTAGGGAAGGTAAGACTAATACATTTTAAAGGAGATAAGTATATAGCCCTGGCTGGTGTGGCTCAGTGGACTGAGCACCAGCCTGTGAACCAAAAGGTCTCCGGTTTGATTCCCTGTCAGGGCCCATGCCTGGGTTGCGGGCCAGGTCTCCATTTGGGGGTGAAAAAGAGGCAACCAATCAAAGTTTCTCTAACACATCGATGTTTCTCTCCCACTCTCCCTCCCTTCTCCTCTCTCTGAAAATAAGTAAATTAAATCTTTAAATAAAATAAAGGAGAAAAGTATATAAAGTAGTTCATGGTGACTGTCAGCTGGAGTTTAGCATAAGAGAACCAGACTGCCCTGGTACATTTCTTGGACCATCTCTTACTAACTGTGTGACTTTGGACAAATTACCTAACCTCTCTGTGTATCCATTCTTTATTTATAAAATGAGGTTATTAATAAAACCTGTTATGTAGGCTGTGAAGGTTAAGTTAGTATATGTAATACCCTTAGAACATGACTAGGCACATAGTAAATGCCTATAAAATTATTAGCACTTATTTATGTTGTTAACCTAAAGATACAAGCCCAAAGTTGGGGCCATTAGTGTTTGAGATCCCCGCAAAATACGGTAGCTATTTGTGAAGCGTGAATTCAGGCAGAAATAGTGTTCTTATTATGAAGTAAAGGCAAGGGATGCTATGTGAAAGGGAAGGGGAATAATTAATACGAATAGCAGGAAGGGATTTCTATTGGTGTTAAGTCAGAGATGGAATTTCTATAGGTGCAAATACGCTAAGTTCTTCTTTAGCTATATGTGGCACTAATTCTAAAGAATGTCTTTAATTTTTAATCTGGTAGCCAGGATGTGTCAGCTTTCCTGTCAGCGTTGCAAGCATTTCTTTGGGACACACTATTGCTTTGGCTCAGTTCGGAGGTTCTTAGGCTGAGTTTAAACATTTCAAAGGTTTGAGGAGTAAGACATGCAAGGTATTTCCTCTGGGATGGCAGCTCTGACTACATCATTTTTCACAGCATGTCCAGTTGAGGTGATCTATGACTAAAACTCATTCATAGCTGAGTATCAGTAGGTACAAAGAGTACTAATATGAACTCCTTTCTAATTTTTGAAATAGAGAGGAAGTTAAAATAGAATTTGGAAAAGCATTGGACTAGGATAATCAGATAATCATGAGTTAATGTTTATTGTGCACTGGGTGCATAACATATAAATTCTAATTGTTTTACGTCTATTTTGTCAGTCCTCATACCATGTGATGATGTCCTTCATTTTTACACATCAACCTGAAGCCTAGAGGGAGTAAAAAATCTATCTTGGGTCGTATAGCCAGCAAGGGACACACAGTAGGATTCTGTGGCAGAGACTTCTAGTTGTCTCCCCAGTATTCAAGCCCTTCATCTTCCTGAACCTTGTGTTGCTGATGGTAGTAGTTTGCCCACCTATCAAAGTACTTCTGCCATCCTGCTAAGGAGATGCAAGTAAAAGTTATTGGGTAGGGTTTCTAGGAAAGTTCTTTAAAGAGGACTCAACTGCACAGAATATCCTTTTGCCTTTATCATCTTCCTTCCCCCTCCTACGAGGAACAAGGATGTATAGTTCACAGCAGCCACTCTGGGCCATGAGGTTACCTTGAAGATGAACTCCATGCACTGAGCATGGTGAGCAGAGAAGTAGGTAGAATCTCAGTTCCCCAATGATAGAAGTCATCATCTGAGCTTTTGACTGTTTGCCTCCTCCTTTATTTGAGAAAAAAAGAAAGAAAAACCTTTTGTCTTGTTTAAGCCATTGTTGTTTTAGGTCTCTATAACTAGGCCCTGAATGTACTTTCTGATATAAATTCTAACCTGATCACCCTTTTCTCTTCCTACCACCAGGCTATAATGCATTTTGTTAATATAAGTTTCCCTTAGGATACCTAGATTCTTGTTGTTACTTTGTATTTTATTGTAATGTCTGTCACCTTGGGTAAATCACTTAGAGCTCTCTCTCCCCCGCCCCACCCCCGCCTTTATTTGCATCTTTTGAGTGGGAATTTTTCTTTACTCTATAACTTTATGGGGAACGTGGTTGTAAACTTCAAGTTCTCACGTGTGGCGTACTAAAAAGGAACCCTTCAGAATCTGAAAAGTTTTCTGTGTTTGTCATTTTACTTAGTTCCAGGTTGGAATACTTCCCAGGGACTAAATAAATAGAAGCTGTGAAGGGAGGTGATTTCGCCACTACTCTGATGAACACGAGATGAACAACTGCAGTTGCTGATGAGCCCGATAATGCAAGCCAGGGCCACTACTTAGGATTCAGAGTTCATTTACTTTCAATATGGCTGCCTCCCCTGTACTGGAGTGTTGTTCCCTGAAGAGACATTAATCAAGGGATCACTTTACTGGAGGACAGCTAAAAAAGGCTTTTGCTCTGAGAGGTGGCCAGAAACAGGGCACAGGAGAAAATGTTTGCATGGCATATGGATAATTAGTTTTTCTGGCATTAAACATTGCCATTTCCAAATAGTCCTTTGAAACTAGGACAGAGGTGTTCACACACAAAAAAGGCAGGCCCCCCCCCAGCATGGGGTCACCCATGTAAATGATCCCTTCTTGCCTTGTCACCACACCCCTGCTTATTTCCTCACAAGGACTCCCCCTGAACGTACACACTGCTAGCTTAGTGGAGACACCTAGAGCGCTCTGGCGGTGGTGAGGCAGACTGGTGTCACTCAGCTGAGGCAGAACTCATTGGAGGGTGTGGTCTGTAAGTGGGATCCATTTGGAGTGAGTGGTATTGCAAGTTTTAAAATACGTGGACTTGCATTTGAATGTTCCTATTAATTAGAAGCTTAATAATGTTAAATGCCTAATATCACAAACATGTCATTTCTCATGCTGTTCTCTTCCTGTTCTTTTTTGTAGAAAATTTCTTGAGGCCTTCCACTTTATAACATGGTTTGGAATTTGTCACACTTCTGTAGCAATGGCACCTCTAAAGAGTACTTTTTAAACTTTAATATGCCTACAAATCCCCCTGGAGAGCTTGTGAAAATGCAGGTCCTGATTGAGTAGGTTGGGGTGGGGCCTGAGATTCTGCATTTCTGACGGACTCCAGGTGACACTGCTGCTGCAGACCCCCAGGTACCTCTGCCTCAGTGTCAGGGTTCTGGATGCTGGCTGGGCGTCAGCGTCCACTGGGAAGCTCTGAAAAGGACATGCTTACGGCCCCACCTCCGATTTCCTGCTTAGTTACTCCTGGAATGGTTGCTGGGGAGCTGGACTTTTGACGTTCTGTGTGAGGTGAGAGTCAGCTTAGGCTCCTGTTTAAAAATGGGATGTTAAGTGGTTTCAGTGTGATTTCTTGTGATTTGAACTGTTACGTTCTTCCATCATAAGTTGTGCTGACTTTTAGTCACACAAAATAAACCCACCATGCATTTTATACAATTCATTTATACATGAATTTTATTCAATCCCTCTTTTATCTTATGTGGAAGATAAGGCTCCACATGAAGAATGATATAAGGAGCTATCATGGAAATAACTGGAAAGTAAGGTATGGGATAGTTATATTTATCTGATTGCAAGAAATAGGGGCCCGATTCTGGTAATCTGGGCCAGCTGATGCAGGCTTCTTATCAGGATGCACAGGTAAGTTTGCACACACAAGAAGTCCCTTCAAAAGTCATCTGGAAAGAAGAGTAGCCCTGGGAAAGTGACAGCAAATAACTACTTCAGAAAACATTCCTTTGTAAATTGGGATGATGGTTAATTCCTTGTGTCAGTAACAGCACCATTTTTGTGACTCAGTTTACCTCTGTGCCCAGGGCTTCTGAAGTTACTGAAGTAACTGGCTCTCTTTGTTTCTCCGACAGTCAGCCTCCCCAAGGACGAGGCTCTAAGTAGGACGGGCAGCCACCATCCTGTATAGAGTGTCCCTTTTGGGCAAGGTTTTCATGCCAGTTTACCTTAGAGGCCTACGACAGCTAGATAGTTACCTTTTCAGACTCACCCCTGCCCGGTTCCTTCACCTGGGTGCTCACCTTGCTGTTTACCTGGCCGGCTGCATTCCAGGACTGAGAATTGCCAGCAGCTGCTTCTGTGATTAGGCCCTTGGGCCTGGGGCTGTTGGAGATTACTCTCTTTCCCTAGAATGGAGAGAGAGAGTAAAATTGGCGAATTCCATGCATGAGCCAGCAGTCTGGCTTTCAGTAATGAGTTCCGTGAAGGAAGACGCTTGTTTTGTTTGTTGTTATATCCCAGCGATCTTCAACCTTTTTTTATCTTGTGGCGCACACAAACTAATTACGCATTAAAATTCTGCAGCAAACCAAAAAATATATTTTTTTACCAGTCTAAAAAAAATCTCTAATTTTGATTCATTCACACCAGAGAGCTACTGTGTTGGCTGTTGTTATTTTTTTATTTGACAGTTTAAAGGGAAAGAGGTCTGTGCCCCTGTCCAAATTGTCAGGTACTCATCTTTTAAAAATTGTTGTGGCACACCGGTTGAAAATCACTGTTATAGCCCCATGACTCACAATAGTCATGGCACTTCTGTTGAAGACATACCTGTCAAGTAGAATAAAATTGTTTAAAACTGATTTAATGTAACCTTTATTTTTTTTTTTTTGTTAGTTTGATTACCTCACCCAAGTCCTTACGTACACAATGATGGAAAGCAAATTCCTATGCAGCCCACAGCTTACCCTGTTGAGAAGAAGCAATGTTTTAACATGTAAGAACCTCGCATATTCCTCTTCCCTTTTTTTTAGAAGACCTTTAGACGTTTGCCGCTGGGTGCCACCAGTACAGCTGGCGCCAGGCCTTGAGCTGAGCAAATGGACGTCAGGTCCACCGCCCCAGTGCTTCCTCACGCTTCCCTTCGGGGCCTCCTTGGCGGCCGTGGCGGAGCCCCTGGCGCAGCTGCCAGTCCCCGGGCGCCCCTGCGGCCTGCACGGCGCCTGCGCACCCGCGTCCGCAACTGCCGTCCTGCAACTGCGTGTGAGCGCTGGCGGTTGTCACCCTCTTGGGCTCCGGTTCAAACGTCGCCTTAGCGATTGGGTCGAGAAAAGGAGGCTAATTTTCAGGTAGGGAAAGGGACCCTGGGAAGATCGAAGTCGCCATTAGTTGGAGCTGCTGCTCGCCCTTGAAACCCTAAACCCTCCCTGTCTGTGGAATAGTGTGCACGGTGGTTGTTGGAAGATACTTTTTGAGGAAGGATTGACCGGTTAGTGACAAAGGATGTAGGGGAGCAAAGCGAGTGACAAAGTCCAAGGTTGCTGAGGTTCCTAGACTTGGGAAAAGAAGGTTGTCATTTGACAGTCTTTCCGGAGAGGGGCAATGATACCGAACATTTAGTACTAACCCTTAATTAGAGCACATTTGTCATAAGCGTTAAATATGATGACTAGTACTTACGTAGCACGTCAGCCGCTCAGTACCCGCTCGAGTGGCAGGATTTTGCAGACCTTGTAAAGCGTAATTTGGAATGATCACCTCACAGGTCAACCAGGAATGTTTCATAAAGATGATGAAGCATTAGGAAGTTTAATTGCAATATTTTTTCAATTTTTGCCTTTTAATTGGAAACTAGATTTCTTAATGCTGTAATAGGTTTTCCAGCAGTACCGACTTTTGCGCCGGCCAGGTGGCTCCGGCGGTTGGAGTGTCGCCCTGCGCATGCGCACGGAAGGGGTGCTATTCGTCTGGCTCTGCACGGACCTGGGTTACAGGTTCCATCCCCCATCCAGGCGGCGGGGAGGCCACCCGGTGATTTCTCTCTCACATGGATTTTTTTCCCTCTCCCCGCCCTTCTTCTGTCTGTCTGAAATGAATAAACATATCTTCGGATAAAGATTTTTTTAAAAGTGGGAAACTATCTCAATGAACATATATATTTTTTAATTTAATAAAAGTAGTAACTGTGTAGCATGTCTGAAAAAAAAAATTATCAACCGTATTTAGTACTTCATGTATTCCAGGAACTTAAGTAATTCTAACAAAGAACGGATGTTTTTAAGAAACATCCACCAGTTGCTTCCTGTACACACCCCGAACAGGGATGGAACGTGCATTCTAAATCTGTGCCCTGACCGGGAATTGAACCCACATCTTTTGGTGTAGGGGACAACGGTCCAACCAATGGAACCACCCAGCCAAGGCGAAATCTCTCTCTTTGCGGATGGGTTCTGTGTGTCGCCACAGAGCTTCCCTTAGCCCTCTCTTCCTGCTTGTGCAGGACCTGAAGTTCACCCAGAGGCAGAGTTTGGGGCCTTCTCAGATCTTTGCTGAGCATGCACCCACCCTGGGATGGCCGTGGTCTCCTTGATTCCCAAGAATATGTGGGAGCTTTTCAAACCCCTTACTCTCCAAAGCCTCTGGTTTTCTAGCCTTCCCTCCCAGCCTCTTTGGTTACTCTCTTGTTTGCCCTGACTATTATTATTCATTGCCTGGTGCAGCACCAACTATTTTTTGCTTGTAAATGTTTTCAACCAACTCCCTCCAGCTAGCCACTTTTTAGCACTTGGAGAGTTCTGAGTTAGGCGAGAAGATAAAGTCATCTTTTGTGCCAGTCTTCCAGTGCACACCACCAGATAGGTCAAAAATTATTACAGTTCTTTGTGAATGAGGTCAGTTCTGCAATCTTCGGTACTGGTACTAGTACTGGTACCAGGAAGGCATGCTGTTATTTCAAAGCTACTACTAAGCTGGAGAGTGAGGAAATGCCACAAAGCTCACTACTCAGCGAAAACCCAGCTAGTTTTTCTTAAGCGTTTTACTATACTTAAGTGCAGCAAGTAATTTCTGCAAGCTTATGGTTAGTTTCCAGAGTTCCAAAAAAGTTGATTCTGGCAGTTTTTTTATTGCTTTTATGGAGGACAGACTTTTGGAGTTCCTTACTTTGCTGATTTTACTGATCACTCAAATCTGGATTTCAAAACTGATTAAAGGTTGTTGGTCTTTTTATGAGCAAATTGACCTGTTTTCCCAGTAAAATATCCAAAGAGAAGAAATGGATATTCTTACTCATTTTCGAAGTGTTCGCACATTCTACAGTTGTATTATCAAGTATGTCAGGAACCTCACTCGTTTGGTTAAGAGTGCACGGGCAGCTTGCTTTTCTCATTTGCAGGCCACAGACAACCTCTGACCTCTCTGTTGCTTTTTAAAACATGATTTGGAAAGGGCTGTCTAGCCAGGGGAACTCCATATTCCTCTTTGTTTTTAAGAGTTGGCTCAGAGAAAGTAGCTTTATTACACTGTTCTGATGGAAGTCAGTCATGTGTTAACACTCAGGGGAATAAAATTGAGGACAGCTGGAGTGTGTCACTTTCTATACTTCTGTATTGTTTGCGTGTCCTCCAATGAGTATTACTTTGAAAATTAAAGAAAAATAAATTTAAAATACCATGAGAAATAATTGCCTGCTGCTGGTCTAGTGTATTTGTTGCTCATATTATGGTATTTTTTAAAAACCTGTTTTGCCTCAAGGTAAGTTATTGCAATGATCATAGCAAATGCTGTCCTGTTGATAAAATAAATGATTGATAAAATGTCCAAGGAAGTCATAGTAGGAAGGAGGTATGTTGTTTCCTGTGAAGATCATTTTTCAAACACTGGCTAATTTATCATTTGTTCACCTATTTGGTTTTATGACACTCACTTGTTTTTATGACAACCATAATCTCTTGAAAAGCAAATCCTCATTTATAATCAAACTGTTAAAAGCTGTTTAACATAATCAAAACTCACCTTAATATTCTCTGATTCTCTTGCCTTATTTTTTTCTTTCATCTCTATCTTGTGACCCAGCAGAACCTTGTCTGGAGGAGTAGACTCAGGAGCCCTGCATGCCAATGCTCAACCTGTCGGTAGCCAGCTGTATGATCTTAACTTAATCTGTTTGCATCTCAGACTCCTCACTGACAGTATAAAGGATTTAGGCCAGGGGTCTGGAAACTACAGACCTGTGGGCCAAATCTGGCTCACTCCCTGTGTTTGCAAACTAAGTTTTATTAGAGCACAGACATGCTCATCATTTGTATATTGTACGTGGCTGCTTTTGTGCAAACACCTGTGTTGCTCACAAGTGCAAAGTATTTACTAAATAACCCTTTACAGAAAAAAGTTTGCTGACTCCAGAATATCACGTTCCTTTCAGGTTTAAAATTCTTTGTTTTAGTTTTGGGATACTTGGGATAACTTTTTTGTTTTCCCATCAGATTACTACTTAGCAGATCACCAGGAAATTTGACTAGAAGAGGGGAAACTCATAAACATTGTTATTTGTTAGACACCAGTATCCCTCGCATTTTGTTGGAGAGCTCAGTATCTTTTAACAGTTACATTCAATGGATGAGCCAGGGCTCTGGCTCACTTGTCTTGTTCATTCTGGGATCCTGGCTGAAGGAGCAACACCTCGTTGGTGCCAGTCATGGATCCCCAGTTTGGGGTGTGGTGAAGAGGAAACTTTATTCAGCACAATACAGCTTAATTGTGATACAGCACAGGCTGTGAAAAGAGCACAGCTGTGGGGCAGCCCTGGCGCCGGGCCCCTCTTTGGCTAGACTGCTCTGCTCCTTTCTTTGCTGGTCTGCTTGGCGCTGCTCTAGTCTGCTCTGGTGAGACATCTTCTCTGCTTCAGCTTGGCCAGGGGAACACAGTCTTCATTCTGGTGGAAAAGGAAAGTGCACTCTCAGAGCCAGAGGAGAGCTGAGAGCTGGCTGTGTGAACAGAAGTACCTGCCCCTGGTCCCGGATTGCTATGTCCTCATGCAAATGAGGGCTCCAAATCAGAACAGTTTGATGGGCCTAAAAGGCACTGTCTTAATTGGTCAGCTACTCTGGTTGGTTGGAGCTATGTGTCTCCAATCAGATGGGGAAAGCCTTAGTCTTACTGGTTAAAATAGAATTTCAGGAGTTTGTAAGCTCAGATGGCAGAAACACTGTGCCGGCAGGCAGTTCCACGCAGAGGTAGGTAGTTCAGTGCAGGCCTCTTCTCCCCAAAGTAAGGTTTGTGCGGGAGGCCCTGCATAGATAGTGCTTCTAGGCTCTTTTTTGTATTTTTTTTTAGTTTGAGCCCACTTATCTACCAGGAGCCCTTCTTAGTAGATGTCTTCTTTCTCAGCATTCACACTATCTGGGAAGAAGAGCAATGGACAAACCGCGTGCCAGCTTTTAAAGCTCCTGCTCAAAAGTGGCATATATCACTTCTGCTCACATTTCTTTGGCCAGCTTTTATGTGCTTCAGGGAAGTGTAATCCTTTTGCAGGAGGTCCTGCAAATCACCTGGTATTTCAAGTGGGTGGATAGTCCTTCCACTGGGAGGGCAGTGAGTCGTTGGGGACAACGACATCTAACAGCTTCCTTAACAGGTTTGCTGGTGGGAGCAGACTGAAACTAATGTTTGCTAATTTTCATGAACTCTGTATAACTCATAAATAACTAGGAATTGGTCCATTGAGCTTTTGGAATATATCCCAATTCTCTCAACTAGCTTATTTAATAAATGTACACTGTAAGGCTATAATGTGTCTGGATTTCTTTTTCATAGACTTGTGATGTCTTTAACTTATAGTTCTCATCCTTAAGCTATCTTCTGCAAGGTTCCATATCTCACTGAGTGACATACCTCAGGTTGCCTAAGTCAGAAACCTGGGTGGAGTTCTTAACTTTCTCCTTCACCATGAATACTTACAACTAACCAGTCAGTTACCAGCTTCTATTGAATCCGTTTCCTCTGTGGCTCTTGATTCTGTCCTCTTTGTTGTTACCCTCTGGTCCAGTCATCTCTCATCATTGCAACAGCTTCCTGACTAGCCTTTCTACCTCTTGACTTGCTTCTCTGTAATCCATTTTCTGCACAATAACCAAAGCGATTTTCTAAAATGCAAACTGATTGTGTTAGTCCCCTGCATTCAAACCTTAAAGCTCAAATTTCTTAACATGGCCTTTCACCTTTTTTTCTGTTAATTCCCAAGTCTGTCATGTTATGTTTAGTTTACTTTCATGGCTATAAAAATATAATTCTCTTCTAGAAAGTTTTTTTCTAGAGCAAATTTTTTTAACTCACATGGTGTTTGGTAGATGTTTTTGACTTGTAGACACTCAAACACTTGATGAAACATATTATACAAAGCTGACTGTGTGCAGTATTGACCGTGGTCCAACAATAGGATGCCTCTTCTGGATGTTAAGTGGATTGTTACTTTTTAGAAGGGCTTGGCTAAGCCACATGAGCTCCCAAGAAAGGTGGACAGACATTGGTTTTCTTTTACTTTCTCTGTGACCTGTTTTTAGAAGTTTAACATGTACCCATTTTGGAACTAGTTTATTGGGCCTCTTTAAGTGAGCTAACATATTTTTCATTATGATACCAACGCAGTAGCTTCTGAACAATAAGAATATGAAACAAATGCATTAAAAAAATACTATCTCCTTTCATGTTAGCTCTGTGTTTCAGAAACAAAGATAGCTTCACTGAACTCAGGGGATCGGTAGTTTCTTTTAAAACCCAAATTCTGGGCTTTGAAAATGCTCTAGGAATTTAAATTTTTAAGGCCAAAATCTTTTCATTATTTAAAATTCATTGACACAAACTTTCTTTGATCAAGTTTGCTATCTTTTCTTTTTATCTAGTCTAGTTATATGAATTTTTAATAAAATGAATCAAATGCTTCTCAACTTTGAAGCTTTGCAGTTGTAATCACAATTTTGTTATAATTTTAAAAAGCAAGCTCATTTTTAAAAGGCAAGTTTAAAAAAGTATACATCTGTATAAACATATAAAAAGGAGTCAGAGGCATATTGACACATCCTTACGCATGAGAGGTGTATAGGGTAAGAGTGATGAGACAGTTACATGGGCATTTGAACTGTCTGTGTTAGATATTTCTGTAACATTTTTTTAAAAGGTTTTATTTATTTATTTTTAGAGCGAGAGGAAGGGAGGGGGGGAGAGAGGGAGAGAAAAAACACCAGTGTGTGGTTCCCTCTTACACATCCTTTACTGGGGACCTGGCCTGCAACCCAGGCATACGCCCTGACTGGGAATCCAACTGGAGACCCAGCCCTTTGGTTCTCAGACCAGTGCTGAATCCACTGAGCCACACCAGCCAGAGCTCTTGACCTTCTTTATGTCCTCTTGCTGTGTCCTCCTGATTCATGTATTTGGGCTTTCTCCTCTTATTTGTTGGTCTTTAGTTCTTTTATTTTAGTCTTTTCTTCTCTCCTTGCCCCTCCTTTCTTTTGTTCTTTTCTTTTATCTGCAATTTTACTTTGCCCTCTGTGTCATTCTAGAGCTCGCTTAGTTTGAATTCTTGCCTTGAGAAACCTTTCAGCTGCTTTGTGTACTCTTTTCTCTCCTTGGTTCTTTATGGTTGGAGAGAATGGGTTGAAACATTCTGTTCTTTCCTCATCATTTTATTTAACTAATATTTGAAACCTGCTAGAGTAAGACACTGTGCCAGGTTCTGGGCTCCCTCAGTAAATAAAAGCCCCAGGTTGGCAGTTGGGGAGACAAAGTGGTTGAGTGTTACTCATGCATGCATTCATTCATTCAGCAAATATTTGAGACTGGGATACAGTGGTGGGCAAAAACAAAAATTCTTTCTCTCATGGACCACACATTTTGGTTAAGACATACATTAAGTAAAAGATTGTACAAATGTTAAATTACAGCGATGTTGAGTTCTATGAAGGAGGACTCCATAGAGCTATGAGAATATGTATTAGAGGGATTTGTTCTCATCAGAAGAGCTGAGGACAGCCTCCTTGAGGAAGCGAAAGGTGAACTGAGATCTTAAGGCACAAGAAGTCAGTAGGTGAAGGCAGCAGGAGAGAGGGAGGAGTCCCATGCTGAGAGGGGGCTTGGAGTATTTGAGGAAGTGAAAGCTTACGGAGCAGGATGGAGTGGGGCTGATGAGGCTGCAGGGTCAGGCTGGGGCCAAGTCGACGGGGTTTGGTGGGTCCTGTTAAGGACTTTGGTCCTTATTCTATGAGCAATGGAATGGATACAATTGAAGTGCTGTAAGCAAGGGCAAGGGGAAGACAAGTGTAAAACATACGTTTAAAGAAAAAACAAACAGTCTGAATACTGTGGAGAATAAATGGAGTTTAGCGTAGGTGTAAGTGAGGGGAAGGATGTGGACGTGCCAGGTAAGAGGCTGTTGAAGTAGTCTAGACGAGAGGTGAAGGCAGGGGTTAGCAAGGATTTTAAGTTTCCAGACTTACCCTTACTTCCTACTAAATGTATTTATTTAACTCCAGAATTGCTTTTGAACGTTGACTTACACAGATGTGATAAAACTTAAGTTCATTCGGATGAGAAATGGATGATTTAAGTAAAAAGGGGTTATGAGTAAAACTGTACATAATCTAGGGTAAGAATGACAACTGAGCTCAAGTTTAAAACTTAACTCTGAGCTGAAGGAATAGTATAGGTTATCTGATTGCTTAACAAAAAGAAGCATTCTATTTAAATAGGGAATATAATCTCTTCCTTATAAACATTTATACTTCACTATAGAATTGGTATTAAACAACCTGGAGTGGTCCAGATTATTAAAACTCAAGACTTCAGTTCTTGTGATCATGGCATTAGTCCATTTTTGGCAATAGGTTACACTGATATTTCAAAGAGTAAAAATTTCTGGAAATTGCAGAGCTGAACTACATAAATGCATTTCTTACTAGACCTCTTGCTACAGAGGGAAAGCATATGATAGTAGAGGACATAAGAGAAATAGACCAGGTCAGAAGCCTGTAATGCAGCCTGTGGGCGGGAAGTAAACCCTTAATTTATTTCCTTGATGTCCTTCCCTTTTGCCTTCACAGATACTTTTTTTCTTGCCTGCTTCTCCAGTAGCCATTTAATTTGTTTTCATAAATACTTATTCATAGAAGTCATCTTTCTTGCCTTGCAAGATGCATGGTTAGGGATAAAGAAAGATGCATGCTTAGAAGTGGCAACCTTATTTCTCAGCTGTTTACATTCCAACCACTAAAATATGCTTATAAAATCAAAAACCCAGAATGATTTCTAATCATTTTAATGAAGTTACCCAGAGTTTCCAGGGACTCTCCTGTGAGTTCTCTGGCCTTGAGGTTTATTCTCTATACATTCCCTCCCTAGCCCTGTACTTGGCTGATGGTTTCAGCTTTGCCTGCCTAGTTTCCTGGTAAGATGTTAGACCCAAGGCCCAGGAGGGTCCTAGAAGAGCCAGAGAGAACAGTAAAATAGGGAACAGGAAGTCAGGTAAGTCCAGATTGTCGGCCCCCAAACATCAGCTCTTGAAATAATGGCTTCAATCCATTTTTGATAGTAGGTCACATTGGTGTAGACTCCAGGAAGAGATTGACCATATCGGTATCCCCAGCTTACCAGTCCTATCAGGGTCCATACACCATCAATTTGACATGACAGAGGCCCTCCAGAATCACCCTAAGGAAGAGAGAACAGTCATGAGCATAGTGAGAAAGACCATGAGTAAGAGGGAGAGCGGTTACAATCGGCGGAGAGAGTTCCTTAGATGGGACAGTGGAGCCTGTGGAGCCACAGAACTCTAGAGGGGGCTGGACTTTCCACTGTAGTAGGGGAGATCACAGGAATATAGAATCACAGAATTTGAAATTGGCAGAGATCTTAGCTAAATCTATATATTAGTAGTTTCAAAATACTCATTTGTGGCAAGAAAAATTAATGTGATGCGCTTTTTTCACTGAAGTTATTCAGTTGAATAAACCACCCTTAATTTTACATTCTTTGCTTCTTATAGCCTTTTTCGTGTCAAAATAAAATAATCTGTTATATAAATGGTAAGTAGTGGGAGGTATGCCCTTCATTCTTGCTTTTCCTTTCTGTAACAGCCTTATTGATATAATTCGCATACATTACAATTCATCTATTCAAAGGGTATATTCACAATGTCGTTCAGCCATCAACACATTGCATTTTAGAACATTGTCATCACCTCCAATAGAAACCCCACGCCCATTAGCAGTCACCCTCATTTCCTTCCACCCCTCCAGTCCTAGGCCAACCAATGATCTACCTTCTGCCTTATGAATTTGTATAATCTGGACATTTAGTATAGATGGAATAATATAGTATGTGACCTTTTGTGTCAGGCTTCTTTCATTAAGCATACTCTTTTCAAGGTTATTATGTTGCAGTATGTATTACTACCCCATTTCTTTTAATGGCTGAATAACATCCCATTATGAGGGCGTAGTACATTTTGTTTATCTAGTCATCAGTTGATGGACATTTGGGGTTTCACTTTTTAGCTATTATGAATAAAGCTGTTATGAACTCTTTGTGTCCAAGTTTTATATAGATATATGTTATGATTTCTCTAGTGTGTATAACTAGGAGTGGAATTCCTGGGTCATACGGTAACTCTATATTTAACCTTTTGAGGAACTAACAGACAATTTTCCAAAGCAGCTGCACCATTTTACATTACCACAAGATATATGAAAGTTCCAATTTTCCCACATCCTTGTCAACTCTTGTCATTATCTACGTTCATTGTAGCCATCGTAGTGAATGTGAAGCCATGTCTCATTGTTTGATTTGCAAACAATAAATATACACATAGGAAATCTTGGTAGAGATATAGAAAAGTGTGTGTGTGTGTGTGTGTGTGTGTGTGTGTGAGAGAGAGAGAGAGAGAGAGAGAGAAGAAATAAAACTAATTAATCATACTAGAAATAAAAAATAAAATACCTGAAAAATTATGACAGGAGAAAGAGCTAATGATCTTGAATATGGATTAATTCAGAGTATATTGAAGAAGAGAAAAAGACAAAAGTAAAATGAACAGATTCAGACCTGTGTGAAAATATAAAGCATAACTTACACATTTGTGGTTTTAATGAGAAGAGGAAAATAGAGAAATGAGGCAGAATTATATTTGAAGAAATAATGAATAAAAATTTTTCAAGTTTTGATGAAAGATAAAAGAATAGATTAAAAAAGCCAGAAACTCAACAAATCCCAAATAGGATAAATACAAAGAAAATCATCCCTAGCACATCACAGTCAAACTTCTGACAGTCAAATATGAAGGAAAATTGAAAGCAGCCAGACCAAAACAACTTGTTATACTTAATAGAGGAAGACACAAATGATGGCTGTTTTTTCATCAGACAGTTATGATCAGGAGACAGTGAGATGACATCTTTTAAATGTAGAATGAAATGTTATTACTTAAAAAAATAAAAAAGTTGGCAATTCTATATCAACCTCCTAAATTATTTAGAAAAATTTAGGAGTTTGTAAAAACCCAGTGACCAATGGTTAGTTTAGGATTGCTTTAGATCAGCAGTTGAAGAGATTAAATTTATAGCTAAAAGTTAAGTGACTTGTCTAGGGTAACACAAGAATTAATGTCAGAACTCTTGTATCCTGATTCCTAATCCACTGTTGTTTACAGATGGAAATACCTGGATGCACATTAAGAACTTCTGTAAAAAAAGTTTCAACAGCAAACCTAACCTTGCGGATATCCTTCCTTTTACGAATATCACCAGCACAGAACATGTCTTTCTTGACTATCGGCTCTAAGTTTGGCAATATGAAGCTGATTGAGTTGTACATAGATTCACAAGTTTGGCGGTTGATGATGGGTACTTCTGCTTCCTTGAGGGTGGAAGTGTAATCAATATCTGTAGAGACAGACAGAAATGAAAGGAAAAGCAATCTGGAAAGGTGCATAGGCAGCATTCAGTCATGATGTGCAAAATTTCTGAATGGGAATCTAAAAGCAGAATGTGATCACTTTCTAATTGTATGTACTAGTGGAAGAATGTTTTTGGTATACTGAAATCTAAAACAATGGACATCAAAATAATGTCTGTTTGTTTGAGGTTTTTAAAATGTGCCAATGTGGAGTATTCCTAACATTGCAGATAAAGAGAAATTCAGATCTGTTTTGATTAAGAAAAGATGTGAGTATTCTAAAACTTTTTCCTTTTCTACTTTTCTGCTCCCAGATAATTTTCTGTTTTGTCTTTACTCCATCTTGGGAAACAGGTGACACAAACACTTTAAAAACATTAAGGAAACACTACACTCTCTCCAAACATTAAATCACGTTTGTTAACTTCCGTTTTAGAGAGGTAATTTTGTGTTTAAGTTGTTAGTATCTGCTCTTGCAGTTACAGTTAGACTCTATAGTCAGGGTATAAGACTAAATAAAAAGGTCAAAAAATACATTTTATTTGAAGATGTGCAGATAATATCAATAGGTTGATCTGATTTTGTCAAAAAATGTTTGCCTTAGTAATGATGTATCTAAAATCAGAACCATCTGAAATGGGTGGGTACAAGAGGGTGACATAAAACATCCCCTTTCTCTACCTAGTCTTACCTTCATTTTCTTTAACTTTTCCCCATCCAGTCACCCAGCAAGAGCCAGGAATATTCACCTGCTTTGTGATATTGGGCAGGCAGATGGGCATGATGGAAGAAGTGAAGGTAACTGTAGTGACCAGTTTCAATAAGACGATGTCTGCAGTTATATCTTGGGATTTGGGATGGAAAATGATTTGGGACACATGATGATTTGTAGCGTCATTTGGATTGGTTACTTTAAGTGATCCCAGTGACACAGTATATAACCAAGGAATCCAGGTCCTAAGGGGAAGAGAAAGTGGAACATATCTGTTACAGTTGGGTCAGAACAAGCTGCTTGGGTGTAGCAAGCAGTAAGACTGTAAGAAAGGCAGGTAATACACTGGGAATTAACCAGGCTGCTTCCAACTTGGACTAGGGTTGGTTTGTCTGCCTTTTCTCCTTCCTGCCCTTCCTGACGACTAGTTGTTGTTGTTGTTGTTGTTTACTGTTTCTGTGATATCCTCTTACATGCTTATGGTCAGCCTTTTGTCCTACATTTTCTCCCTCTTTCTCTTGTTCACCTCTCCCATTCTTCATGGTTTCAGCCATCACCTATATGCTTAATAGTCATTGGTCTTTTTTATTGCCAGTTTTGATTGCTGAGCAGTAGAGCTTTATTTCTAAATAACAATGCAAAATGAAGTATAATCACCAAAGTGATATATATAGATATATATATATATTTAAAATGTCGAGTAGCTTGATAAGAGGTATTAAGTACATAAATAAATAAATCTCTTCCCTGCTGTTTTTAGTTCACACTTTTCCAAAGGCAATCTCTTTCAACTCTTAGCTATGTCTTTTAGTATCTTCCTTGGTATTTTTGAGAAACTCCATTTACTGGTATTAGTTGTTTTTTACACTATGGTATTCCTATTGTGAAAGGTGAGGATGGAACCAATAATCACTGCCAGCTTCCCACTTCCTTTTCAGCAGCCTCCTAACCAAGGATTATAACTGTTTGTTACATCAGTATTTAATGTGTGTGTTATTACGACCATGTAAACATTATTTACTACTGGACCATATTGGGTCCTGTTAATTCATTTCTTATAAAATTTTTTGCTTGTCCTGGAGTTAATAATGGGTTCGTCACTTCTTTGTATTGTTTTCTGATCACCTATTGGTAAGTGATCATTCATCCCCCAAGCTGTCTGCCAGAAGTGCAAATCTCTCAGTATGTTAAAATTTCCAGGCATTCTATCAATACTTTTTTTAAAAAAGATTTTCTTTATTTATTTTTAGAGGGAAAGAGAGGGAGAAAGAAAGGGAGAGAAACATCAGTGCATGGCTGCCTCTCACGCACCCCACACTGGAGACCTGGCCCACAACCCAGGCATGTGCCCCAACCGGGAACCAAACTAGCAACCCTTTGGTTTGCAGGCCAGCACTCAATCCACTGGGCCACACCAGCCAGGGCAATACTTTTTTTTTAACCATCTGCCCTCTTGCTCCAATTCCAATCTTGGCAGTTTTTAAAATTTTCCTGGGATTCCTGTTTATATTGTATTTCCTTTTTTTCTGGATCCCATAATTCCCTGTTTTCCCCCACTTATTTTGTTGAAGCACATTTTCCTGTGGCTTCCTGAGAAAATGTGCATGAGAGGTAATATTTTTGCTGTTTTGTATATTTGATAATATCTTCTTTCTATCCTACACTTAAGCGATAGTTTGTATACAGGTAAAATTCTAGGTTGGAAATAATTTTCTCTCAGTATTTTAAAGTTATTTCTCTTTCTCTCTCTCTTTTTTTTTGGAGCTTTCAGTGTTGTTACTGGAAAGTCCCATCACTTTGGTTTCTGTATATATTAGTTATCTATTGTTGAATAACAAGTTATCACACAAGCCTAGAGGCTTAAAACATACACTTATCTCACAGTTTCTGTGGGCCAGGAGTCAGGTGTGACTTAGCTGGGTGCCTCTGGCTCAAGGTCTTTCATGAGGCTGCAGTGAGGTAGGCTGCAGTCATCTCGAGGTTCCACTCAGGGAGGATGTTTCCAAACTCTCTTATGTTGGTAGACTTCGCATCTTCATTAGCTATTGGCTAAAAACATTAGCTCTACATGGGCTTCTCCCTAGGCTACTCACCATATGGCACCTTGCTTTTCTTAGCATTTCTGAGAAAAATCTCAGGTTGTGAGTTTACGACCCCCCAAAAAGCTTAAGGCAGATCTCCCTGACTGGTGTTTAGGACTTAATTTGGCAAAAAGAAAAGTTTCTAACACAGTGCCCATTTTCATTATTTATTTCTTTTTCTACCTCAGGACAGTGTCCTGTCCCTAGTACAAGGTGACTAGGGTTTCTGTTTACCCATCTTACCACTTTCATTCATTTGTTGGTTCATTCATGAAATCATTCAAATATTTACTGAGACCCTACCTGTATTCTAGACATTAGTTAGAACTCACATTTGTATGCAGTGTGCTGCAGTCAGGATCCACCTGTCACTGATGAGGCAACCTCCACAGACCTGAGTCAGGCCAAAGTACAGGCCGACATGCCAAGGCCAGCGCCCCTCAGCAGCATCCTGTCCACCCATGATACGGCCTGAGTATACAGGTTGTCCACACACTAGAGAAAGAGGGAAATGTGGATCTGAGTGTCCCATTGTCCCCATTTTCTTAGTCCCCCAAATCCCATTTCTAGGACCTGCTTCCTGCCTAGCTCCATACGCCATCCTATTCCAGTTCCAAACCCAGCAGTTTGGAGCCCAAATGGAGACCACTCACCTGGCTGTAGATCTTTCTTGTTGGAAGAAGAGCATAGGCAAGACCCTGAAACAGACGCACCGTATCATTAATATATAATAACACAATATCTGAATTCACTGAACAGAGAGGCTTTCCACATATTTAAATTCCTCAAATTGGTATCACAGGCAAAATTTTCATAACTGTTTACCCATTAGTGGGAAATCTTGATTATTACATATCTATCTGCCTTCTTTAGAGTATACATAGAGTATAATTTCATTTTTACGTGGTGAATCAAAGTTGTCATCAGGAATATCAAGATGTTTGGTTGTAAATACAATGATGCCTTCAGGTACTGTCAAGGTTTATAAGCTGTTTACTTTTGTCCTTTTTTTTTTTTTCCCCTCACTGAATTGGCATTTTGCAGTATTTGTGTATCTTTCCTTTTTGCCACCTGTTATCTTTTGGCTACTCTCAGCCTACCCTGCTTTTGAATCACCAGTGGCCGAAGAAATAAATGAACAATCTTAGCCTGAAATCACTGAACAGGGTTTGCACTTCCAGTTCCCTCTGCTGGAAATTCTCTTTTCCTAGATCCTCTTAGCCAAACCGCTCATCTGCTTCAAGCCTTTGCTCAAATGACTCCATCCTAATGAAATCTTCCTTGCCTACCCTATTTAAAATATAACACTCCTCTCGTCCCTACGCTGTAGAGCCCCTTTCCTGTCATAGTGTTTATTACTTCTGGGGTGCTATATAATGTACATATTCAAATGTGCATTGATTGTAAGCCCCATGAAGGCAGGGAGCTCTGTTGTTTACTACTGTATGTAAGATACTTGGAAAGGTGACTGGCATATAGTATCCTCAGGATTTTCTTGGGGCACATTGTTATAAGTCAAATCAAATGGGCAGAGTGTCATCTTATTTATTGTAAACAGTAACTTCCTGAGGCAAAAAAAAAGCTCTCCTCCCCTCCCCAGCCCACCGTTGAGGCTCACCCAGCAAAAGGGACAGCAGGAAGACACAGCCAACAGGACCCATTTTCCTGTATTCAGAATTAGCACTTCTGCTTCCCGGACTCAGGCTCCCAGGCAGACGCCAGAAGAGGGGCAGGACCAGCTTCTCCTGGACGGCTTCACCTTCCTCTGCTTCACCCCTTTCTCCCCTTTGATTTTCATTCAGGGCCGAGCCACCAGACTTTAAAGTGCAGCGGCAGGACCCAGGGGGAGGAGCTGGGGCTGGAGGTGCCCCCTGCTGTGTAGGAAGGGGGGGCGGTGCCTGCTTGGTGGGGGAGGGGTGGGTGCAGTGGGGCCTCCCCAGGCAGGTTAGAGGGCATGGCATGGGAGAAAGGGACCCTTTTCTCTAGCGAGGAAGTGGAAGATAGACAGAATTCTTCAAAAGCAAGAAATGGAAAAGAGGAAATTAACCCAGCAGCTGGCTAATTTTTTCTTATTTTTTTTTCATCCTCGTTACCGTGTTAGCCTGAGAATATACTGCACGTCAGATTATCTGGAAAATAGACTTTAATGAAGAGATATTTGTGTGCAAGAAGTTTATTGGGTAGTGAATCAGGATCAACACCTCAAGGTGGGTTGGAAGTAGGATTGGGCAGAGGGAAAGTCAAACTAACGCGTTTGTAGTGGAGCCCTCAAGGCATCCCACAGGTTTCTCTGAAGCTGGGGTGCCCTTCAAAGATGTCCTGAACTGAGGGAAGAAGGCTGGGCACTTGGACTTCTGCATGATTGGATGCAGGCCTCCTCCAAGGATGGGGCATTACCTTGGCAAGGAGGCTCTGTCGGCAATTCTTGGGATCGAATTTAGCTGTGAACTGTCAGCCACCAACACTCCTGGTTGCTAGGAGAAGGAATGTTTCAGTCCGGAAGGAGGATCTGGGTGGTGCCGCACAGCGCTGGCCACAGTATTCTCTGTGCCTTTTATGGTTTCTGTACCGATTGTTTGTAGGATAATTGGTCTGTAGAGGCAGAATTCAGTGAACTTTTAAAGCATATTGCTAGCATATTATTGTTCTCGTGTAGATTAAAATATTGGGAGGTTTGAAAGATACACATGAATAATTAAAAAATAATGGAAGCCCAGAAAATGTAATTGTTTTGGTAAGGTTTTTTCAGTTACAAGCCAGAGACTCATTTGACCCAGCTTAAACAAAGAGAGGATTATTTTAAAGATACTGTTAGGGGCACAGATGTGTCTCCCCCAAAAATCACGTGTTGAAGTCCTAGCCTCCAGTACCTCAGAATGTGACCATATTTTGAGGTTGTCTTTAAAGAGGTGATTAAAGTAAAATAAGGTCATTAGGGTGGGCCTTAATCTGACATCAGTGTTGTCCTTAGAAGAAGAGGACATTTGGATGTAAACTCATACACAGGCAAAAATTAGCTATCCGCAAACTAAAGGAGGCTGGAATATCCTTCCCTCGTGTCCCTCAGGAGGAACTAGCCCCCTTGACACCCTGATCTCAGACCTCTCACCTCTATAACTGTGAGAAAACGCATGTTGTTGTTCAAGCAGCCCTTCTATGGTGCTCTGCTACGGCATCCCTTGGGAAGGAATACAGGTTTCTGTGGAACAATAAGGAGAGCAGAGTAACAAGGATGCCTGGAGCTATCCTAGGACAGACCTGATGACCCCGGTAGGAGACCAGAGCTGTAAGGACAAAGGTTCGTGTCCGTGGACCAATCGTCTTTGGAGTGAGTGCCCTCATGCCGCTGGAATGTGCGGGTCCAGAAGGAAGGTCGCTACGCAGCAGAGACTGGTGGGGCAGGTGCTCTCTCAGGGCAGTGCGATGTTTACCTCTTTAAATGCACTTTTTCAGGCTTTAGAAGTGAACACTTGAAAAAAATACTTTTTCCACTTACTGTTTTTATCGTTGACATTACTGCAGATGTCCCCCATTCCTCACCTTGCCTTTGCCTTCCTCCAGCCAGTCCCCCCCATACCACGTGCCTTAACCACATTGTTGTCTGGATTTATGGGCCACACATATATGTTCTTTGGCTAATCTCTTCCAGGACTCCCACCACTCTCCCCTCTGAGATCTGTCAGTCTGCTCCATGCATCTGTGCCTCTGGTTTTGTTTGGTTTGTCAGTATATTTTGTTCATTAGATTTCACATATGAGTGAAATCATGTGGTATTTCTCTTTCTCTGACTGGCTTATTTCACTTAGCATATACTGTTGTCCAGGTCCATTTGTCGCAGAAGGTAAGAGTTCCTTCTTTTTTACAGCCTCGTAGTATTGTGTTGCGTAAATGCACCACATATGTTTTTATCCCTCATCTAAAATCTGTAGACCTCTTTACTTTTTACTGACTGCCACAACCATGAATTTTTACCTAATTTATATTTTTCAGATATATTTGTCTTTAATTTGTGTCTTGATGGGGATGAGAATCTACTACTACTATTACATTTATTTTAGTTCCTTCATAGATTTTTTTAATAGTTCTTCTTTTAAGCAACCTATTTTGTGTATGTGGTTTATACATTCATTCTGGTTATGCATCTGTCATTCGCTGTGCTTTTTATTGTATATAATTATTCTCAGTACTTTTCACCTTAATTTTTTCTGAAATTAATATTTCAACCTGTGATTTTTGTCCTCCTTTAATTGAAGAAAAAGATTTCTTTGTATCACAACCATCTATGTGGGCATTTCTATTAATTAATAGTATTCACGGGCCATTTTATCTGTTTAGTCAACTTCTTTAAGTATAGTTTTAAAAAGTCAAACCTCAGTTTGAAATTTATCTTCAAGTCATGTTTGGAGTAAAGGTAATCATTTTGCAAAGACATCAAAGTGCTAACCAGATCTTTCTATTGATTTATCAAAGGAAAAAAATTTTCCACCACAAACTCTTTTCCCTCTGAGGGTCTGTGGTTGTTCTAGATCTTTGGATGGACTTCTCTTTCCCTGGATAAATCTGGTCACTGATCAGTACTCTTTACATGTTAGTTGGATTGTTCATAGAATCTTTTCTTTTTCATTTTGTTTAACTGTTTTATAAAAATATACTTTTGGATTTGGTTTCAATTTAGTTGGAAATAAACTTTATTGGAAGTAACCAAGACACCAGCTTCTTACTCTGAAATTGAAAGTAAAAGGAAAGAATTAATTAGTTATCTTGCTCTTCCTCTCTAAACTGTAGTTCAAAGTGACAATGGTTTAGTTGGTGAGGGAAGAATTCCAGGTAATAAATGTGGTTGGACTGATAGAACTTGAAAATCATCTCTTACAGCCCCTCGTTAGATTGATGCAGGGGATGTTTATCAGTAGTTGAGAGCAGATGAAAGGCGTTTGAACCCTGTGGTCAGTCTTAGCACCATGAAAAGTAGGATAAGGCAGACATATGTCTCCTGATGTGATGTGGTATGAAACAATATCCAGTGGCGTATTCTTGTTAAAAAAGGTGACATCTGACTCTCTCAAGTTTCTCTTACATGCGGCAAATACAGGGATAAAGGAGTAAGTTCAATTACAACACAAGGAAGTTAACAGTCAAATCCAGAATATGGGATATTTTATAAAACAGCTGACCTGGTTTCTATAGTAAGTCAATGATGGGAGAGTAAAAAGGGAGGGAAACCCCTCTAGATGAAAAGAAACTTAAGAGACAAGTGTGCGTGTCCCTCATTTGGATTGTGTTATAACAAACAACTCTAATAGACATTCTGATACAAACATGGAAATTTGATAATGAACTGGATATTAAATCGTACAAAGGAATTATTGTTCATCTTGATAGGTGTGATAATGGCATTGAGTTATGTCAGAAAATGTCCATTTGTAAAGAGAGTTGGAACCTATGAGTCCTTTCTAAGTCTAAGCTAACCTCTTCTGTCATATCGGAGAGATCTCCTGTGGTTTTCAGCCCACAGTGCTACTCTCTCATTTTTATGGGAATGACTGTATGACCTTCAGCAAGTAACCTTTCCCCCAAGCCCTGTGTTTTACTGTTGTAACATGAAGGAATTATAATTAGTTGTTGATCTCAAAGTTTCTTTATAGATGTAACATTAAATTATGCATTGCTCGTTTACCTATTTATCTTTATTTTTGTTATGGCCTCCGTTATTCCTCTGCAGATATTTTCTTACTTTTGGTTTAGCAATCGTGAAACTTGTTGGGTCTGCCATTTTACTGCTCCCTTGCTTCTTCTAAGGTAAGGACATGCCAAGGAGTTGGAAGCAAGAGGGCAGGTGCATAATGGCCCCTCCGATGACTTTCCTCAAGACAGCTCTCTGCCTCCCTTGTCATGCTCTGTCTCCAGGCTCACTGAGGTCCTTTGTCCTCAGACCATCACCTTGTCATAACTACAGTTGTCTGTAAATACCTCTCTGCACAAAACTGTCGGTTTGGGAAGTGGCAATATGGTGTTGGTGGTAAGAGCTTTTGTGTTTGCCATGTGGCTCTGGTGAAGTTACAGCCTTTTCATCTTTGTAAGATGGGAGTGATAATACCACACAGGATTTTTGTAAGAATTAAATGATCTAGGGCAAGTTCTTAGCTTGGACTTGGCTTATTTAAACATGCAGTAATAAGTAGTAGCTGCTGTTTTTGTTATTGTTGTTGTTGAACTAATATTCCAGTTTTATTTTTATTGATTTATTTTACTTCTTTATTGAATATATTGGAGTGACATTGACTAGTAAAATTATATAGATTTCAGGTGTACAATTCTATAACACATCATCCGTTAAGCGTATTGTGTGTTCATCATTCTAAGTCAAGACTACTCCCACCACCATTTATCCCTCCTATACCCTCTTCTCCCTCCCCCGACCCCTCTTTCCCTCTAGTAATCACCATACTATTGTCTGTGCTTATGAGTTTTTTCCTTTTTTGCTTAATCCCTTCACCTATGACCCTGTTCTTATTTTGTTTGTTAATATATTTTGTTCATTAGATGCCACATATGAGTGAAGTCATATGGTACTTGTATTTCTCTGATTTTGGGCAAACAGACCATCTTGGTGATAACTTCGATTGATGGTGGTGGTGCATATAAACCAGGGTTTCTCAGTCTTGGCACTATTGACATTTTGGGCCAGATGATGGCTTGTTGTGGGGCTGTCCTGTGCATTATAGAATGTTAAGCAACATCTCTGGCCTTTACCTACTAAATACCAGTAGTACCACCCATCCCCAGTTATGACAACCAAAAATGTCTCCAGACATTGCCAGTGTCCCCTGGCTGAGAGAGACTGCTGTAAAGCAAGGATGCCCCTTCAAGGATGCAGTCCTCTCTTGGGCTCCCTGAGAATAAAACAGGGACAACAGTAGCTTTGTAAGTCTTGTAGCTTTCTATCTATATTTGCAGGAAGGGCAAATAAATTTCATTGTCTCTTTTTACAATCCAACCCATCAGATTAATCTGTTATATTGGAAAATGATTAAATTGCCTTATGAAACCATCTTGTAAGGAGTAATTGGTATCTCAAGCACATGTGTAGGAGTCCCTGGCTTTGGTTTGTTCTGTCACCTTGCAGCAATAGACACCTACGCTCTCTATTTACAGTCTGGTCTTAGTTCTTGAACTTGGACGAGAAACTTTAGCCCATCTTTTAGTTCCACTAACCAAAATGTCCTTGAACTAGGCCATATGCTTAGCATCCATTATGTCAGGGCCCCAAAGCCTGCACAGCCTTTTAGAGACAATGTTCTTCATCTTCCCAGCTCATTGCGTTATTGGCCAGCCTGTAGTTTCCCTACCTGCACTCACCTTCTCCACTGGGACTGATTTTTCGTGGAGCTCCATCCAGTTTGCCCAGGGCCCTACTGCTCACTAACCAGTCCCCTTTTAAAGGAATTAGTTTGTTCTTTTAATTACTGGAAGGAAAAAAATTCCCTTTTCATGTTTATTTGCATGTACTCATACTAAAGGAATTCTTCCTTATGGTTTTGACATTTGGCTTTGGGTAGTCTGTAGTTCCCATTTTGTTATTCAGAAAATAAGATTTAATATTTTTTTTTGTTTACAAGGTACTATACTAGATGTTAGAAGATCAAGAAGATGAATAGGACAGCAGTTTTTCAAGGCTGTTCTTATCTATTTAGCAGGAAAAATAAAACTGTGTGCACCCAGATCATTACAGAAGGAGATGAGGAGTATAATAAGAGGTATAAATAACTCAAGCCAAAGGGCAGATGTTACTTTGTCAAAGTGTAAGGAAGAACCTTGCTTTCTAACAATGAATGGAGGTAATTTGGTACAGTGGAAAGAGCCAAATCTTTTGAGTCAGACAGTCCTGAATAAATCTGTTTAATCAGATATTAACTGTGTGATCTTAGGCAAGTTACTTAAACTCTCTGAACCTAAGTTGTTTTGTGTGTATGTGTGTGTACTTTTATTTGTAAAAAGGGGATAAATAATCCCTTCTTAAAGTGTTAGGACTAAATAGGATATTTAAAGTGACCAGCATGTTAACTAATGCAGAGGAGGCATAAAAAAATATAAGTCCCTGCTACAGTTAGAGATGAGATAAAGATGTGGGTCACCCAGAGAAGCCACTTAGGCAGGTGTTTCACAGACAACACGACTTGGCTCGAGTTATCTCAGTCTGGGCCCTTAGCTTTCTAGCTTACGAAATTCAACGTTTGTCAGAGCACCTAGAATAGATCAAATTCAAGAGACTGACTTACTAAATTTTAATAGACTTGTGTATGAACCAGAATGTTTATTTGCAAAGAGAGCTACTCATTTTCATTATTTAAAGTTTTCATTTTTCCCAACCAGGGCACATCTTTGTATGAGTAGGGAATCCAAATTAGTAAGTGGGTGGTGGTTTGAAGAGGCTTTAGATCAGAACAAATGGAAATGGTTAATCTCCACAAGCATTTCACTTATGAGGATGAAATACTCTTTGTTTATGAAAATGAGGTGAAAGCACTTCTCCCTAACAGGACATGTTTTTCTAAGTAAATGCGAAGTTTATATTCATCACACTCAGAGTCTTTCTCCCTTAACAACCTAGGATCTGATAAACACACCCAGCTATCTGGGTTTTGCTTTCTTAGATTCCATGCTGACCATTCCCCTTGCTAATACTGTTTTTTATTCAATCACTGTATAATAGTGTTGATTGGACTTGAACTTTCTCAGGTATGCTCTTATTCCTGGTATGTTGCTTTGAGATTATACCCAAATCTCCAAGTTGAGCTTATTTCTAAAACACAGAAGGCATGTATTAACTGAATTTGAGGGGGTTCTTTCTACGGATAACTACCTCATTTCATCTCACTCATTATGTGTATATTTTATTGTTAAGTTTCAGTTTTAGAGGATTCTGGTGGGCAAGGGGTGGGACAGTGCTGTGTGGTGAAAAGAGTGTCCACTCTCCCATTCCCAACAGCTCAGATAGATGATAGTTTCCCAATGCTGCTGTATTAAGAAGTGAAAGATCTATTAAACAAGCAAACTTATGCCTTGAGCTGAGAATTCTTTGTATAAACTTGTAAGGTGCCTTTCAACTGTTTTATGATTCTGAAACCTTCTTTTATTTCCTTGTTGAATTTCTTGGCTCTATTATCTAGATCCATCTTCTCTCACATTCTATTATCTTTTTGCCAATTCCAAATCCCACATTTAGTGAGTTTATCTTTTCTTTTGCTGAAGCATTTTTCACAGCATCATTTATACTTGCTTGTGATTCTGTAGTGTTGTCATCTAAAAACATCCCAATGAAATCTTATTAATGTGAACAGTGTCCCTTTGAAAATAAATTGTAAACATCCTTTGAATCCTGCTTATACTTTGTATGCTTTTTGCATTTGGGGGAATTAATGTTTTTTCAGAGTTCTTACTATTTTCTTTATATATGTGAAAGGCTTTTCAATGGCCTTAATTGAATTTACTTATTGTTATGTAATTACCTTATCCTTATAGTTATTAATGAAAGCTTTTATTTTTAAACAATGATTTTAGTAGTATTTAATGAAATTTGAGCAAGGAATGTTCACTTTGCTGCTCATTCCACTGCCTTGCCCAAACTCCTAATTATTTTTTACTATTGTTAGGTGGTACAGAGTATGCTGTTATAATTTTAATCAGCATCTTATGAAATCCATAAATTAATCTGGCGTCAGCCAGTGAGCGTCACATCCCACGTTCTTAACCCTTCTGTGTGTACCAGAGGCCTCAGACAAGGATGGGGATGAAGCAGTCAGACTACTCTCTGGTCACAGGATAACGTGAGTTGGGAATCTCTTTAACAAACACCTTCTCTAACTCCAAGGCATTTGTGAACACAGCCATGAAGTGCTTTCAGTGGGTGGGGTTAATGGGGACTCAGAAGACATTCTTCCCTGAATATGTCCTTTTAAATTCTTCCATGCCTCTGTTTAATCCATGACTACTAAACACGGTCCGGGTCCGTCTTTGCCCCCTTCTCCCAGTTTCTTAATCCAGACTCTTTCCTTACGCCACCTGAGGGAGGGCAGTCTTTAGGACCATTGGGGAATGAGCCTCACCTTGATGTTCACACCTTGTTGATTCACTTGTAAAGAACAGAACACAGCAGAAGTAATGAGGTGTCGGTTTTGAAATCAGGTTATAAAAGACTGTGACTCCCATCTTGGGTGTTCTCTCTCACTTTATCTTGGACTACTCACTCTGGAAGAAGCCACATGCCAGGAGGCAGCCCTGCAGGGAGGCCTTGTGAGTGAGCCTAGACGCTCACAGATCTTCAGAGGCCTGCCACAGACAAATGAATGAGCTTGGAGGCAGATTCTGTTCCAGATGAGCTTAGAGCTGACTGCAGCTGGGGTTGATACAGCGGCTGCCTCTCGAAAGACCCTGAGCCAGAACTATTTGATTACTGACCTATGGAAACTTTGAGATAATATGTATTTGCTGTTTTCAGCACTAGATATCAAATACTGCTAGAGGCTCTCTTGCCTGGCGTGCTTCATTAAAACATTCTAATCTTCTGAGTCCTTGCTTTTTCTCCAGTTCACTCCCACATTGGATGGTTTTCATCTTGAATTCAGCTAAGGACAAACTATTTAATTTATCTGGACCCTCAGTCCTTTGTCCATAGAATGGAGGGCTTGGGCCAAGTGATTTCCAGATCCCTTTCAGCCCAAAGTTTCTGTGCTTCTGTATTTCCTCAGTCTGTTCCCAGTTTCATTAAAAGAATGAATATGCAAAATAATAGTTACAATCAACCGAACCTTATTCACTCTGAGGATGACCTGGGGAGAAAAAGGCAAGAAGCAGATTAGACTAAAGGGGGCTATGCTTAGAGGTAGCAGAACTGTATCTGTCTTGCTTTGAAATCCTCAGCTTCCAGAATTGCCCCTTCTCTCTTGTTCTTCATTGCCTCTTCACCCTGGCCATACTGACTTCAGCCAGTTAGGGTGGCTCCCGGAAAGTAAGCAGTAGAAGCATAATAGGGAGGAGCCCAGAGAAGTCCAGACTGAGGGTAGGAGAAAAGTCAGTGTGAGAGATGGCTGACTTCTCAATCCAAGATTTGTAGAAACTGTTGTTTGTATAGATTCCAGCCAGGCTCGTTGGTTTGGTTGCAGTTTTGATTCCCAGCTCACCACTCCTGCCAGGATCCAGAAATCTTCCACTTCACATATCAGGGGATCTTCTCTACTGCCCTGGGGGAGGGAAGAAAGATGGCTCAGTCACATAGAGGGCAAAGGGAGAGATTGTCCAGCAGTTTAGCCAAGAACTGTGGAGCTAGGGCCTGTCCAGGCACTCCTGGGTTCACTCAGGGGCTCAGAAGATGAGACCTGGAAGCACAGTGGGGACAGTGGTGGGGGGAAGGGGCTCTGAAAGATGCCAATAGGGTGGATCCTTACTATACACTGACACATCTGCCCTACTGGGCACTTGGAGCAGATCATGGCTTCACTGATGATAACTTCATGCAGCAAGCTTTCTTTCTGATAGTAGTCACTGCATGTTTGGAGGTCAAATGAGGGGCACTTTTAGTTCATTCAGTGTATAAGATGGCTTCATATCTGTAAGGTCAAAAAGAGTCAAAGCTCTCCTAAATAATTTGGAAGCAACTTTCAGCTAGGAGATAGATTTTGTGCCTCTGGTTTTCAGGGATAGCTCTCTGATTTCAAATATTCCCTCCCTAGGGAACGTCTCGTTGGGTACAGACTTAGGTAGAGGGAGAGAGAGACAGTGTGTGACTTTTTTAGGTACTCATTTCAAATGAGGTGACTATCTAATATGCAGAAACCTGAAGTGAAGAGTGGTTGCACTGAACTGAGAGCTAGGACAGGAAATACTTGGGCAGGTACAACATACTGTATCAGGGCATGCAAGATAAACAAACCAATGTATCTTCCTCTCCTGAATCAATCAATAAATTAAAAAGAAAAGTCACTCCCTTTTGCCCTTAGCCCAGGAGCTCCAGTCACCTGAGTTAGTTCCCTGATGAGTCTCCCCAAAAGCAAGGCTCACACTCACCGGAAGCAGCACGCAGCTCTCAGTACCCACTGTGCTGAGATGAGGGTGGCCGAACGGATATGAAGCCAGCCCTGGTGGACACTGACCTGCCAGGGCCACCGCCCTGCGTTGGCCTCCCTGCCTGAGGCAACACGGGCTAAGACTGTAGACCACCCACAGACTGCAGACAAAGAGCAGAAAGGCTCTGGAGACCCTCTCCAGAATCCTGTCCTCCCTCTGCCCCCACCCCTCCTTGCTCATTTCCAAAACTGAAGTCTTTTCTCCTCCATGGCACAAATTCCCTTCCCCTGGTTCACTTAGGCATGCTGTCCCTGGCTTGGGCACCTTACAGAGATTCTCGGCTTCCTTCTGATTGGTGCCTAGGGAGAGAAAAGGAGGAATGTGGAAGACAGCAGCGATGGGTTCTTGTTGCTCTGGGAAGCTCCTATCCCCCACCTAGGACTGTCTTCACCCAAGGAACTCACCTGAGTTCCCCAGCGCAAGGGACAGCAGGAAGATACAGCCCGCAGGACCCATGTCCCCGTCCTCAGAATCAGCACTTTCTGCTTCCTGCACTCAGGCTCCCAGGCAGAAGTCAGCTGGGGAGCAGTTGTAGGGCGGTGGGGCAGGAACAGCTTTTCCTACTTCACCCCTTTTTCTTCTTTGATTTTCACTCAGGGCCCAGCCCTGAAAGGACCAGACTTTAGAAGTGCAGCCACAGGACCCAGGGGGAGGAGCTGGAGCTTGAGGTACCAACATGGACCCTAGTATGGGGTAAGGCCAGGCTCACAGACCTCCCTCTGCCCAATCAGGGATCTGCCCTAGTTGCTCCCATATTATTCCTCCTTGACCAGTGGTGGTGAATCAACCTAGGGCAGATCCCTGAGTTTGGATTGCAAAAGGACTGTGCAAAGTGGCTGCCTCAGCCCTTGGCCTGTAGAACGGTTTGTTACAGGACTGACAAAAGAAAAAAGAGGAAATAAGCCACTCAGGTAGCTGACCAATATTTTTTGCTTTCTCTCTCCCTTTGCTTCTTCAACCTCTGCCAGATGTAATTTGTTCTTTGCCTTTCTAAGTAAGCAGGTATTTACTCTGTCTTTATTGTGTATAAGGTATCATGCTAAATGCAGAGCAGGATCTGTAGAGACACGTGAATCATGGGGCCGCCTGCCTTCAAGGGACTGACAGTTCAGTTGGAGAGAGGTAGAAGAAGAAGGGAATAACTCAGGAGATTTTATTTTTAATTGAAAATAAATTAAAAACAAATACCCTATTCATAAAAGGGAGAGGGCGGGGAGCTCTGAAAGCTGAATGACAGCACATTGTGTGGGGAGCACAGGCTGTTCAACCTCGTTCCTGCCTTCCCCACAGATTGGTTTGGAAAACTTTTGGACAAGGCTCGGACAAGGCTGAGCAAACGTTGGATGCTATTTCTAAAGACCTAATGATGGTGATTATGATCAAATAGTTAAGAGATTCTTTAATACCCCAGGCCCAGTGCTTGGCCTAGGAGGACTGATGGGTACAATAAAAATGAACAGGATTAGAAGGCCTGTAGAAACGAAGGGGAGATTATATTTTGCGAAAGTCAAGAATGGGATTATGTATAATAATTATTGAAATTGAGAATTAATTTAACTTGAAGCTTTCTGGAGACCAAGGCAAAGAAAAAGACAAACTACAATGTATAGCTCGTATCATCTGATAATAAGAAATATACTCTTAAGTCAGGAGATTACTTTTTAACCCTTGGCAATAAATTCAACAAGTTTGTTACAATATTGTAAAAAGCACATTGGTTAACATAATAAGCAGTTTTTTGTAGGGGACTGAAAGAATACCTTGTTTTTTTGTATTGTCTCTCAATAATCAGTTACGGAAGCTTGACAGTATTTATATTTGCATAACCTTTTCATCCACACAGCTCTGCGAGGGAAGAATGTTTTCATTCCCATTTTATAGGTGAGGAAACTGAGGATCTTGGAGGTTAAATGTCTTAACTAGTTTTAATACTACGCACTAGCAAAGATGGGAGGTGCTTCTATTTCCTAGTCTAGTAATCAGGTTCAAATCCAGATCTCCTGATTTATTATTGTCTGGTAATCGTTTCCTCCATGCAACCTCCCAAGTTCAAGAGACATCATTTATTTATTCAGTAATCATTTTTTCAATGCCCATGCCAGCCACTCTGAGGAGTGACAGCACAGAAAAATCCCTTGTCCTCATGGAGCTTACATTCTCGTTTTAGATTAGGTCATGACCAGTGTTTAGGAGCAAAATGAAACAGCCTAGGGATGCTGGGGTGAGGCATAATTTTTTTTTCTCATTACTGTATTTTTTCCTCATTGTTGTTCATTCCTCTTATACCTTCTTCCACCTCTGCCCACCCCTCTCCCCCAGCAAACACCACACTGTTGTCCCTGTCCGTGAGTCCTTTTTTTCTCTCTCCACCCCCGAATCCTGCCCCTGCACTCCGCCAGAGCTGTCAGCCTGCTCTCTATCCATGAGTCTCTCTCTGTTTCGCTTGTCAGTTCAGTTTGTTCATTAGATTCCACATGTGAGTGAAATCACATGGTATTTGTCTTTCTCTGACTGGCTTATTTCACTTAGTATAATGTTCTCCAGGTCCATCCATGCTGTCACAAATGGTAAAAATTTGCTCTTTTTCACAGCCAAGTGGTATTCCATTGTGTAAATGTCCCATAGTTGTTTCATACACTCATCTTCTGATGGACACTCAGGCTGCTTCCAAATCTTGGCCATTGTAAATAATGCTGCAGTGAATATAGGGGCGCATGTATTCTTTTGGATTAGTGTTTTGGGTTGCTTCAGATACATTTCCAGAAGAGGGATTCTTGGGTCAAAAGGCAGATCCATTTTTAATTTTTTGAGGTATCTCCATAATGCTTTCCATACTGACTGCACCAATCTGCATTTCCACCAACAGTGCAAAAGGGTTCACCTTTCTTCACATCCTTGGCAGTACTTGCTGTTTTTTTTATTTTTTTTATTTATTGCTAATAGCCATTCTAACAGGTGTGAGGTAATATCACATTGTGGTTTTAATTTGCACTTCCCTGATGATTAGTGACGTTTAAGAATCTTTTCATATGTCTATTGGCCTTCTGTATGTCCTCGTTGGAGAGGTGTCTATATTTAGGTCTTTTGCCCATTTTTTAATTGGATCGTTTGTGGGGTTTTTTGGTGTTGAGTTTTATAAATTCTTTATAAATTTTGGCTGTTAATCCTTATCAGATGTATCAGTGACTATGTTCTCCCATTCAGTGGATTATCTTTTTATTTTGTTGATGGTTTCCTTTGCTGTGCCAAAACGTTTTAGTTTGATATAATCCCATTTGTTTTTGTATCCCTTACCTGGGGGTATATATCAGAAAAAATGTTGCTATGAACAGTGTCCAAGATTTTACTGCCTATGTTTTCTTCTAGAATTTTTATGATTTTGAGTGTAATTTAAGTCTTTAATCCATTTTGAATTTATTGTTGTTTGTGGTATAAGATGTTCTAGTTTCATTTTTCTGCATGTATCTGTCTAGTTTTCCCAATACCGTTTATTGAATAAACTGTCTTTAGCCCATTGTATGTGCTTGCTTTCTCTGTCAAATATTAATTGACTATAAAGGCAGTTTATTTCTGGGTTCTCTATTCTGTCCATTGATCTCTATTCTATTATGCCTATACCATGCTGTTTTGATTACTATGGCCTTGTAGTATAGTTTGATATTAGGTAATATGATTCCTTCAACTTTGTTCTTTTTTCTCAAGATCTCTGTTGCTATTTGGGATTTTTTGTGGTTTCATGTACATTTTTGAAATACTTGTTCTAGTTCAGTGAAGTACATCATTGGTATCTTGATATGAATTGTGTTGACTCTATAGATTGCTTTGGGTAGTATGGACATTTTAATGATATTAATTCTTCCTATCCATGGACACGGTATGTGCTTCCACTTATTTGTATCTTCTTCAGTGTCTTACAATTTTCCGAGTACAGGTCTTTTACATCCTTGGTTAAATTTATTCCCAGGTATTTTATTCTTTTTGAAGCAATTGTGAATGGGATTTTTTTTTTTAATTTTTCTTTCTAATAGTTAATTATTGGCATATAAAAGTGCAACGTATTTCTGGATATTAATTTTGTATTTGTCTACTTCAATGAATTCATTCGTCAGTTCTAGTAGTTTCTTGGTGGAATCTTTAGGGTTCTCTATGTACAGTATGATGTCATCTGCAAATTATGACAGTTGTACTTCTTTTTTTCCAGTCTGGATGCTTTTTATTTCTTCTTCTTGTCTGATTGTTGTGGCTAAGAATTCCAGTACTATGTTGAATAAGAGAGGTGAAAGTGGACATTCCTGTCTTGATCTTAAGGGGAATGCTTGTAGTTTTTGCCCATTGAGTATGATGTTGGCTGTGGGTTTGTCATATAAGGCCTTTATTCTGCTGAGGTATGTTCCCTTTATTCCCACTTTGCTAAGAACTTTTTTTTTTTATCATTAAGAGGTACTGGATTTTATTAAATGCTTTTTCTGCATCTATTGATTTGATCATAAGGTTTATCCTTCATTTCGTTTATGTGGTGTATCACATTTATTGATTTGCAAATGTTGTACCATTTGTTGTTCTTCCTCCTCCTCCTCCCCCTCCTCCCGCTCCAGATCTGGAAAGACTATAGTGCAAAACTATGTCAGACGCTGCCTGTGACTGGTGCCTGGGCAACCTGTTAGGAGCTATCAGCGATCCACTGCTTGTGGCTCCCTCTGCTGGGCTTGGGTATGTCAAATAGAATCAGGCTGCTCACCAAGGCTGGGTTTTACCAGCACTAGTCCTAGAAGAGGGTCAGCTAAAGTATCAGAGCTCTTAGATACCCGCCTTCGCCTGCAGGCTTTCTGATAAGTTTAAACAATGAAATTGCCTACAGCTCTATTCCTGTGCAGCCAGACCTGAGCTCCATAGGCTGGGGCTGTTGCTCCCCCACCTCCAAACCACTTGGAGGGGAGTTGCTCTGTCTGAGAGACAGCCTCTGCATATGGGGAATGAGTCAGCACAGGGTTCCTGGCAGCTGACCACTCAGTCCGCTCTCTCCCCAGAGCCATCAGCTTCACCCTCTCCTCATGTGTTTCTAGTCTGCTCTGCCCACCCACCCTCTGCTGGAGCCCAGGATGAGTGGCTGCAAACAAAATTTTGTTCTTGGCCCTTTAAGAGGCTCTCTGTGTCTCTAGCCATCTCCTTGGCAGACAGAAAGTCCTGTTTTTCACAGCTGTTTGTTATTGGAGTTTGTTTTCCAGTTTCTTTTGGTGCTCTAGGCTGGGGAGCCCAGCTTGGGGTCTAGATCCCACACTTCTCATGGGGAACCTCCTCAGTTGCTGAGATATCCCTCCAGGACTTCAGCTGCCACCCATGGGAGCCTAGACAGACCTCTCCTGACTCCACGTTTCCTACCAGTTTCCTCGTGGTGATGTGTTTTCTTCCGTAAGTCCTTGGTTATAAGGCTTCTCTCCAGCTAGTGTTCAGTTGGTTATTCAGGACGATTTTTCTAAAATTTAGTTGTAATTCCAGTTTAGTCCTGGGAGGAGGTCAATGCAGTTTCCACCTACTCTGCTGCCATCATGGATCTCTGAGACATAACTTTTAAATAGGGTGTTCAGGGAAGGCATCACTGAGGAGTTTCTGAGCAGGCATCTGAGGAGAGAGAGGCAGTGAGCCAGGTAGTGAACCGCAGGAAGAGGGGATAAAGCACCGAGGGTGGCAGTACCAAGCCTGTGAGGCAAGGGCATATCTGGGCCCTGTGAGAAACTTTGGAGCTGGAGCAGACAGAGTGTGTGAGGGGCTCCAGTGACAGGAAATGAGGTCAGACGGGATAGGGGCCAGACCATGGAGCTCTTCTTAGGCTATTGTGAAGACTTTGATTTTCATTTTTAGTAGACTGGGAAGATTTTTATCTGACTTAAAGTTTTAAATGGATCACATTGACTACTAGGTTGAGAATGATCAGGTGTAAAAGCAGGGAGACCAGTCAGAAAATGATTGCAATAGTTTGGGCAGAAGCTGATGTGGCTTTGGACCAGCACTGTACAGGCATAAGTGGTGAGAAGAGGCAGGTTCTGGAGGCAATTTGAAGGTGGAGCCAATGGGACTTGCTGTTGGGTTGCCTGAGGAGATGAGAGAGTGAGAGGAGTCAATACTGATTTCAAGGTTGTTGGCCTGAGCCACTGGAAGTGTGGACACCATTTGTTGATGGGGCACATTGTGGGAGAAGAGGTTTGGGGTCAGGGAGATGAGAAATTTATTTATAGTCATGTTAAGCTTAAGATGCTTGATAGATGTTCAACTGGAGATGTCCAGTAGGCAGCTGAGTATATGAATCTGGAATCAAGGAGATTACCACCAACGGGAGGAGCAGATTAGGGTGTCACCAGCATGCCATATTATTTAAAATAATGGGATGAGATAAGGTTACTTAGGGTGTGAATATAAACAAAGCCCACTGTGAGTTTTAAGGATCGACAAGGATCGACCACACCAAAGCTGAAATAAGCAGGAAACAATAAGAGACTGAGAGCATAGTGGTGAGGTAGTCAGAGAACTGATGGGAGGAGTGTTCTGGAAGCCGAATAGAGAATGTTTCAAGGAGGAAGTGATCAGCTGCCAACTGCTGCAGAAGACCAACTGACCGTTGGATTTATCTTCATGGAATGGACTCAAGAAGAATAAGGGAGTAACTGGAGACAGCAAATATAAGCAGTTTTTAAAAGTAGTTTTACTATTAAGGGAAGTTGAGAAATAGCTGGCAGAAGAGCCTGGGTGGTTCGGGGCGGGGGGTTGTTTTAAGATGGGAGAAATTACATCAGGTTTATGTGCTAATGGAATTATCCAGCACAGAGGGATAAATTGATGATGCAGAAGAGAAAGCTGGAGAATTGCTGCCGTGGTGTCCTTGAGCAGACAGGAGGGGACTGAACCTAACTCATCAGTTGGGAGGTGAGGCTTTTTGTATCGGAGCACAGACAGGTCTTTCACACAACGGGAACCAAAGCAAGTATGTGGACACAGATGCCGTTTGGTAGGAGATGTGGCGGTAGAGGTTCTCTGCTGGTTGTTTCCATTTCCTCAGAGGAATAGAAATTGTCTCCCAAGGGTGTGTGTGGGAAGGGAAGTATTGAGGACTTAAGAAGGAGTGAACTCTTTTAGTCTTGTATAAGTGTGGGAGATGAATGGACCAGGGAAATAAGTGTGACTACTGGGCAGCAGAAAGTATCCACTTGAAATTAAAGTGAGGTTGGCATTGTCGTGCGTTCGTAGCAGTGTTCACAGGCAGCATGGTTGGAGGCACAGAGAGGGCTGAGGGTTCACTATGACGAGGTTGAGGTTTTCTGAAGTGGGTATGATGAAGTGGAGTGGGCAAGGGAATGATCATCATAATAAATCATGAATGTAAGTGGAAAGGAGGGAAGTGAGGAATTGAGGGGGCTGTCGTTAGTGAAGCAAGGTAAAAATCTGGATTATAAATCCTAATGGGGCTGAAAATGATGGAGACCAAGACAGATAATAAATGTGCTGGGAAGGTGACATTGCTTAAAACTGAGATCAGGGAGAGGGTGCTGCTCACTTGCTGGGTATGGTATATGATTGTTTGTTTTTCTCTGCAATTAATGAAAAAAATTACACTGTAGAGAAATGTGTGAAGTAAAATAGAAAGTTTCCTTCCTCACCCTCTGTATTCGTAGCACCTTATGGGTTGTGTGGGGGGCATCACTCCAGACTTTCCCTCTCTTCCTGCCTATACCTATATATCTGCGTGCACACATATTTGTGTGTGTGTATCACAGAAAAAAAGTGGACCTATTCTAGCTGCAACCTAACTTTTTTCACTCAGAGTCTTTTCATGTCAGTGTGTGCTAATCTGATGACTTTTCTTTGGAACAGTTGCATTGTAGTACACAAGACAGAAGCACACCACAACTTTAAAATCAGGCCTATGTTGACGGATGCTTAGGTTTTAGTTTTGCTATGGTCAGTTATGCTAAAGAATATAGATATTCTTTTCCTTTCTTCTAGTGTATTTGTGCAATTGCTTTGCTGTGAATTGCTCTGATGTAGAAGTACTAAAGAAAAGATCTGTGTTTTAAACTGTAATCTCTATTGCCAAATCACCTTCACAAAGACGGTACCAACTTACAGAGATTGGGAACATCTCTTTTCACACCTCCTCAATCATTCTCGTTATTTATCTTTCCACCCTTTCCATTTTAGTTACTCAGGACTATTAGGAGAAAATATTTTAAATAAATAATACTGCACTAATTTTGAGAGGGAATAAGAAAAATAGGAAGATATTTCATTCTTATTCATTCTGCAAGAGATGGAACATTAATGCTTCTCCAACTTCTAAGACCTAGCTTCAACAGAAAGGGCCTCAATTAATTCCTTGAAGAGAAAAGTGATCAGAGGCAGGGCTGGAGAGTAATGCAAGTCATCAAAATAAAAGGACAGACCTGCTTTCTGTTTTTCTGCCTCCGAAAATGCTTCCCAATCCATTTTTTACAGCAAGTCTGCAAAGATTTCAAGTTCTTTGATAAACCCTTATATGGTATTGATTTCAGGTTTTATCTGAGTTTAATTTTGAATGTGTGGTGACTAAATTGGAAAGAAATTTTATATCAGTGTGTTTTGGAAGGAGAGACCCATAATAGTCCGTATTTAAAATGCAGTAGTACAGATTTAGCACTAGTTTTTAATTTTCTCATGCTTATTCTGTGAGTATATAGAATCTTATATTTATGATTTCACTCCAATTAAAAGTCATGTTTATTATTGATGACTCGATAAATTTCTAATAGTGTTTTTAGAGAAATATTTGAAAACAGGTCTTAGGTATAGAATTCCTTTTATTTAATTAAGAAAACAGTTTTACATTTTATGGATATACTGAGTTTATACCTAGGGCAGAGGGTATGTACCAACTCTGAATATATGCCTGAATATATATATGTTCTGGATTCCCTTATTGCGAATCCATACTTGTCAGCACAAGACTTACATACCCTTGAGTGCTTTATAGTCAGGCTTTCATGTAACTATGCATCTGTTTAAAACGCAAAGCAGTCTTGTAATATGCTCTTAGATGTTTTTGAGGCTCATTTTATGTCTTTGAGAAGATGATAGGAAAAAAGTAACAGATGGCCAACAAAGATATTAAGCTGACAAGGAAGCAACTTAATTTAGTAACTTCCTGAATGCGAAAAAAATGTATATCAGTGTAAATTCACTTAAGAGAAATCTTGGGAGTGTTTTCACTGAAGTCTTTTCTTTGAATTTTGTTTTGTTTTGTTTTTGCAAGGGGGATGTCAGGCAGGGAGGAGGGAAAAAAAGAGGGAAGAAGGATTCGGAGCCAGGTTTTATAGTTCCAAAGTCGGCTCTCTTTTCTCCTCCGCCGAGTCTATTTTCTGTTGACCTCTCATCATTGGCAGGACTTTTCAGTGCTCAAAGCAAGTTTTCCTAATCTTAGATCTAATAATGCTACTGGCTGGATTATGCGTGTTTGAACATGTAAAAATATTTTCTTGTTAAATTAAGTTTAATCTTATACTGAATGTTCCCTGTTGTAAAGGGAGGACTTTGGAGCAAGGATAAGAAATGAAATAATACTAATACTTCTAATTAAAGAAATCTGTTCAATGCTAACTAAATATATATTGGCTGAACTTCTGGTCAGCTGGGCTTAATTCTCATCACTAAATTCCTGAACATTATGGGCAAAACACTTTATCTAATTCAGAAATAGCTAGATTTTTTCCAGACTCCCATTGGAAAAATTTAAAAACAAAATTAAGAAAAATAAAATCTTCTAAAACTATCTTACATGAAGACAGTATGGTTAACGTGAAATAAAGAAAAATAGTAATTTCTCTTACATCTGGAAGCAGGATAGTTCTTGTGATCATATTTTATTATTTGCGTCCTATTGCTTGTCGCTAATGGGGCTGGTGAGAGTACACGTTTATGGACATCTCAGTACTGAACACGGGAGCATGAGAACAATCATACTGTATGTTTTTTCTATAAATACCAGGTAGCTTTAATGAGTTAAAAGAAAATTTATGCCACTTGTGCATAGCACAATGTTAATTTCTTGAAAGTAAATAATTTTAATATAATATAATCACGTTATTTGCAGTATATCCAAGATTTGACCCAGGTATTTTATTTAACCCATATTAAATGAATGCATCTGTTCGTGTGCATTAAGGTTGTGACATTGTGCTATTTAAACAAGGGAAGGGCTGGAGATAGCAGCAGGGGTTGATTCCAGATGGGTAGAAGGGACCTTTTTAAGGTGATGACAATGTTCTAAAATAATGGTGATGATGATTGCAGAACTCTGTAAATTTACTAAGAATTATTGAATTGCACACTTTAAACAGGTATGACATGAAGTTATACCTCTATAAAGCTGCTAAAATTTTAGAAAATGGAATGAAAAAGATATCACCATAGGTAATCCCAGAAGACATAGAAAATATAAAAGAACACATTATTGATGAAATAGACAAAGTTGCTAAAGATCTACTGTCCCTTCCCTGGCCTTCAGGTTTATAAGGGAATTCTACCACAACTTTAAGAAACAAATTATTCCAATGTTATTTTAAACTGTTTCAGAATACAGCAACTGAAGAAAAGTTTCCAAATTCCTTTCTTTGAAGGGCAAATAACATTGGTATTGAAACAAGGGAAAGATATTTCTCCTAAAAAAAACCAAAAAACCCCAGAGATTAATTTTGCTTTTGAATATTGAAACAGTTCTTGAAAGAAAAATTTGAAAACAGAATCCATGATCACATTTGAAAAATAACACACCGAATAGCAATTTAGTTTAGTGCTGAACAGTTTGGTCTCTGGAGCTGGCCTGGTTTGGAGTCCTGGTACCATCACCTCCTAGCTCCGTGACGGTAGCAAAGTAACTAAGCTTCTTTCTTTTCTCATCAGTAAAGTGGGACTGGTAAGTAAGACAACTTGCTTCATAAGGTTCTTGTGGAGCCCCAGTGAATAAAGCACTTAGACAAGTGTTTGACAATAATTGTTGAGTATGATAACCTCATAGTCCACTAAATATTATCAATATGTCAAAATTTGATATTCCTCTATTATTGACCATTTGGATTTGCTATTGTAAAGAACAGTGCAATAAGTTTCTTTGTATGACTTAATTTCTGCCAGTAGGCAACATAATATGAACACCTAAAACAGGTAAGAATGTGACGTCCTTACCAGACACAGGAATTGCTTTACTTCCCCTCATGTTTGTTGTTCTCAGGGTCTGTGAACCCAGTTTATACAGTTTGACTCCCACATCTTATTGATATTTCTGGAGGGAAATAGAAGACATTTTCTTCGCTTTTTCCTATTTCTTATTCTCGTTTATAGTGTAAAGGCTTATATTTTATTAGCAAATAAAATACTTTTTATTTGATCATCACAGAGCTCTCTCTTAGATAGTAAATGATTTTTCTTACAAATATTTGGACACAGATTACTCAGGAGGTGTACAAATTCTGGATTGCACCTTTATTTCCTCTTGCTTTATTAGCATCGTAAAGATTGAGGAGACAGAATCAGTGAGAGGCCTTTCCTCTTTCCATCGCCGTTTTGTTCCTGGGGAAGTGGAAGAGAAGTTTGGAGATATTCCGTCACCTCTAACTCTTTTTGCAGTTTGTCTAATAATCAGAATTACTCTCCTGGAATTATTAGTGTGTCTGTCACCTGGAATTATTATTGGAAAATTCCTTATGCTTATTCTGTTTTCCCTCTTGGTTCCTACAGCTTCGTTAGTCATACTATCAATGTCAGATCTGTGTTCAGCTTCTTATCTGTACCTGGGAGACTTTCTAACAGCTTTTTTCAAAAGAGCATTTATCTTTTTTATTTCCTGTGTATTTTTAGAGATTGAGAATCCTATAGTCCTAGTTAAGCACAACCTTTTCTTGCTATTGAAGCCTTTATACTGGAGGTTTTATGTCTTAGAATATTGTCATTAATTTCCCAGTCAACTGTCACCCAAGGGTATAAGGAACCATATAAATTTATATAAAACCTATCCTAAATGCACTAAATACACTATCTTCTTTCTATTCCATTGCAGATTTTCCTCTTTATAAGCATAGTCTGACTTGTTAATAGAGATGTGATGTTTTTACTTTCTCTCGCCATTTATTTTAAAAGGTACATCAGGAATGTACTATTGTGAAATGCATTCTTGAGGAAGGGATCGAAGTCAGACCGAGCTGCATTCCATTCACAGGTCAGCTCCAGGTCTTGATCAGCCCTTTGCTGGTCTTGTGATCCTGTGAGGGAACTTCACTGCCACCTTTTAAAATGGGAGTAATCGCAGGGCTGTGAGGATTAGAATATCTTAAATATTCTTTCCTATTCCCTAAATTCTCCTTTTCTTGGATCAAAATGTGGTCATACATTTTGGTCATTCTCTTTTACACTATTGATTTTTCTTAGATGTTTGTTTACCATTGATTGTAGGTACATGTCTATGAATAAAAGACTAAATTGACATAAGTTGTGAGGCTTTTCCTGTAATAATGCTTTCCTCTGAATGATATAACTGACTGTGTCAGTGGGTTTATTAATGGGTCACACCAATAGGTCGGCTTTCCTATAAGGGAGGAGGAAGGAAAGCTTCAACCCCCCAAAATTGCCAAAGTAAGGAAATTGCCATTGTAGGGGTGAGATGTATCTAGAAAGGAAGTAGTTCACTGAATTTACCTCCAGTACCTGTCATTCCTCTCTGTAAGGGTCTGAAGTTACCTTAAATTCTAAATTACCTTAAACTCAACTCTTTGTACCTCTGAAGCCCAAAGTCCCCTACTGGGAATCTCTTCAGGCAGATCACCATTATATGGATAGCAGTTTTCTGCCTTTAGCTTGTAAAACTGCAAACAATCTTGTAATATGCTCTTAGATGACTGGTTACGAGGTGTAATTAGTAGTGGGGTGGGCTGAGCAGTGCTTAGTAGCAGGATCTGGTCATCTGAATGCAGCTGTTTAATTACCTGTCTACTGTGGCTGCCCAAGGGTCCACTTTTTATCTTTTTCACTAACAAGGAGCTTTCTAGGGAGTGTACATGTTTAACCTCTCATATCTTGGACCCTGGTTTCAAATTTTTCAGGAGGTCGATCTGATCTATTGATGACTTTCACTCTTGAGTTTTGTTTATTTTTCTGGGGGGGAATTATTTTTTTAAGTGTTGTTATGGTTCCATTCAGATTTTTATAGTCATTTCACATTTAGAGAGAGGCAACTTGGATGTAACTACTTACTGGGCCATCTTGAGTGAGTCAAGTAAAACATTTCAGTGTGATTTTTCACTTAGAAGCCTCAAACTTAATATATCCTGATCATTATATATTCCTACCCATTCCCTCATCCTGCTTCCTCATCTTGCTTTGTTTCTGACCTCAGTTCATGGTAACCTGTACCCCCATGTACCATATCATTGTTCCTGCTTCCTCCCTCAACACATGTTGTCTATTCCTAACCCTGTCTGTTTCCATTCAACCCTCTCACTTCACTTCCTGTTACTCTTTTCTTATGTCAGGCTTTTTGTCCTGGTGTAGTTAGTGGTCTCTGTTTTCCTTTTCCACCCCAGTGCATCCCACAAGATTACCCTTTCTCCATTGCCTGCAGCATAGTACAAATGCTAAGGCATAACATTCATGAATTGCCCCCAAATAATCCTGAATTAGCTTTGTAACATCATCTCCTAATATATTTTCCTTACACCCTGACTCTACCTACAACTGGATTACTCAACACTTTTCCTCAGTTCCATGTACTTTTACACTTTTGCATTGTACATGGTTCTCCTAAACTTAGGTGCCCTTCCTCCCATATTTACCTTTAAAATTTGCCAATTGAAAATTATGTTCAAATCACATGCTCTGTACTCTGGGAAGCTTTGAAGATTTCTTAGTCTGTTGTTTATTGAAAGTAGATTTTGTTGTATTTCAACTGTATTCCCAATCTCATATCCTCCAAGACAATGTGCCCCCTTTTTCTCTGGGCCAGAGCTGGGTAGCTCAAAGAGATCCCAGCCTGAACAAACAGAAGGTGACTAAGATCTGTGTCACTCACCTGCGTTTGCAGGTGTTTCATCCATAGCTCTGTGGGAAGAAAGCGCACAACACCTTACTTTGATTTCTAACAAAGTAGAGTATGTTTTGTATTGTATTTCATCTCTGTATTGCTGGAGGTGTCTCCTAATCAAATGATCGTTCTGTTCAGACCTATTTTTTTAATTGTTTGTGGTACATGGGTTAATCCGTGAATGATGCAAACACATTTCAACATGTGTTAACGATTCTGGGTGTGGAGTAGTATGGAAATCTGAGATAGTAATGACAGGCAGACCAAAGATTGCCGAGAGTCTGGTTTGCATAAATGACTCGTAAGCTACCCCAGAGCCAGTTTCTGGTGTGTGGCTAATATATCTTATAATTCTTCCTCCTCATCGCCCAATGTTTGTGTGTTTTAACTCTCATGTGTTTTAACTCTCAGTGTTGAGTGGACTTTGTGTTGCAATAAAAGATGGCTCATTGTATTTGAAAAGAAAATCAGCACATCATATTGGTGTCCTATGAAAATATAATAATTTTCTCAGTTCACTATTTCCTTTTTCAAAAAATTTTACGCTGCAGCACCCAAAAACCAAACAATCCAATTAAAAAATGGGCAGAAGACCTGCATAGATATTTCTCCAAAGAGGACATACAGATGGCCAACAGATATATGGAAAGACGACGCTCAATGTCACTAACCATCAGAGAAATGCAAATTAAAGCCATAATGAGATATCACCTCACTCCTGTCAGAATGGCTATCATTAATAAATCAACAAACAGCAAGTGCTGTCAAGGATGAGGAGAAAAGGGAACTCTCATACGCTTTTGGTGGGAATGTAGATTTGTGCAGCCACTGTGGAAAGCAGTATGGCGATACCTCAAAGAAATTAAAATGGAACTGTGTTGTGACCTAGGGATCCCACTTCTGGGAATATATCTGAAGAAATTCAAAACACCAATTTGAAAAGATGTACACACCCCTATGTTCATTACAGTGTTTTTGTAATAGCGAAGCTACAGAAGCAATGCAAGTGCCCATCAATAGAAAACTGGATAAAGAAAATGTGGTACATTTGTACAATGGAGTAGTACTTAGCTATTAAAAAAAAGAATGAAATCTTACCGTTTGAGACATCATGGATTGACTAGAAGGTATTATGCTAAGTGAAATAGGTCAGACAGAGAAGGACAAATACCATGTGATTTCACTTACATGTCGGATCTAAGGAACAAAATAAATGAACAAACAAAGCAGAAACACAGACTCAAAAACACAGTGAACAAACCGAGGGTTACCAGATGGGAACAAGTAGGAAGATTGGTGGAAAGGTGAAGGAAGTAAGGAGTTAAAAAATAATCATGTGGATGTGAAATACAATATATCAAATATAGTCAGTAGTACTGTAATGACTATGTATGATGCCAGGTGGGTACTAGAAATATCAGATGGATCACTTTGCAATATAATTGCCAAACCATTATGCTGTACAGCTGAAAAAATATTTTTAAAAATTTCACTCTGAGAGTACAGGAATTAACAACAAACAGTATTGCAACAAAATTTAAATTTGCCTCACAGTCTGTTAATTTTATAATGAATTGTCCCTATCATCAGTTACCTATATCCATACACTGTTAAGCCCGTAAATTTAATGTTGGTAGCCGAAGATTACTGATTGTACTAGGTAGTGAATTGGAGCTATTCTCCCAGCTCAGATACTTTGTCATAAAACACCCAAGTCAAAATCTTCTGTATTCTAAGGAACTGATGAGAGGGTATTTGTATGTTTTACGGAGCTGAAGAAAACTGCAGAGACATTTGCAAAGAATTTGTGAAGCCTGCATTCAGTCCCTGAACAACACACTGTCTGATACTGAAATACAAGTGTGTCTTGTGGTAAACAGAATTCCTATACATTTACCCAGTAGTTCATCAAAGGACTCAGACATCCAGACTTCTGATGTAGTGGAAAGAACAGTGACTTTGGGATTCTTCACATCCAGGATTGGAAATTCATACTCCCTTTTCATTTCACTAGTTGCTCTGAGACTTTACTTTGTTGTCATTAAAATGGAAAAGACTTGCATCATGGGACTTCCGTGAAGATTAAATGGGAATGTATTAAGAATGCCTCTAACATAGTAAACACTCATGAATAATAGCCATCATTGTAGTTGTTGTTATGCTGATAGCCAAGTCCTGAATTCAGCTCAGCTGTTTTCTGTGACCTGGGAGCCACCAAAGTGAATCCCTTGTGTAGTTTCCTATACTTTGTAATGACTGCTCTCCCAAACAGTGCATTTTTCTTTACATGAATATAATGTTTTTATTAATTTTGCAACTCTGAAGTAGCACTTCGAAATGATTTCACTCCAAATGGAAATTATATGAAGTCTCGCACAGTAAGGCCCAATCTCTTTCTCTATGAATTAATAATAACCACACCCCACCCTGCTACCCCTAAAAAACACACAGATACCACAAAGCCCTTTTTTATTAAATTTATTGGGGCAACATTGATTAATAGGATCATATAGGCTTAAAGTATGTATTTCTGATACATGATCTGTATATTGCATTGTGTGTCTACCAGCCAAAGTGAAATCATCTTTTGTCACCATACGTTTGGCCCCCTTTATCTCCCCTCTAACCCCCACCCACTTTCCTCCATCTGTGTCTGTGATGTTCAGTTTTATATCCCATATATGAGTGAAATCATATGGTTCTTAGCTTTTTCTGATAGACTTTGCTTAGCATAGTATTCTCAAGGTCCATCCATGTTGTTGCAAATGCCAGTATTTCGTCTTTTCTTATGGCTGAGTAGTATTCCATAGTATACATGTACCACATCTTCTTTATCCAGTACTTACTGTTAATAATGCTGCAATTAACATAGGGGTGCATATGTCTTTGTGAATAAAAGTTTTCGCGTTTCTCAGGTAGATGCCCAGGAGAGGGATTGCTGGGTCATGTGCTAACTCTGTTCTTAATTTTTTGAGGAGCCTCCATACTGTTTTCCATAGTGGCTGTACCAATCTACATTCCCAGCAGCAGTGAATGAGGGTTCCTTTTTCTCTGCAACCTCTCCAGCTTTTCTTGTTACTACCTGTCTTGTTAATAATAGCCATTCTAACAGTGTGAGGTCGTATATCACTGTAATTTTGATTTGCATTTCTCTAATAGCTAGTAAAGTTAAACATTTTTTTATATATCTGTTGGCCATTTGTATATCTTCTTGGAGAAGTGTCTGTTCAGGTCCTCTGCCTAGTTTTAATTGGATTGTTTGTTTGATGTTGAGTTGTGTCAGTTCTTTATGTATTTTGGATATCAACCCTTTGTTGAAGCTGTGTTTGCAGATACCATCTCTCATTCTGTGGTTGCTTTTTTGTTTTGTTGTCAGTTTCTTTTGATGTGCAGAAGCTTTTTAGATTGATATAGATATCCCCATTCATTTATTTTTGCCTTTGCTTCCCTTGCCATTGGGGTCAAGTTCATAAGATGTTCTCTACAACCAAGGTTGATAAGTTTAGTACCTATGTTTTCTTCTGTGTAATTTATTATTTCAAATCTTATATTTAGGTCTTTGATTTGTTTTGAACTAATTTTTGTACATGGAGACAAACTGTAATCTAGTTTCATTCTTTTGCATGTAGCTTTCCAGTTTCTGAGCACCATTTATTGAAGAGATTTTCTTTATTCTATTGTGTATTTTTGGCCCCTTGATCAAAAATTATTTGCCCATATATATGTGGTTTTTTTCCTAGGCATTCAGTTCTGTTCTACTGGCCTGTGTGTCTGTTTTTCTTCCAGTGCCATGCTGTTTTGATTATTGTAGCTCTGTAGTATAATTCGAATTTAGGAAGTGTGATACCCTCAACTTCATTCTTTCTTCTCAGCATTGCTTTGGCTAGTCAGGGTCTTTTGTGGTTCCATATAAATCTGATGATTTTTTGTTCTAGTTCTTCAGAAAATGACATTGGAGTTTTGGTGGGGATTGGATTAAATCTGTATATTGCTTTGGGTAATATGGCCACTTTAACTCTGTTGATTCTTCCAACCCATGAACATGGAATATCTTTCCATATCATTGTGTTGTTTTCAATCTCTCTTTTTTTTAAAGATTTTATTTCTTTTCAGAGAGGGGAAGGGAGGGAGAAAGAGAGGGAGAGAAACATCGATGTGCAAGAGAAACATCAGTTGGTTGCCTCTCACATGCCCCCAGCCATGAACCTGGCCCACAACCCAGGCATGTGCCCTGACTGGGAATTGGGAACCTTTTGGTTCACAGGCCTTTGCTCAAACTGAGCCACACCAGCCAGGATGCAGTCTCTCTTAATAATGCTTTGTAGTTTTCAGTATATAGGTCCTCCATGTCCTTAACACAAATACTTTTTTAGTTCAGCTGATTTCCAGTTTGCAGAGGTGTTGGAGAGGATCCATACCATTGTATTCAATTATAGATACTTATCATATATACTGTGTGTGAGGTACTAGGGCAAGCATTACAAGATACATATAGACCCTGTCTTGAAGGAACTTATAATCGTTGAAGCAATAAGACATAGATGAACTATAATGTGAGGCAAAATGTGGTAAGTGCCAATAAGTACTAGGCACTGTATGTGTGTGCATGTGGGAAGAGTGGATAGAAGCGTTATTTCTCCCCGTGAGAGATCAGATAAGACTTCAAAGCAGAAATGGCAATGCCCCTCAAGTCTTCTCTCACTCAGACATCCTGCGCATCTTTAGAACTGTAAAAAATTAGAATGAAGCATTCGTTCTACATAGTGGCATTCTACATAGTTGAAAAATATGATGAGATGGTTGGCATTCTCCTTGTTTGTGTTCAGTAGCATTTCGAAGGTGGTCGTCTGGGTGGAAGTTTGTTAACAAAAGGGAAAGGAAGAAGATGGGTGGGTCTGAATTTGCAAGAAGCAACGTGATGCTGTCCAGAGAATACATTCTCGTATCCCTGCCTAGGTAAGGGAATGAGGCAAGGACTAGGTATGGCTTTGCCTTGTTTTTGATTAAAAGAAAAACAAATTTTATCGCTTTTTGTCAGAGACCAAGACTGCCCCACTGTGGATAAAAATCTCAGTTTGAAAATCCAGGTTAAAAAATCCGCACCTATGCAGTAGCAGAGGTTTGCACAGCCTTCCATCAGAATGAGGTGCCTGGTATTTGGGGTGATGTGGTTGCCCCTTTGTTTCCTGCTTCCCCACTCATGGTGGAGTCTCTTGGTTTCAGTGGTTTCTGATATTTGCTCATTTCGTAGAGGCAGCTGTGCAAGGTAAAACTTTGTTATGAGATCTGTGAATTAATCAGAAATAAAGGAAGAAAGGACAGGAAGAATGGGCTTTTTGCTCAAGAAAAAAAAATCTTTTTACCCTAACAGCTGAAAAAGCAACCTGTGGTTAAACATTACCTATGTTTTGGCACCAGAAATAATTAAATCTTTGTCTTTTGGATTCTTGTGAAAGCAATCCATACTATCCCAAAATATGGCGGCAGATTTCAGTATTTTCACTCATTCATTTTACTAAGAAAATTCATTTTATTTAGGCTTCTTGAGTCTCAAAAAAATGACTGTGAGGGCTTAGTAGGCACAACATGAGTGGGATGGGGGAAGACCTCAAGGGGCGGACTTCAAGGAATAGAAGGGATGGCAGACCTTGGCTGGCAAGTTTTTCATCCTGAAGGAACTACCTGTGCCTGCCTTTTAATTTTCCTTCTCCCTTCTGCTGCTTACTTTGAGGGCTTATTTATCACTTGTCATAGGTCGCACTGGGAAGAGTTTTCATAGTAGCCTTGGGTACAAAAGGGCCGGAAAGGGAAAGAGGCTGGAGTCACGGGATAAGGGGGCTTTGGAAGTTATTTATGAGTCTACTCCTGTCTTGACCAGTGGTAAGCAAGAAAAAAACCCTCACAGAATTAAAAACTCCATATTGGACAAGGGATAGTTAATCTTGTAGCTAATTCTACTCACAGTATTATGAATTCTACAAATATTCTGTGTCCCAGGTATTGCCATGATAATAGTAAACATTTATTGAGCAATTACAATAGTCAGCAACTTTACCCTCCTTCCTATGCATGTCTTCACTTAATCCTCATTTGCCTTGATGAGATGGGTGTCCCTTTTTACAGATGTGGCTACTGAAGCTTACAGAGGTTAAATGTCTGGCTAAGGTCATCCAGGTAATAAAAAGTGAAGCAAGAAAGAACTCAAAAGAAGGCCTGTCTGATTTAGATAGAGTTCTTGCCCTTAACCTCTACCTAATTGTCAAACTGAATATTTATAATATATAAATATATGGCTGAATTGGAGGGAAAGGGACTGGAACCAGAAAATACAGTTAAGGCACAATGGTCCAGACAAGAGCTGATCAGAACCTAAAATGCAGGTAAAGACGGTGGGCGTGGGAAGGAGAAAATGGCTCTACAGACGATCTGCTTCTTTGTTGAAGCATAACTCCTGTATTGAAAACACTTCGCTTCCATCTCCAGTGCCTCCTTCCTATGTGATTAGAGTGCTGCATTTTAATGAGTTTAGGCACTTTATAATTAGAATTAATGAAAGGTGTCAGTATTGACAGTGCTGTAGATCAAACTTTTCCACTTACCTATAGAAGCGTGGGCAGAGGTCATGGAAACTTCTCCATAAAATGCCTCATTTGTCTCCTGCCATGGTAACTCACAGAAACTGTCTTTAATGTCTTGGTGTTTTAAACCAAAAGAGATGGCAACTTTCTCACTGAAGTTCTAACAACAACAAATATATTTATGGATAACCTGCCATTTAAAAGCAATATATTGGTCACCTTGGGAGCCTCCAAAGTGACTAAAAATCAGTTGGAGACCCTGGTCGGGTAGCTCAGTTTGTTACAGTGCCATCCCCATATGCCAAGCTCACAGGTTCTACCTGGCCAGGGCACATACAAGAAGCAACCAATGAATGCATAAATAAGTAGAACAACATATTAATGCTCTCTCTGTCTCTCTCAACTCAGTAAATAAAATTAAAGAAAAATCAATTCGGAAGCACACCTGAGGAAGGGTGATGAAATGGAATTAGATAAAAGGGGGGGCGAATAGTTATTGTTCAGGATCAGTAATGTAGAATGGACGTTGGCTTCTTTTCAAATAGATGTAGATTTGTAATTTTCTTTGCGTAAATATAAGAACCATTTAAAGATTTTAGAAAAGTCTCTGAAACTCTGATCTCGGATAATTAAAATTCCATCCATGTCCAATTTGAGTGGAACCAGTTTTGTTACCTCTTAGCGTCATCAAAATAAGAATTGCAAAACCTGAATATTTTTTGTCTTCTAATGAATGGATAGATTCATTGTTTTATTTATTCTGTTTATCATAAGGAAAGAGGTAATGATATTGTTGTTACAAAGAATTCTTTTTCAAAATGTGTGATCCTTTAGTTAATACTGAGTGGTGTAAAACTTTTATATAGAATTGATCCATTCTTAAAAAATAACACTTTGTTTACACCTAAACTGAAATTGGACAGTAATTCTTGAGAGTGTCATACAGAATCCCTTCAGAGTTAATACTCATTCTAAAGAAAGATTTTAGTTCTCCAATAGGAGGTACAACAGATTCCTCTTTACTGCTTTGGACTCTACCCCAAGCGTGTCTGGGTATATTCATTCACGTAGACTGAGTCTTCCCTCTAATTTCAAACAACGACTTAGGGCCTTTCACTGCCAACTTGAATTAGTCTCCAATGGAAATGTTAAGTTTCCACCAATGGAATTTGATTTTTCTCTTCAGTTAAGTGATTAAAGCAAAATCCCTATAGCCTGCATGTCTTACAGGAGATTCTCATAAATTCTGAGTTGGCCATTCTTCTTATTTTTAATCACAGCAAAAGATGACATTTGCATTTTTGTCATCTTCATTTCTGATTTTTTTTTTTCAAATTATTAGCTTCAGAGTCACCTGATTGGTTACACATCAGTAGAATCTGTGTAGCTATTCCCAAAAAGAACAGGGTCCCATTTCCATATTAAGAGGTGTCCCACCTAAATACATAAACATTAGAATCTTGTATGTCCAGAGTACTTAGAATCAGAAGTCATCACGGCAGGTGATAATCTGAAGTTCTTATAATCTGAACTTCTATAATCTGAAGTTCTTATAGAGAGTCCCTGACTCAATGTAGCTTCCTGCCACTCTCCTGCTTCTCAGTCCCGTTAAGGTGAGGGCTCCCCTATTGCCCTCCTTTCTCTCTCTTCACGACATTCACACACACACCACCATCAACAACACCCTTCGTACCTGTTTTGCTTTATTTTCTGCCTTTGTTCTGCTTTGCATGGTATTCTTTCATTTCCTCAATTAGCTTTATTAACCAGGAGACATGGATGAGTAGGGACCGGGAACGCAAGTGCTCTCATGTTGTGTGAGTGTGTGTGAGAGACACACACCTGCAAAACCAACCAACATTTCCAGAGCTGTCCAGCCATGCTGACCTTCACACTGAGGGTGTCCTGCTGATCTTTGACCTAAATCATTATGCTCAGTGTGGTAGGCCCATTATCTACAGTAAATGTGCAGCATTCGGCAATTAAATTTTAGAATTAAAGCATTTTTAAAGATTTTTTTTGTGTGGAAATGGTGAGTTGGGCTAATAAGTTATTTATATGATTTCTAAGTATGTAAAAGTTCAGGAAGGCTTTGCAAGTATATTCTAATTATTTAAAAATTAGAAACTCTAAAAAAATGGAGGATGTGTGCCAAAATTGATTTGATTTAAAATAAATAAAATCTGTACGTTTATAGCACTGTATATTGCAAGATGAAATTTCCATGTTTGCTATAGATCAGTTCTCATTTTTCTTAAGGGGATTTTATCCAGATGTTTTATTACTATTGGCATGATCCAGATCTTGAATCTTCCCTCAGTGCTTTGTTTTGTTCAGTCCTGGTTTTGGACCAAAATAATAACCACATATTATTTCGCCAGAAATTCCACATTACTTACTACTAATGTATTTCTTGACAATTGCACAATATTCTTGGCTGTCATGAAAATTACTTTGCTTAAAATTAGAATATAAAAATATGTGTAGACAGCATACACATGCTACATATGTATGTGTATTCAAGCTAAAAGATGGCTTATGGCAAAATTTGAAGTCCAATTATTTGTATTCTTTGAGGAAAAAAGATCACACCAAGAACCTGTGTTTTAATTTGTTTTCTATTGTCAAGATATAGGGGATGGAGAATGTTGTGAGTAATGGATAGTTTACTCATACCTTCAAATTATCAAATATATGGTATTTAGGAGTAACATGTTACAGACAGTGTATATGTATATTTACATAGAAATGTAACACATATAACACTGAGTGAATTTGGGAGGAAATGTTTAAAATGTCCTCCAACAGATTATCAACTTACTTTCTTAGATTAATTACTAGCTCTATAAGTAATTTTGGGAGGCATATGTATTTTCTTAGAACAGAAAGTATAAAAATGACTATAAATTTTCCTGTTTTAACCAAGAATTAATGAGAGCTGTGAGCCATTCGCTTCCCGAGTGGCTGCATTCCAGTTGTGCAGACTGGTCATAGCACATCTGCCAATCAGAACAGGCCCTGGAGGGAAGCCCTCAGATGCTGAGTCTTGTTTACACTCATTGTGACTCTGTTTCTCTCCTCCTCCCGTGTGTTGTACCTCTAGAAAGATTTGTGGGGGAGTTTGGGATTGCATGCCTTGATAATCTGCACAAAACTTGGACCCCAGCCACGACAAATGGTATTATGGGCAGACTTTGCGCTCATCTTTAGGCGCAGGTAAGAGTTGTTGCTTTGTTTTTGGAGGAAGGCTGATCTGCACAGTTTCGAGCTTTACTTTGAGACCTTACACTTTAGTTAGCAAATCTAGCAGGCTAAAAGCTGAAGAAGAACTATTGAAAATACAGTTAAAATGTGGGCCGTATTGCTATGACTAAATTTTTGGTACTTAACAAGTGAAAAACCATGATATTTTTATGTAAGGGCAGGGTAAAACCAAGCTAAATTAAAACAAAAGTTTTAAAAGCGGCAATAACACTAAGTCACTGTGTAGAGAAATTGGAAGCAGAAGCATATTAACAGAGTGCATTTTGGAAGGCATATCTAAACAAACATGTTTTATTGTGAATCTTCCTCTTTGTTAGTCTTTCATAAAACACTGTCTTCCTGTATACTAACTCTTTGGTTTAAACATTTCTTTATCATTATGAACCCATTCAGAAAGAATTGATGTATACATTTAACTATGTAAATCTAATTCCTTTTCTTCCAAGATTCTCTCCAGAAGTTTTACAGTACATTTTCATTATCTTTATGCTACTCCGCCAGCAATAAAGTTAAGGGGGAAAGAGAATTCCTGTCTAATCTTTGTTTTGGGATTTAATTTTACTAGGTTAGCAATAATTCAGAAGATACTTTAGAAAACAGTATTTGGACAACATTGCATAGGATTTTTTTAAAAAGTCATTGCACAGGACTTTATTGTGGCTTACACATTGCTTTCTATTGTTAGTTTTTCCATAACACTGAGACCTTTTTACTTCATCTCACTTATTTTGAAGCATGTATTGGAAGAAACATGTTATTCAGGGTTCAAAAAGACAACCTTGGGGGTCTTGTGGTTCTTTTCTCTTGTATATAGTAGTCTGCAAGTTGGTTAATAGCATTTTACAGCATTCCAGAGAGACACTTCTCGAAAATTTCAAGCAGTCATCTCTTGTCTCTTACCCTATAGCAGAGCTTCTCAACCTTTGCATGGCTGACATTTTGGCAAGATGATTTTGTTGTAGGGTGCATTGTAGGATGTTTAGGAGCATCCCTGGTCTGACCCACTAGATGCCAGTACTCCTTCCTCCCCAGTTGTAACAATACAAGAATGTCTCCTGACACACCAGATGCTCTCTGGGCAAGGGGTTGTGAAACCTGCCCTGGGAAAACCACTGCTCGATAGCACATTAGAGCTACTAATCTTAACCTTTCAAACAGTGAAATACAGCTTCTGAAGTGCTCTGGGTGTTAGAGAGTTAAGGATGAGGTTGTACTGGTCTTTAGTGTATTTGCAGATGTTGCTGTAGCTGACTGCTCATTTTTTCCCCTTCCCCATCCTGTTAGAAGTTTTTGCCAACCATGATTCATAGAATAACTTTTTTGGAGCTGAGTAATTTGTGGCTTTTCAATTTCCTTACTTTCTTTCCTTAGCTAAATTTGTTTTTGTTTTAGCAAAGTGTTTAAAATAGCAAAGATCTTTGGAATGAAATAATACAAATACTGATATATTTTCCAAGTGGATGATTTTAACCAGCCATGAAAACTGTATATGCCTCTTTCTCTGAATCCTTTCTGCCTCCTCTGTCAGCCGAACTCTCTCTACTCTGATGAAGAGCCTTATACAGGAAAAGACACAGCTACCTTTGAACAGTTCCTGTGAAGTCTAATGGCCTGGAAGCTCATAATTAAGGACTTTTCCAGGGCTTCTAAAGAACGTTTTGACATGTAACTGTCTTCTCTCTTTACAGATCGCAACGAGCGAAATAAACCAGAGCATCGTTCTTCAAGGTATGAACTTATAATATTTAATAATTCTGCATAAAGCTTCTCATTTGAAAAATATTGTTTGGAGGCAATGCAAATATCCCTTTTAGAGTTACTGTACATTTGAATCTTCTATGGCATTTGAAGAAGCTTTGCAAAAAATATTGTTTATTCTCTTAACAAAAATTCTTAATAAAAGTATTGACTACTCTACTTGAAAGACATTTTATTTTGAGAAGTCCTGTCAGTGATAGGTAAATTCTTACAAAAATTATTTTATTCCTATTTATTTTGTGGTTTATTTTCCTTCCTTTTCTTAACTGGTATTTTTCTAAGCATGTATTGTTTTTTTCCTAATGACAAACTAACATTGGATCATCATGTAGAAAATTTTTTTAAATATTAAAAAAAATAAAAACATTGAAAAACAAAACACAATAGTCTTTTATCAGCTAGAAATGGCTGGCTACTGCTAAAAATTTAGTATAGTTTCTTCTTTATTTTTCTTATTAGTATATATGTGTTTCAATTGAATTCTTCAAGTTCTTGTTAGTTTCACATGTCCAAGAAAGTTATATTACTTAAGCCTCTAACCCACTCTTGTGAGAGTGTGTTTCACAAGATCTTCACCAGCACTGAAGAATATTTTTTAAAATCCTTGTCAAATTTATAGGTAGAAAATTGTTTAATTTCTGCCCTGGCTAGTGTGACTCATTGGTTTGAGTGCTGACCTGCAAACCAAAGGGTCACCAGTTCAATTCCCAATCAGGACACATGCTTGGGTTGCAGACCAGGTCTCCAGTAGGGGGTGCACAAGAGGCAACCACACATTGATGTTTCTCTTCTTCTCATTCTCCTTCCTTTTCCCTCTCTCTAAAAATAACTACATAAAAATCTTTTAAAAAATTATTAAAAAAAAGAAAATTGTTTAACTTCTACTTCTAGGCAAGAATTCAATTTTTTGATCCAGTTCTGTGAAGAGTTGTAATTTTTCTAATAGTGTTTTCTCCTTATCCCATGTTCCATCACTTTTTCTTTGCATTTTGTGTTGTGGGAACAGATAAAATGGAAATAACACAGACACTAAGTTGACTGTCTTGGTAAACCAAACCCTGATGCTTTTGCAGGTATCAAACCCTAGAATGTGTTGACCTCAAATGAATAAAAATACAAAATCCATGAAAATGCCATTAGTTAGAATAGCAATACATTTTACAGAAAATTGTCAATCAAAATAAATCAGTGATACCTGGGATAAAAATATAGCTGAGGATTTGAAATGTAAGGCTGATATTTTTTAGATATAGTTTACGTACATTAAAACACTTTTTGGTGTATTATTCTGTGAGTTTTAGAATAATACTAAAACTCACAGAATAATAGTGGTGGTCATTATGTGACCACCACTATAATCAGACAGATTTGTGAGGTTAGTATTTTTAATACTTAAAAAATATAATAATAGAACAAAAAGAAGATGGAAGAGACAGAACTTCAACAGCGCACTTAACTGTGAGTGACATAAAGTTGGAAATACTTAGGATGATACAATCAGAATCCATAATACCACTGACATGCTGAAGACTTAAGCAATGTGAGTTTTAGTTAGAACAAATGTAAATTCTTACACTTAGTTCTGGATGACCAATTGAATGTGAGATGTGGGGGATGTGATTTAATAATATGTTTGAAAAAGTCTTGAGGATTTAATTCTTCACAAATTCATCATGAGTCAAAATTTTCATGTCATTGCCTCCACTTCCCCCAAAATGTCAGCATTGATTTAATTACATTGAAAGAATTTTAGTGTTTAATATAAAAAATGTAATAGTGCTAGACCATATTTTTGATGTCGTATCCTATTCTGGGTCCACAGGGCCTTGAAAATCAAATCTGCAGTGGTTGATATCACTTGGAGAGCTTAAAAAACAGATATAACAAAAGTAAAAACAAGATTCCCATGCTCTCAGAGATCTCATTCAGTAAATATGGAGTGAGTAGATCCTGGGAATCTATACAGGAAAGAAGTCCCCTGGTGACTCTGATGTATAGCCAGGTTGGGAACCACTAGAGTAGAAAATAGCAGCTGAGTTGGGACAGGTAATATGACAGAGAAGAGTAGGGTAGAAACCAGAGCCAAGTCACAGGAAGACTATGTAAGGAACTTGGTGAATTTAGCCTAAAAGTGAAAGTTTTGAGAGGTGTATGGGATAGTAGCTGGCTTCAAACATTTGGAGGGCTGGCGTGTAGAAGAAACTAGCAACATTATTCCTCATAAATGCTGTTCTTCATAAGAAGAAACACGGATCTTTGGAGGAGTGGCTGATTCCAGGTCCGGGGAAGGGGGAAGTACAGGGACTCTGGACTTCTAATCGGACAAAAATACAGGGAATGCTCAACTAATGGAGTCATGTCAAAAAGGCTTCAGGAGGCTTCCACTGGCCAGATCTGGGATAATTTGAGTATCAATATTTTTTAGATGATAACAGATTCTAACACATTAGCTTTTTTAAAAATCCATGTAGAAGAAATCATAGAATTAGAAAATCATAATTTTATAATTTTCAGTGTAATAGTTGATTCAGACAAGGATCACAGTGGCTCCTAAAACTTGGGCAAAAAGTAGTTGGAGGAATATATATTCACACTGCCTCAGAGTTTTTAATTACAAAGGGAGAAATATACTTTTTCAATAAAGAGATCTGATGATCACATTCTAAATCAAGTGGTCAACTTACATATCATCATTAGTGAGACAGCCTGACAGTATGGGCTTCCAGATGATGGCTTAGCTGTACAGGTAGGTAGTACTTATGTAGCTGCAGTCCAAGTTACGAAATACGGTATGCAAAAAAGCTAGAGAAATATTCTAGATTAAAAGAGACTGAATTTCTTTTTAATCTGGAATTTTAAGGTTCAGATTTTAAGCAAAAGACTTCAGGGATAATTAAGAAACTTTTAGTGTGAATTCCCATTTAGATAATAGTGTATTAATACTACTTTTTTTAGATGTATAATAGGAATGCCGTTATGTGGGAGAATGTCCTTAGTCTTAGGAGATGTATGCCAAAGTATTAGATGTGATATAGTTTTACATTTGCAAAATACTTCAAATGATTCATGGAAAAAAAAAAGAGAAAACAGCAAGAGATAAAAGGGAGCAAATACGGGAAAATATTAGTAACTGGTGATTAGATGAAAAGCATGTGTGTGTTGATGGCTCTGCTCTTCAGCTTTTCTGTGGACTAGAAATGTTCAAAATCCGAGGTAGCGGTGGCCGGACTGTTCTGTGTGCTCCGTGGGGCCCCGCAGGGCAGACTGGGAATCTGCGGAGGCGGGGTGGACTCCCGCACAGCGGGAGGAAGGCTTTCATGACCTAGCTGGTCAGAGCTGGCATGGGCCACCTGTGAGGGAATGCTTGTCCAGGAAAAGCTAGACAAGCTGGGGGTGGGGACAAAAGAGAAAGGGTTCACACATGGCCGCAGTCCTTCACACATTCAATAGCCAATAAAGGTAGGTTGAGAGGCCCTACACCATGCTCAGGACACAAGAGAACACAAGGAAAGTCTCCAGCTTCGTGGCCGTGGAGCACCCATTGTTTCCGGTTCACACGCCCAGTCTCTGAGAGTCTGTTCACTCTGGAGTCAGCATCCACATCTTCCTAGTTGTACCTCAGGCAGTGTTTTGGTGCTCAAGGGTATTCAGAAAATACTTTATTGGGTTTTTTTTTTTTTTTTGGTATTTTATTTTTTCGCACTTTTTTGTTGTTCAAGTACAGTCGTCTCCATTTCCCCCTACCCCAGCCATCCCCACTTCCCACCCTTAATCCTACCCACCTTTGGTTTTGTCCATGTGTCCTTCATACATGTTCCTGAAAACGCTTCATTCTTTAATCTCTAATTTATATGGTTAGGTACCGAGGGCTATGCAATTTGTTTTAGTAACAAATACATGTTTGTTGAATAAATGCTAAATGTAGGTTGAAAAGAGGAGGGGAAATGCCAATATTTTCCCCTTGAAAATTGGGAAGAACCTGACTTTCAAAAGCTTGCCCATGACTATTATGAAATGTTTGTTACAGCAACAACAAGCAGGAATGCCCTATAGGAAGAGAGAAGGAATGTCTTTCCAGGGAAGGCCGCTGCTCTTCCCCTGCCATCCTCAGCTGAGCAGGACTACCCCACCGGGCCAGCAGTACATCAAGCAGATTAATACCTGCCACATAGAGCAGAAAGGAGAAAATATAAACAAAAAGTCATTTAATTTTGGTATGTTTGTTGGTTCTCTTCAGGCTGCTCAGCAGCAAAAATGATGGGCTCAAAGCCCAGCAAAGATAAGAGAAACGCATTTCTTTCGCTTGTCTTCTTTGTAAGACCAAAGTGAGAGATCAATAAGTCTGAGACGTCTGCCTGTTCTTTCATTGTGGTGTTGAAATAAGACGGAAAACATAACTCTTACCAAGTTAAAGAAAAAGTTTTATCAGGTACAGGCCAACACTAAGACCCTAAGCTAAAAAAACAATGCTTAAGCGTTGTTATAAGTCTTGCTGGGTGCTTTTTGTTCTGATACTGGCATTCTAATTTTTTCTTATTGCTGACTGACCAGTGTGGAAGTCAGAAATTCTAAATCCTTGTCTTTTTCCTATTTTTTAAAATATACCATTTCCCAAATTGAGGTCCATGGTACATTCTTTTGTAGGAAATTAATCAGTATGCAAGAAATAAACATTTACTCACAAAAAAAGTTTGTGAAATGCTAAATTAAAACTAAATTATAGATACTTCTTTACTGTAATTCCACTAAGAGTCTTTGCTAACTAAAGTACGTTGTAAAACTCCAAGCGAGAGATTTACTATACAGGATTTAAAATTTTTTGTTTGAATTCTAACTTCCATTCCCAGACAAGCAATTAGTATTAGGAAACTAGTATGGTAGTCTATGGAATGCTAGTTTTTATTTTTTTATTTTATATCTCCGCAAGAAAACATAGCACTATGAAATGTCTATTACATCCTATGGAGAACTTCAATCTTAGGTCATGGTGTTAAGAGCTCCTGGTTTGGTCACAAAAGCTCTCTTCGAAATGACCTATTGGAATGGTAGTTTGATAAACTAATCAAGAGGGAAGTAAGAGCGAAAGATAATAGGGAAAGTTAAGCCCCATGGCAATTGGTGTCACAAATGGAAAATTAGGAGCTTTTTTTTTTTTTTTTTTTTTTTACCACCCCACTATCTCTGAATAATATAATAGATTCTAGTGACTTATGCAGGCTACAAAACCTTTTACTTTGTCTTAAGTGTTTTACCTACTACAAGGAAATAATTTATAGCAGCAATAAAAGAAGGCAGCAAAAGAGAGGATTCTAAATCTATTTCTCAAACATTATCATTTCAATCATAGTTTTTTTTTAAATATTTTATTTATTTTTATTTATTTATCTTTAGAGGAGAAGGGTAGGAAAGAGAGAGAGAGAGAGAGAAACATCAATGTATGGTTGCCTCTGGTGTGTCCCCTGCTGGGAACTGGCCTGCAATCCAGGCATGTGCCCTGGCTGGAAATCGAACCTGGATCCTTTAGTTCGCAGGCCCGAGCTCAATCCACTGAGCTACACCAGCCAGGTCAATCATAGTTTTTTTTTTTTTTTTTTTTTTTATGTGCAAGTACAGTTGTCTCCATTTTCCCTCCACCACTTTCCCCTGCCCCACCCACCCCCACCTCCCACCCTCATCCTTCCCACTTTTGGCTTTGGCTATGGGTCCTTTATACATGTCACTTAACTCCCCTTCCCTTTCTTTCCCCTGTTATCCCTCTTCCCCTTCCCCTCTGGTTACTGTCAGATTGTTCTTAATTTCAGTGTCTTTAGTTATATTTTGCTTGTTTGTTTTGTTGGTTAAGCTCTAGTTAAAGGTGAGATCATATGGTATTTGTCCCTCACTGCTTGGCTTACTTCACTTAGCATAATGCTCTCCAGTTCCATCCATGCTGTCATGAAGGGTAGGAGCTCCTTCTTTCTTTCTGCTGCTTAGTATCTAATTTTTCTAAAGCCTTCTTGAAACTACCTACTATAATCCTCTTCAATAACTATTCATAAAATTCAATGAAATTTCAATAAAAATTACAAAATAAAAAATATAAAAATCCTCACCCAAGGATATGTTCATTGATTTAAGGAGAGAGGAAGGGGGAGAGACAGAAATAGTAACGGAGAGAAATGTGGATTGGTTGCCTCCTGCATGTGCCCCAACTGGGTATTGAACCCACAACCTAGGTATGTGCCCTGACTGATTATTGGACCCACCACCTTTTTGGTGTTTGGGATGATGGTCCACCACTGAACCACCTGGTCAGGGCAGCACAATATAAATTTTTGAACTCAGTACAATGGTACTAAAATTCATAAGGAAGAGCATGAATAACCAATCATTTCTGAAGATCAAGAGAGGGAGGCAGACTCTTGCAAGCAATAGAGACAGTGTTTTGTCAGCAAAGAGAGAAACAAGTGGAACAAAGTAGGTATCATAATAGGCAAAGATGGACATATACAATTCTGTATTATAAGAGTTGGCATTACAGATCAGTGGGGAGAGTAGACATGTCACTAAATGGTGCAGAAACAATTGATTACCCATATTTATTAAAATTCAGATGCAATTTGTTTTATTTCATCATGTGAGGTAGACTCTAAAGACATAAAAAGTATAGAAGTAAAACTGAAACATTTTTTTATCCTCACCAGAGGACATTTTTTTACTGCTTTTAGAGAGAGAGGAATGGAAAAAGGAAGGGTGAAAGAGAAATATTGATTGGTTGCCTGCTGTAGGCACCCCAACTGGGGATTGAACCTACAACCTAGGTGTGTGCCCTGGCCAGCAATTGAACCCACGACCTTTGGGTTATAGGATGAGCTCCAACCAGTTGAACCATACTGGCCAGGGCTAAAACTGAAACACTTGGAAGAAATATATGAGACTATCTTTATGACTGCAGTCAGAAACAGTTCTAAAGCCTCAACAAGTACAAACCACAGAGGAAAAGATTTGACCATGTAAAAAAAAGTCTAAAATTTATGTGCGTGAAGACTTCAAAATCATAAGAAAAGACAAGTTATGACCGTGCAGTGCACATAGGTGATAAAAATTAGTGTACACCATTAAAAAATACACATCAGAATGAAAAAGACAGATAGCTCAGTAAAACAGGGAGAGGGAACTCACAAAAGATGAAACATAAGTGGCCAACTGGTATTTGAAAAGATTCTGTACCTTGCTGTTATTCAGAAGATATGGAGTAACATAATAATGAAAGGCCATTTTACCTCCATCAAGTTGGCACCGAAATCTCAATGGCTGACAAGTCTGTATGAGAATAATTTGTTACATCATATTTAGAGAGCAACTGAGCAATATCTGGTAAAGCTGCGAACGCCCTTACCATACAACCCAGGAGGTATTTATATATCCTAGAGAAATTCTTTCACATGTGCCAAAGGAACCATGTATTAGAATATTGAGAGTAGTACTGTTTGGATTAAAAGAACCGTGGATTCACATGAAAACATAGATAAATTTTAGAAATATAACTGGGTGATAAGAAAGCAAGTTGCAGAAGGATAGGTACAATCTATCATTTATATTAAGCAGAGGTCAGCCAATGGGCCAAATCTGGCCTGCCACCTGTTTGTGTAAATAAAGTTTTATAGAAGCTTGGCCGTGCCCATGTGTTTGCGTGTTGTCTGTCTGCTTTCACATCGCAGCAGCAGAGTTGACTGTCTGCAACAGAAACCATATGGCCCTCAGAGCTGAATGTGTTTACTATCTGACCCTGAAAGTTTGCAAACTCCAGATACCCCCCCCCAAAAAAAAAGCTGACTTGTTAATCTAGGTTAAACAAACAGTATGTTGTTTATTGCCTATTTTATGGTTACATATATACTATGTATATATGTATTTTTACATGTTTTTATGAAAGTGTAAAAAGATGCACAGAAGTGATAGGTAGTAAATTTAGGATGTTGATTGTCAAAGGAATGAGTCAGAGAAGGGTCCACAGGGAGCTTCAGGTGTATCTATTCTTTATTTCTTAAGCTAATTAATGGGCTTTGTAAAATTGTCTACACTTTTTTAAAAATCCTGAAAATTTTCATAATTAATTAAAAAGGCCTTTAAGAACACCTTGAATTCTGTGGCACCAATAGATATTTTTGTAGGACATAAGCATAAAATTGAAATTTTCTTCAATTATTTCTGAAAGAGGAAAATAAGAAGGAAAGAATAAAGATTGTTCAGAAAAAGACACAGCTAAATGCTTTCCATTTCACCTCTGCTCATAGGCCTACTCCTGTAGTCCCTGTACTCGCAGTACCATTTACTGCTCCGTGGGCGTTTATCCCATTTTGTCACTTGAGTTACATTTTGTGGTAGTAGAGAAATGTGTGGTGTCTGCCTTTATTCTATAGGCAACAGTTATCAAGGATCTGGTGGTTCAATGCCTATCTGAGTCTGCTTTCTATGCAGATATATAGTGTGTATTATAGAATAAATGGGTATATGTGTGTGTGTAGCATGTAGGTATATATATGTTTGCATATATATTCATGTAGGTTTATACCAACTTGCCCTTTTCACTTATATTTAAGAAAGTTTTACCATGTCACTTTCCACTTCATTACTTTTTAAACTGCTACATAGAATTTTGTATTATTTATTTAACCAGTCCTTTATTGATAGCATTTGGGTCATTTCCATCTCATAACAGAAATGATGCTACAATAAACATCTTCATGTTTATATCTGTGAATACATGTGGAAGAAAATCTCCATTTCTTCTTCCAATTTCAATTTTTTCTTAAGTTTCTATTGAACACCTATTCTCATTCACAATTATTTTAAGTTTTAAAATTTTTTATGCCCTACTTTTCTATTTGCAAATCTGAGCTAGCTTCCTGGTGGTTTGGTGCCACTTCAGGTTTCGTAGAATCCGTTTCTCTCTCACACACGCCCCCAAAGTACAGCCTGAAATGTCACCCCACACAGGGGGGCACTCCAACTCAGCATGCAGAAAGTATCTGCAGCTCAGTGCACGTGGTTCAGTACACTCAGAATTAATGGTCAATGGTGTTAAAACTCACTTTGTCATTAAAATCTGAAGGGGTCTTGGTACCCTGAATTGGTACCCTGATGTTGATTTTATAAAGATTTGGAGGATTTTATTTTGACATTTTATCATCATCACATTATGGTTTGAATAGTTTAGCTAAAAGTAAAAGATTTTTGCTTTTCTTCTTTCTAAATATGTCCATGAAAATGTCATGCTCTGCTGGGCTTAGTTTAACTACTGTAATTCTGTGGCATTTCCCTGCCCATATGTTTTGATTCCTCTACCTCTATAAACTATAGCTTGTGTGTAATTACTCTCTGGCATTATGTTTTCTAAGCTATAAGAGAAACATTACTTTTGCTCTAGCATCTGTAATGCTATAAACTAAGTGTGTGCATGTTTTGTGGGGGGAAAAGTCCTTTTGCACTGGGAGATGTGAAAGGATTATTTCCATTCTATGTCATTCTACAGAGACTATGTATATTATATTGTTTTATTGTAGTTTTAAGAAATGTCACTTTAGCATTTCCCCCTAGTGTGATGGGAATGAAAATGAAGCATTTATATGGTTTGTCAGTTGGGAAATTGAAAAGTTTTATCAGCTGGCCTACCACCACCAGCTTAGTGTAGCATTTAGTACTTAGTGTGGAGGCTTCTCTGAAGTTGTTTCAAATTAAACTATCAGCAGGAGTTAACTTTGGAATGGCAGCTGCTTCTTCTGTTTTATTACTTTTTGTCAAGATGGGCATGTGCAGCCAACTATTTCTCAGCAGTCTAGGGAGCACATGGAACTCCTGGCCCTTAAATTTTTTCATTCTACAACTTTCCTCTCTTTCCCTTGGGTTAGTTATATTTTATATTAGTTTTTTACTTTTCTTCAGTATAATTGAGAAGCAGCCATTTACACAGTTCTACATAATCTATATTAAATAGCTTTTAGTTGAGTAAACTTTGTATATATCTTTGTGGATCTCAATCTATCGCTAGGTTATGGCCTTACCCCACCTAATAAATATCCTTGCACAACTGGACTTTAATTTTTAAAAATATTTTCTCTTACTGGCATAGCATATATCACATTTTTCAAGTGTATTGATTGGAACTATGAACCATAGAAGTGTACTAAGTGATTCCTGGAAGAATCTTAATATGGACAGGATTGTTAAACAGTTGTTCAGTAGCCTGGTCACCTTCTGTCCTACTAACATTAAACTGCTATTGATCAAAATTTAGTTTAGTCCTGCCCTGGCTGGGTTGTCCCATACAGCAAAAGGTTGTGGGTTTGGTTTCTGGTCAGGGCATGTGCCTAGGTTATGGCTGGATCCCTTGTTAGGGCGCGTACAGAAGGCAACTGATGGATGTTTCTTACGTTGATGTTTCTTTCTCTCTCCCTCTCCCTCTCCCTCTCCATCTCTTTTTCTCTTGTCAATAAACATATCCTAGGGTGAGGATTTAAAAAATTTTGTTTAGTCTTGTCCTTGTACATAAGACCCTTCTCAAAACCAGAAATTAGGCCTGGTGCCAAAAAATACAATTCCAGGGTTTGGGCTTCCTTTTTAATTAGGTGCTCCTCTAGGTCAGCAATTTGCAACCAGCATGCCACAAGAATTTTTAAAACATGCAATAGCTATTAGGGGCACTGACTTCTTTTCTCTTAGATTGTTAAATTAAAAAATGACAACCATCCCTTAGATTGTCAAAAAAAAAAAACCCCAAAAAACAATGACCATAGCCATCAGGTGTGAATGAGTCAAAATTATACCTTTCTGTTTTCTTGTCAGCTCAGTGAAAAATATATTTTTTGGTGTGCTACAGTTTTAGTTACTAGTTTATATGTGCCATGAAATGAAAAAGGTCGAAAATTGCTGCTCAAATCAGCATTCAGTTTTGTCTTCGTGACAGGGTTATGTCACTTCCAGTCTTGTTCCAGCTGTAGAGCAGCTTTTCCAGAGATGGACCTGCCCACCTTGTACAACACTTTTTTTTTTAAAGACTGTATTTATTTATTTTTAGAGAGAGGGTAAGGGAAGGAGAAATAGAGAGAGAGAAACGTCAGTGTGTGTTTGTTTCTCACACGCCCCTTACTGGAGACCTGGCTCAAAACCCAGGCATGTTCCCTCTCTGGGAATTGAACCAGCAACCCTTTGGTTTGCAGGCCTGCACTCAATCCACTGAGCTGCACCAGCCAGGGCACAACACTTTTAAATGCAGCAAAACTAAGGCAGGCAGGCCAAAGAAGGACTTGTGTGTGACTCTCTCCATTTGGAAAGGAGGATTGAAAATCAGTACTTGGTAATTAAGAAAATGAAACAATAGAAGAAAAGTGTCACGCTTGTAGATTGCTGTAGAGTAATATTCTGTCTAGAATACAGGGTGAGGCAAAAGGAGGTTTGCAGTTGTGAGTGCACGAAACACAGAGTGTATTCTTGTTATTATCAGTTATTGTATTATTTTCCATGCGAACAACTGTAAGCCTATTTTTGTCTCACCATGTACAAACATCCCCTCAATTGCATACCTGTTTCCTGGAGATAATATTGTTCCTGGCACACTGCGTTGTCCAGGCAGTCCAGGGATGCCACCAGCAGATGACAAATAGGACCTACAGTTTAGTGCCATCTATTTGCCTCAGTAGTTTCTCTTTTCGTTACGGATTGTAAAGAGAAGCTCCAAGTAGAAGTCCTAATAAGCTGAACTACACAATTCAGAACTTATCTATATGGTAAATTCCTATCTTTAACACTATTGCTCTTTTTTGTTTTAAATGAAATTGCATTCACTTGTTCTGATTATAAAGCAGAATATACATAGAAAATATGGAAACAATTTTCATGGTAGAATATTTGGAAAAAGTAAGTATACACAAGAAAAATATCTATAATTCCACTTTCTCATAGTTAATTACTATTATATTTTGATGTACTTCTGGTCTTTATCTTTTCATATACTATAATTTTAACACAGAGACTCATGAATATACTGTTTTTAAATTGTTTTCATTTAACTTTATATTATGAACATTTTCTCATTTCAGTAGTTTTATAAATTATGATGAAATTTTTTACTGTAAAGCAATACATTTTTATTATAGAACATTTATTTTTCAAAAAAGACAAAATTAAAATCACTTATGGTCCAAGCACTGACTAATAACTACTGTTGGTCTATTGGTTGCTCAGCCTTTCTTCTGTGCAGACTTGGTGAATTTTTCTAAAACATCATTGGGTGTACTGTACATAATATTGCTTTTACCTGCTTTTTTTTCGCAAAACGAGAGTTCGTAAACATTTTCCTAAGGTAGGATATTTAATGGTATTCCATCAAGGTGGTATGATATTTAATGGTACTCCATCAAGGTGGGATACCAAACTTAATTTTGCTGTTGTCAGACATTTATGTTATTTACAGTTTTTTCCTATTGTAAACAGTGTTGTGGTAAAATTCTTAAACCTGCATTTTAATGAACCGTCATTGATTACCTCCTTGTGATAAATTCCTAGCAGTGGATTAAATAGATCAAAGTTAATGGATCAAAGTTTTTTTCAGACTTTTTATACGTACTACCAAATTGCTTCAGTGAAAGGTTTCATTCTTACCACTGTAGCTTTATTTAAAGCTCTTCCCTTACCCTGTGTTGCTTATGGGTGAACCAGAAGAAAATAACCACTAAGAACTTTGTTACTTTCAACTTAACTCATATTTTTATGTTAGAATGCTCAGATTTGTTAACCATGACCCATTTCTGTAATTTTTAGTTCAGGCACTCAAACAACATTTGTACTAACCCACAGCCCCTGGAAACCCTCTTGCCCAGAGCCTTTCAGAGGCCTTGTCCAGGGCATTTAGGAATCAGATCGCCTTTTCCTTGTGCCTGTATTTGAAATCAGCACTGTCTATGCCCAGGTTTGGGAAACTTGTAGGGTGACCCAAAGTGAATACCAGAAATACTCCTAGGTCATGCCCAAGATTGGAGAACTTTTCTTGGCAACCCAAAATGGATTTTGAAAAGTACTTTTTCAGCTGTCTCCGCTGTGCTCACATTGTTAAATCATTCAGAAAGGCAGTGGAATAGAAGGTAAAGTGCTGGGGTTTGAACTTCAGGCTGCCTGAATTAGAATCCAGCTTTCCCACTTAGGAGCTGGGTATTTTAGGCAATTGCTTAATGTTTCTGTACTTCAGTTTACTCATCTATAAATGGAACTAATAATAATACCTCTTAGGGTTATTATGATGATTATTTAGTTGCTGTATCAGCTAGGGTTCAACCAGAGAAACAGGACCAGTTGGAGAAGTAGATGAAGAGATTTATTGTGGTTAATCGGCTTGAGTGATTATCGAGTTGTCTAGGCAAGTCAGAATCCATAGGGCAGATCACCAGGAAGGACCGGCTGGAGCTGCACGGACTGAGCTGCCATCCACAGGAGCCTCAGCTTTCCTCTTAGGGCCTTTCCACTGATTGAATGAGGCCTACTCAGGTTATCTGTGATTATCTCCCATATTTTAAAGTCAAATCATCATGAACTATAACTACACAAAGTTGTGTCTGAATAACTACAGACTGTAGCCTAGCCAAGTTGACATATAAAGTTGATCATCACAGTAGCTTTGGACCTCAATGAAGCAGACTAAACCCACTTGGTAATGAACTGCATTTTACCTCTGCTTTTCAAGCTCTTTAACTGTCTATACCTCAGTTCTTTCTGACAGAGCAGGCAGATACCTGTTAGTTTTGTCATAAATAACTGTCCTGCTGCATTGTCCGTGACCCTAAAGGTTCTGTCTGTTGGAGCCAGGGTGTCTGGTCAGGGCAGGATTCTGTGCGGGCTCCTAAACTGGTATCTGAAGCTGGCATCTGCACAAGCACACCTGCTGGTATCTGCTCTTACCACATTTGTGTTACCCTTTCAGGCTTAGAGAAGCGCTGCTACACGGGTCTGCTTTGTGTGGGCTGGTGAAGTCTGGGATCGTCGGGGACTGAGTGGTCCCACAGGCTTCTGACGCGGTGACAAGATATTAGCTTTGGCTACTTATAGAAAAGACACAGATTTGGTTCTCTCTTTTTACTAGTGCTGGTTTTTCATAGCCAATTCTACATAAGCAGATGAACCTGCTGTTGGGACGTTAATTTTATTTCTTTGAGCATAATAAACCCTAATCTCCACTCAATCTAAATACAGGAGGCTGTTTTCTTTGTTCCCTCTCTCAAAGTAGGAAAAGATAGGCCACTCAGAAGTAAAATAGCTAGTGGAAAAAGCTCAGTAAACATTGTTAGCATTACTTCCTTGTGGTCTTGGATTTCAAAGCTTTTAGGCGGTAGCTTTGGAAACAATGCCTGTCCTCAATCCTCTTGTGGATTCTCTAGGCCTACATTTCAGTGTCTGGTTTGTTTGCAGTCCTACTAAATCAGACCTTGTGCAGAAGTATCCCTTGCCTACTTCTCTGAGAACTGCCTCCCGGCGGAAGGATAGACTCCTGGAACTGGGTTGTCACACAGCCTTGCCCCACTTGGCCATAGCTGGTAGACTTCTGACCTATAAGCCGTGATGATCAAGTTCTTTCTCTTGAAAGTTTAAACTTAGGATACAGCTGAGAGCTGTGGATTCCAGAGCTTGCGGACCGTTTAGATTTGGGTTTGGTGGGACATACATACTGATGACACCGGCTGGGTATGCTGGTGAACAGGCAGGGAGGGTCCATCTGTAGCAGGAGATTTGAAGAGAGAAGCAGAGCTTGGTCCCAGAGGAAGAGGAGTGAGGGCTTGTGCAAGAAGCCTGTTATTTCTCAGCACCGCATGAAGTTCACCTGCGCTTCCTGTTTGTGGGAGTTCCCAGGATACCCTTGCGTGCTCATAATTACAACCGTCTCTTAAAATTTGAGTTTAAAGGGGTTTCAGTTGCTTTTACCCTCACAAGATAATATGCCATCGGAAGAAATAACTATGATATTGCAACTTAGAAATGAAAACTGCATACTTAACATACTTACATTGTTACTCACGTACATACTTTAGTAGTACTAACCCAGACTGTAGCCTTGCTTTAAGATTTATTTACACCTAAGTTAGGGACTATGAACATACTGAAGAAAACAGAGCAGAGTAGTACTTTATGGTGTTTATGTACAAACCAAATCCCTGCCATATGTGTTGTGTGAAGAAAGAAATGTATTGCTTGTCTTACAAACACAGACATCAGATCTGTGCCTTAGTGGGTAATAGAAGCCTTTATTGTTTTGTCTTCTTCCACCAACAAAAAGCAAAACAAAAAAACCCCAAAAAAACAAAACAAAAAAGTCTCTTTGTGTAGGATCTCCTAAAACAACACAAAATACAGACAGACCCATGAATTTTCCAAATATTTATTCGCACACACTCCTTGACATGTTGTATATGATGAAGAAATACTAGAAGTGATGAAAGTCTTAAATCATTTTCTAATGTTCTTTAAAATGCCTTCCCCTTTCCCCCACCTTTGCCTCTGATTTAAATCTTTCAAGCAGTGGCATAGTGGGAGAAGACAAAGTTCTTAAGGTTCCTTGATAATTAATTCACAATCATCACTTTTAAGTGATTTTTTGTTGTATGTTTTCCTCTCAACATTCAGCTGCAACTTTTTATGAGGTAGGAACTAAGACCTCAGTCTTTGGAACCTTACTGTCCAAGTTGAAATCCTGACTTCATTATTAAAGCTGTAAGACCTTGGACATTGAAATTACAAAACTCTTTTCTCACCTGTAAAACTGGGATGGTAGCAGTACCCTCTTCTAAGGGTGCATGTGTAGGTTAAGTGAGTTTAAATGTGTGAGGCATTAGGACCATGTTCAGTTAGGTTAGCTATTATTGTTGGAGTGGATTAGTTATCAGGCCCACCTCTCTTCTGGTGGATTAAGCAATTGATTCTTAAGTGGGATTTAAATTGGGATCTTGGAGTTTTTTAAGTTTCATATTTAAAAATTTGAGTAGTAGGTAGAAGAGAGATCATCCCAACATTTCTAATAATGTTATATTATAGGTGAGGAAACTTACATTAAGTTACACAGTTGTGCTCTCAGAGTAACAAGGCTGAACCTGAACTTCAGTCCCCTCACACAGCTCACCCTCTTGGTCAGAAAAGTCTCAGAAGGAGTCTTGGTCCTGAGCGCTGGATGCTCTGTGTCTACAGGGTTCCCTTACAGATTTAATGCAAACAGATGCTTTTTGTACAAGGGTGGGTCACCTCTCCTCTCTTCTCTTTGATTGTCTACTTGCATAAAGAAGCATCTTGATCTGGGTATTTAAATAAAGTAGTACACTTTTGTTTCTTTAAATAGTAGTTGCTGAGAATAGCCTTTAAATCTCTCATACATTTGTTCTGGTAAGACTGAGGCAAAACCACAACTTGCATGTATGGTAGGCCTGTTGTTGGAAGGATGACAATTTAAATAATGCCTCCATGAAACATTGATAAATGCATATTTGATATCAAACAGATGTATTGGAGTTTCTGTACAATGATATATTTGCAGTAGAATTTACTTATATTCAACAGATGGTTTTTGTGTGTGATAAGCACTTTGCTAGGCATGCTAAATCCAGGTAGTTGAAATTCTAAAAAATAAATCTACAGAAGTTTTGCCCTACCCTGATTTGCTTTAAACTCCGTTAAGGGTAGCATTCTTCCTGTCTTCTGAATTGTTCTTCCTTTTGCTAGTACTTTTATTCTGTGTAAAACAGCACCCTAAATAGTCTGTCTTTATGTGGTAAGCCCCATGAATGGGCCTACTTGACCTCACTCCTCAGCTTGAATGTCAGTTTGAAGTAGCCTTGAACAGTGCTGTCATTCAGCTCAGTGTTACACCAAAGCCTGTAGGGGATCTTTTCTAGTACCTTCTGTAATATCTTACAGATGAAACATGGCAAAGTAGAGTTTGTGTATTAGTGTTTACAAATATACGTACATAATTGTGACAAGTGCAACAGTAATGCAAGATGTGAAAAATAGGGAAAACTGGGTGTGGGGTTTGTGGAAACTCTTTACTGTCTTTATAACTATTCCATAAATCTGAAACTATTAGAAAAATTTTAACTTTATTGAAGAAAAAGATTCCCCTCACAAAACATACATACAAAATTACTATGACAGAGTAATTGCAGAAATTCAGTATTAGCATGGTGAGAAGCTTTTATTCTGCTTCACCAAATAATATAAGATAAAATAATCAAGACTGAATTATTCAATAAGTGAACGGTCATTGCTTTTATAGGAAGTCATGATTTGAAAACAAAGGATATTTTTTTGTTTTGTTTTTTGGCTTTGATAAGCTGCATCTTTATATAGGGGGGTTCCAGCTCGGCACTAGCCCAGTAACAAGAACCGGAAGTTCAAGGTGGGGTCAGAGACAGGGATCTGGTCTAGCCCTTTCCTGTCAAGATGCTTCCCCACCCTTCCTAAAGAGAGGAGGTGTGGGAGATAAGGCCCCACAGAGATGGGAAGGATTTCTCATAAGACCTGTTATCCACTCTTTTTGGGCTGATGCTCACATACGCTGCCTGACTCCCATATGGGTGTTTCCTGAAGGATGACATCCCCCTGAGAGACACAGTGAGGGCCTGGGGCTGCCGTGGGCTACAGTGAGCTGGAAGCATCCGGTACTGGTCAGCAGGACTTAGAGGTTTACATAGGCAAGTGTTCTGTCACTCTTTTACGAGTCATCAGACTTTGTCACTTCATGCTGCTAAGAAAAAAATGAACACTCTGATTCCCACCTAAAATCTTACCAAGGCAAACCTAAAACCCACAGGAGTTATGCGCAGAGAGGAACTCCAAGGCCTGGGTTTCCACACTGTTTCCCCAGAGCACTCGGGCCCCCGCAGAGGCACAAGCGGAGCCTGGCACTGCGGCTGGGGAGGGGCGCGACGGTCAGGCTCAGCCTGTGCAAGAGGCCCTGTGTGCGCCTGCAGGCTCCGGTGGCTGGAAGATGCCTCCTTTATTCTGAGACATTTACTTTACCTGTCTTGATCTGGCTGCTTCTTTATATCCTGAGTTGTAGGACTTCTGTTCAGCTAGATTGCAGGCAGTTCTGAATGGTGGTTGTTCAGTAGTTTAGTTGTAACTTTTATGTGGTTGTGAGAGGATTCAAGTACCACATTTACCTATGTTGCCATCTTAACGGGCAATCAGCACTTTGTTTCCAAGTGTCAGGAATCCGGGAGCAGCTTAGGTGGGTGGCTCCGGCTCAGCGTCTCTCATGAAGTCACAGTCCAAAACAAACGCTGCGGATGAGATTTTAGAGTTAGAAGGGAACACAGTACAGTCATGCGCCACATGATGTTTTGTTCCACAGTGGACCTTGTTTATGATGGCGGTCCCACAGGATTATAGTGAAGCTGAAAAATTTGTCATCTACTGACATCATAGCCATTGTAATATCATCACAATGTGTTTGCATTTTCAGCTAAGTGCTATTACACAAGCTCAAAAAGTTAAATAAAAAGTTTACAAAGTAAAGCTGTTACAGTAAGCCAAGGTTAATTTATTATTGAAGGAACAATTTTATAAATTTGGTGTAGCCTTAGTGTAAGTGTTTCTGAAGTCTGTAGCAGTGGACAGAGGCCTTCACAGTCACTCACCACCCACTCGCTGGCTCACCCAGAGCATCTTCCAGTCCTGCAAGCTCCATTTATGATGCCCTATACAGGCAATATATTTTTTATTTTTACCATATTTATATATATATATATATTTATATTTTTATCATATTTTTTTATATTTTTACCATATTTTTACTGTACCTTTTGTGTATTTAGATACACAAATGCTATTATGTTACAATTACCTGTAGTAGCCAGTACAGGAACATGCTGTATAGTTTGTAGCCTAGGGACAATATAGCCTAGGTGTACAGTGAGCTGTACCACCTAGGTTTGTGTAGGTTCACGCTATGATGTTCGCACAATGACAAAATCACCTGATGGTACCTTTTTCAAATGTATCCTGCAGTTAAGCAATGCATGACTATAGAGTCATTGTGTTTAAATTTTAAAACATGGCCTGAAGTTTGAAACATCTTGATCACAGGGACAAAAATGAACGTACTGAAGGCTGCTTCCTAATTACTTTGGCACACTTGTATCTAGAGCACAAATCAAGTTTATTACAGTTGATAATTATAAGTTTATGAGTCTGGCTCCTCACCCAAAAGCAATTGTTCATCTTTGTATCTCAGGCTTGGTACATAACAGATGATCAGTTAATGTTTCTTAATTTGTGAGGAGACACTTTCAAGTGAACTAGAAACAACTAGAAATCTGATTACCTCAAGAAATGCATTTCTTTTTGAGGCTACTTGCAAAAATAAAATGAGGTAGAGAAAAGCTTTACAAATCAGTATTTGTGGGTTGGTTTTCTTAGCAGGCTGTCTTCGTAGGCAGCTAAAAATCACCCACAATAGTCCCGCTGCTCCACTACCAAGGACTGTTCCACATTGGCTGACTTTTCAGGGGCAACTGTGGCTGCTGTTGTCAACTGTCCCATCACGAGAATTCCACCAGTCCTTCTTAGACCCTGGGTGCCAGGGTTGTAAGGATGCAGTGGCCTGTGGGAAAGAGGTGGAATCAGGAGTAGAACTATAAGCATGTCTTCAATTCTAACCCCACCACCAACAGTTACATTTCTCTGTGCTCTCTTGCCTCCATCTCCTCATTCTTCCTTTCTTGAAGTTCTAGGAAGAATCCCAAATATCCTCTGACTGGGCTCAACTCAGCATGCAAGAGCTGTGGCCACAGTTTCAGCAGTCAGAGTATTTGGAGGCAAAATGTGTAACTTTATCACACCAGCTTTAGGTGTTCAGAAAGGCTTTCTCTTTGTCACTCCACCAAAACAGGAATGGTATTTGTTACCTAGACAGGTGGACATACAGGTAGAGAGAATTACTAGATAATGTATCTTCTTTCCTGACAGTAGGCTGTTAAGAAAAAAGACTGTCTGTCTGTACATCTGCCTGTGTGTCTGCTTACCTGTTCTTTCATCTATTCATCTATACATTGATTTCAGTTGATTTCTATTATTATAAATTCTCGCAACAGGAAGAGCCATGGCCTTAGAAACAATTAGTATATATTATAGACATTTGTAAGGTGACAGAGCATTAGTTAAGGGTGTGAGCACGATGATCTTGAGTGCCACCAGAAGTTTGAATTGGCACTGGACTGTCCTGCCAAGCCAGTTCGAAAAACACCAGCACTGGACTAGCTGGAACTTTGAGGAGTGACTCTGGCTGTGGCTGCTGCAGGAAGGTAAATGTTACTATTCGTATCTGCACAGTCTTGCCAATGAGAATATATTTTATTACTTTTTCAAGTTTGGTTATACTTTAATCTCTCAGGTGTATTTAATTTGAATTGGCATCCATGATTAGTTCTATGTTTGTGATATTTTTGAAAGATTCTAGATATCCTTAGGTGGTTCCACATTTCCTAATCTGTATTAAAAGTGTGAGCCTAACAAAAAGAAAAAATCAAAACTAAAAGCTTGTGTGTTTCCTTTTCTGTCCTCTCCACCTAACTAACTGTAAGCTCTTAATGCAGGGGCTCATCTTTTTCACGCTTGTCTGAGCACCTAGGAGAATCCCTGGAACATAGAAGACACTAAGGAAATAGTAGTTACATTAATGGTTTTTTAATTCTGTTTATGTTGATTTAATTTGATTATTAAGTCCTTATTTTTATTTTATGTTTAAGCACATAGGTTTGTGAAATATATAGATGGTTTCTTTTCATAAGCTGTTTTAAAGTTGTATGCATGCTGCTGTTCATACTACAATAGACTTCTGGGGGTTTTCTCCCTATAGTGGCATGTAAGACTTGACCTCAGTCTTTTGCAGAGAGTGATTTGATTATCTGATGGTTTGAATGTAATTTTAATTATTCAAAGGTCATGAATTTAACATGAACCAAATACTTCGTTTTGTTTTTGCCATAGCAAATCTTTTTTTAAAACCTTAACGTTATAAAATGAGTGTTTATTACATGAAACTTGGAAAGTACAGAGGCATAGGCAGATAACAAATCACATTTCTGTGCCTCGCCGAGCCAGCTACTGCTAGTTAGCGTTTTGGGCATTTGTGGCAATGTGCTGGTGAGGGTTTGACAGCCAGCTCCCTTAGTGTAATTGTAGCATGAATGGTGGTTGATGTTTTTGTTGATATTAATGAGGAAGATATATGTGTTAGAATTTCTACTCTTCTTGTCAGTGACGTTGAGCAACTTCTTTACTTACTTGTATAATAGCTGTCAAATATTGGAAGAACGTTTCCTCAATTTTTTGTGCTATTCATAACGTAACAGCTACGAACAACATGCTTCTAAGTTGAATCTGCATTATTAACATTTTCTCCATCACTTTTTAAAGTCTGGGCACTTAGTAAAATGGTAAGTTCGGCTCTGGTTTACCATCATTTGTGTAAATACACCTGCCGTGGCCAGTTTCAAGCCGCCCACAGGGCAGCACTGGTGGTGAGTTGGGGAGAGAGTTACAGCGCCGCATCGCTGTGTCGTGTTCCACCCTGAAGGCATGGCAGGTGCAAAGGCTCTCGGGAGCAGAGATGATAGCAGAGGTGCTGAAATGGTTAGGAAAGGATGAGTTTGGAGTCTTTATTGCCTTTGCTTTTGTGTGATTAATTATAAGTGTATAATTTATATAAGTTTAAGTAAGTTATATATAATTTTAAATAATGGCTATATTTAAGAACTGGCCTGCCAGATTTCTGAAAATGTAATTTTTAGCTCTCTTGAGCCAGTATGAACTGACTCAAGCACATCACTGAATAGATTTTTCTCACTTTTCTTGTATAAATATAAAATATAAATATACATGTTTACTTATATATTTTTGTGTGTGTGTATTTATATTTTTAAGTAAGATTTTAAAACTAAGATTGGGATCATAGTGAATATTCAGTTTGGGTACCTGTTTATCTACCTCATAGGAGCAAATTCTGATATCAGGTGGTTATGCTCTGCTGCTTTGCCAGAGTGTATATACTTCAGGCCACTTCACAGCAGGTATAGCTGGTTGCATGGGAGACGAGGTGAGAATGGTTGAATAAATGCCTCCTCTCCTCAGTATCAAGGGGAGAGAAGAATCCGAATGGGAACAGGGGCGGCATAAATCCTGTGTAGCAGGCTGGTTGTTGGAAGGAATGGTGCCAGTATGAACTTCATCGCTCTGCGGACAGTGTTGCACCTTGAGAGTGTCCTGCAGCTTGGCTCCTGTGGTCCGCAATGGAGTGCTCCATTCACTGCCCACCTGGACCCCCATCTTCTGTCTTTCCCACACTCTCTTCTGTGTCTTCTTGCTTTCTTCCTTAATGCTTCTTTTACATACTTTTAGAAGGCAAATTTACTCTCTGTGAATCTTTTTAAATATCCTGAAAAAATATGCCCTGGCTGGTGTAGCTCAGTGGACTGAGCATGGGCCTGCAAACTGAAGGCTTGCTAGTTCGATTCCCAGTCAGGTTACATGACGGGGTTGGAGGCCAGGTTCTCAGTAGGGGATGCATGAGAGGCAACCACACGTTGATGTTTCTTTCTCTCCCTCTCTTTCTCCCTCCCTTCCCCTCTCTCTAAAAATAAATAAATAAAATCTTTTTAAAAATACCCTGAAAAAAATAAAACTACTTGTTTTGGGGGGCAGTTGTACTCAGTGTCTACAGCTTTATGAACACCCATACACTTAAAGGAAGGTATCCTCAAATATATCATATATATCCTAAAACTTCATTTTCTTTGGGTTCTGCAAAGTAGAAATTTCATAGATTAGGTAATTTCATGTAAGTATTGGGGTCATCATTTTATAATTCCTTAGGCTACCAGATAGGTTCTTGGTATCTAATGAAAAAATTTTCCAGTGACCTTGCAAAAAAATAGATGTCACCTGATGGGCATGCTGCTTCTACTCCTTATGTAATGGGGAAGTTGGAGGGCTTATTACATACTTGCGGTAGAAGTTTTCATGCCTGAGCACTGTTGAAGTTCATTTTCCAGTCCCCAGAGAAGAACAAATAAATCCATGTGTTGTTCGAATGGACTCAGCTGTCTCTGTGTTCCGTTTTACATTCTTGGTGAAAGCCTTTGGCTTTGTCACAGGAACGCTTTAAGAATGGCTTGTTTTTGAAGGACTTGGTTAAATGAATTTTTAAAACTGGATTTGTTTTTATTAATAAAATAAAGACCTTTTATGTAATTACATCGGTTAGGTTTTGCTGTTTTGTACTTTTTTAGTTCATTGTTATTTCCTGCACCATAGGTTGAGCCTGTTGTATTCTAGCTTAGACATCAGTGAGATTTGCTGAAAAGACAGAAATGCAGTGCTTTAGTAAGTGCTAACAGGGCAATAGGAAGGACTTCGCCACCTGGAGACCTTCGATCAAGTGATTACAAAGCTAAAAAATGTGTGGCTGTGGTACTCACCTTTCAAAATTTTTTTTTAACTTACTGGTGTAGGAAAATCTAGTTTCTCATGACAACTTAATAATTTAGGCATTTTTATTTAAACTGAATTATCTGCCTCACTATTTCAAATAAAAAAGGAGCTAACATTCTATAAATTAAACTTATATTAGATTTTTAAAGTTAGTTTGAAACTGAGTTTATTTATAACTTGTTGTAAATGTCACTAATTAATACCTTAATCAGTAACAGTTGCTTAAAATACATATTTATTTTTACAATGAAATATAGCAAACTATTATCCCTCACCAGTTTTATTTGAATCCCATGGAGAATAGAGAAACACAAAATCATGTTAACTCACCTTTTTTTTTCCCCTGCTGCTTTCTACTAAACCTCATTTTTCATGTTTTTATTAATAGAAAGGTTTTATTTTTTACAAGAGAATATTACACTGGCTAATTGAGATGAATTTTGTCACATTTGAAAACTATCACATGCTCAGGCAAAGACATCTTCTCAAATATGTCTCACACACCCCTTTATATTAATATATAAGATACTTTTTCTCTGGCCTAGCTCCAGATACCAGCTGCTTCTAAAACTTTTGAATTTGGGTTCTGGTTTTGAGTGCCACGTCACCAGGAGGCACCAGGCACTTATGCTATGCAGTTTTTTCTTCTAGGTTTTAATACTAAATGATTCAAAGTGAGTAAGGAATGATGTCAAAACAAAACCACAAAATATTGGACTACACTACCTGTACCTCCACTAAGTAGACTTTCCAGGTTGCATATAGAGCCTAGTTCTTCTTTTCCTCCTTTCATTCTTCCTACCCTCTCCTCCTGTATCCTAATGTGACCTAAAATCCAAATAACAGATACTGTCAATTACTTATCTATAAAAGAATAGAGTTAATTTTAGGTTACTTTTAAATGAGAGGTTTGTTTGTGCAGTAACAAAGTAAAAAGGGATAACTAAAAGCTGTAGCCAGAAATGTTAGGATTAAGAGCTATTTACCATAACTCTGACCTCAGAAAGGTATTACCAGGTATGCCTCTGAGTTTACAGCAAAAAGTGTAAGAGGTGGTGTTGTTGCCTCATTACCACTTTCCACATCCCCACCCTGGCTTCTAGCCTTTTGCATAATAGGACCAAGGGAAAGAAAATGGATCATATGATCTGATGAGAACACACATATTGGAGTACTTAATAAATGTTTAGTAAAAGCCAAACTAATACCATAAAGCAGACTTTTTTCAGTAAGGTGATAAACTACTATGTTATAAGAAACTTTATTTCCTGTTTTCTTTCTGAATATATTTTTTCTCTTGGACAGAGCAGAGGGCATTTACTTGGCGTTGCTTCTTATTATGTTGGTGTTAGGACTCTGTCTATGGACTGCGATGAAGGAAATATTTGTCTTTAATTTTTCTTTCTGTAATATGACCAAGTGACTCTGTGGATTTCCACCAAGCCTTGGGTCCTCGTTTCTCCTGCCAGCTGGTGTGTCCTGGTAGTCTTACGTCTGTTGCAGGAATTCTCCCTGAACCAGGAAGTGTCCAAAGGGATGTGTCAGCCTTTTCTGGTCAAAGCTCTGCTGCACATAGTTTTTAGAACCAGGATGACAGGTTTTAGGGGAGGGTGTGTGTGGTCTATTCCTTTTTAAAGTTTTTTTAAGAATTTCTCTTTACATCCTTTAAAAGTGATTGTTAAATAGGGTGTAACAGATGGGTCAGTTGTTTTAGGACACTTGTTCTTCACATAGGATCTAAAATATTTTGTTGTACAGAATCTGAACATGTTCAGGGGACTTTAAAAATTGGCTTAATTTTTTTATTTTGCCATAATTATTTTTAAATGTAAGTTTTACATGTAATACCATTCCAGTATATACATTGCCTAAAAAGAAGTTTATAGTCTAATAGAGGAAATAATACATCAGAATACCTTGAATACAGGTAAAAAGTATATGGAAGTCCTTATTTTAAGAAAAAGCAGAAATATACAAATTGTTAGCTCTTCTCTTGTCTGTCAGTTTCTCACTAGTCTACGAGCCCTTAGGACGGGGACCATGACCTGGCTGGCCTTCTTTCTTTGGTACCTTGCAGAATGCCTGGGATAGCATAAGCATTAAATTTCTTGGTTGAAAATTAAAATTTACTCTTAACAGATAAATATATGCTTGCCTTTTAGTCAAAAATAGAGAATTCATCAGCTAATAAGAGAAAATTTGAAAAGTTAAGTTTGTGGATATCATGGATGCTTGAAACTGAAACTGCCATATATTGGCTAACATTTTATTATTCCCTCACTTTTTTCTGGCAGTTTCTTTCCTATGCTATTCTTTGATGCATTTTACCAACAAATAACTTCTGATCATAAAATTACATTCTATATTGCTGTGGATTCAGAAAAGAGAGGGTTGGATTTTAGCCCTTTTTGTCTTTTCTAGGTTTTCTTTGTAAACTTTCTGCAGATTGGTTTAGGGTGACTATTACCATATAATCCCAGAAAAGATTTATTCTGGCTATGAATTCCTGGATTCATTCAGTAGGTACTCTAAACACAGTTACACATCAGACATGTGTGTTCACATGTGAAGAGATCCTGTTTTCACATGCTGCAGTAAATGCCACCTATTTAGGCACTGACTTGACATTATGTCCCAAGTTGCTTCTCAAAATAAGTTATTCCTGCTCTGCAACATATAACATAACCCTCTGGTACAAGTTCTAGCTAATTAAGATCACTGTGTGTCATTGTGTATTATTATATACATGGTGTGAGATTTAGCAGCATATCAGTAAAAAGTTTATGCTACTTATTTACTGGGAATTACCACAGGCATAACTTACAGAGAGACAGATTCTAAAGATGGTCTACAATGAAAAACTGCGAACAGGCAGAATTAACCCCGGAAATGGCATCAATTGACACAAAGTACAGTATTTGTTGCCTAATTAGGTGCTGTGTTGGAGTCTAATGCACAATCTCTGAGGTTGATCCTGGCCAGTTTCCCACCTACTATTAGAAGATAGTACTGTTCTTCATTGAGCATCAGATGCTCATCAAGGTGACATTTCATATGAAAAATACCTATTTTTCAGACATTAGAGCCAGGCACTTTTGGCAAGATGTGGATACAAGATATAACTGGGAGTTGAAGCCATTCCGATTCCAGAAGAAAACCAGCACAAAATTATTCCCCGGGGATTTACTTATTAAATAGATTGTGGGTAGAATCATATGTGCTACTCAAATTGTATTTATTTCTCTCTGAGTAAGATCGAGTTCACATTAGTTCAGTGAGCACTTGACACAGTTTCACTAAATTGCACTATAAAAATGAGCAGAAGATACTCTCTCCTTGAAAAGTTTGCAGTCTAATCAGGAAGTAGAGACATGCATGTATGAAAAAAAAAGAAAGACAACTTAGAGAAATGGGAAGGATAGAGCAACATATTCTAATTTTAAATGTACTGTGTAGTTATTAACAGAATTGAAAGCCTCTTCCAAGATCTTTGAACACTTTTGCGGGATTTCTTGCTTAGCAGAGCTACTGATTTCCATGCCCATTTTGTGAAAAACATCATGGGAAGGATGACCTGAAGGAACCGAGATCTGTGTCCTCAATGGAATAATACAGTACTCACAAAAGCTTTGTCTGTTTTGTTCTCTTGGCTTTGTTATTCCTTCAATTTAAGCTTTGTAGGAGATTAAGTACAGGAGATTAGGTATCTGAGAAGTAAGCATTGTGAAACTCAGAATGGTTATAAGTAGTGAATAATAATTACAACTGAAATGCAAATGGTCACCTACTTGAATTCGTAAGGTAGAGTTATGATAACTATAGGGCAACTAGTGTGGGCACCATAGCTCCAAAAATCTCAGCCTCATGTACTTATGAACTATAGAAATTTGCATATAGGAAAAGAGGGCAGTAAATATGACTAACATTTTTCGAGCCCAGTACTGTGCTATATATCTTATGTAGTTTTTTATTTGGTTTTAGTAACAAATCAAAAGATAGTCATTAGTGTCCTCATATTACAGGTAAGGAGACAATTCCAGCAAGTATGTAAATTGGCTGTGCTCACACAAATAGTCAGTCTCTGGCTGGCTTCAAATTCTTTGCTCTTGCCGTGACGGTTGTGATGCCCCCGGAGGGAGATCATACATCCTATTTGCTTTTCTCCCATGGCTGTCATGCTCACAGGCATAACTATCAATAGAATTCACTTTACAAATTTCATAATAGGTGGAATGTGTTAATGGAACTCATTTAAATGTGCATTAGCTTTATTTGTCCTGAAATTAAATATGTAAATAAAGGTTGCACATATGGTTGCTTGTCCATGAAAAAGATTAAGTAGAAAAGTACCAGATAGAACTTGAAGGATGTTATGTTATAAGTCTTAATTATTATAATTGGCTTGTCATGGTGATGATAAACTGAACTGAGAACTCATATACCTTTCAGAGTATTATTAAGTGTATTTTGTATTTCCATCATTTTTTTTTAGAGGAGGACAACACATTTCATTTTATTTCAATCAAATCACAACACTTTTTTTTTGCAACTGCTGCAAAAAAATATGGAATGCTTCACAAATTTGCATGTCATCCTTGCTCAGGGGGCTTGCTCATGATAATCTTCTCTGTGTCGTGCTAATTTTAGTACATGTGCTGCTAGAGTGAACACTAAGTTATTTTTCTTTACTAATGTTTTGAAATAATTTTTTAAAAATTTATTTTTTGAGAGAGAGAAAGGGAGAGCGAAACAATTTTTTGTTCTACTTGTTTATGCATTCATTGGTTGATTCTTGTATGTGCCCTGACCAAGGATCGAACCTGCAACCTTAGCATATCGGGACGACACTCTGACCAATTAAGCTGCCCAGCCAGGGCCTCTTTATTAATGTTTGTTGCTCTGTAATTTTTAAGAAGGATTCCACCCTCTAACCATACCCCAGTTTTAAACCATGGTGGTTCATCAGGGATTTAGAAGTAAAAAATAATTTATTTTCATTAGTTTCAAATAACTCCACTTATTCTTTTCTATTCCCTGCAGTTTGTCAGATCTGGTCCTGCATATTGTGATGATGATATTAATTTAGACACTATTAAAATGTCATCATAGCTTTATATTTATCTCAGTGACAAATATTATTTACTAACTCATATATTCTCCTATTATGTGATATTGTGATATTGCCTTGTTTTAGCAGGTGATATCAGGTGATAAAAGTTGGACTAATACACACTCAAGATGAAAATACCTGGGTGTCATATTTGATAAGATTATTGCTTTCCGTTTTCAGAAGCAAATGCATGTTCGTCCAAGGCTTTGTTTATAAAAATACATGTAATGATTTTTTCCTGAGACGCAGCAAGTCAAGGACTGTTGTTCAGTGTAGTCCTAAAATAAGTATCATTTTTTAAAAGTGCAAGTAATCCTTGATTGATAAATTCCTGACTTAATAAGGATTCTTTTCATAGAATGACTGATTTTCTGTGTTGCTTCATAGAAGGACTCATTTTTCCACCTGGTATAGCACAGTACCACTTTTCCAAAACTGTTCTTGGTGCTAGAAATTTCTTTCACTTCTTTCTTCTGTCCCCATCACTGCCTTTGCCCTGTTCCCTCATATCCAGCCCCCAGTTTTATCCCACTACTACCGCCATCAACCTGGCAATCAGAAATGGCAAAGCCAGCTTCTTTCCTATCCACATAGATCCAGTTACTCCTCTTCGTTGCCACTAGCTTGGTGTTTCTCACCTGAGGGCAGTCTCTGCCTCCCACCCGCGCCGGGTACACTGGGCAGCGTATGCAGACATTTTTGGTGGTCACAACTGGCAGGGGGCTGGGGGAAGTGTGTCTTTGGCATCTAATAGGGAGAGAGGCTAGGGATGCTGCTAACTATCCTGTGATACTCAAGATAGCCGCCCCCCGCCGCCCTTCACAAATGTCAGTAGTACACAGGAGAGAAAAGTTCTTTTCTCAAAAAAAGGACTTCTTTCTTCTCTCAAGGAGAGAAATCTCAAAGAAAAAAGTCTTTTAAAAACATAAACTGTTAGTTAGGTCTGCTATCTGTACGATATCACACCCCAGAGGGAGAACCTACCAATGGTTGTACGTAGGGTCAGATGTTTTGCGGCGCCCCAAAGATGATGAACAAACATTAATGACAGTAGCATCTCAAATTTATTAAACACACATTTTGTTCCAGGCACTGTATACAGTGCTTTAATGGATTCTCCCTCTTACTCTTTATAACAACCTCATAAGGAAGTTGGGTTACACGTTGTTACACGTTGTTACACGTGAGGAAACGAAGGGCCTTAGAGAAAGTAATTTGCACAGAGTCACAGCAGCCAGCAAGGGTAGGCACCAGGAGGGGATGTGGACAGTTAGTTGGAAGCCAGAACTAGCTCTCTGAACCAGCAGGCTCTACTGTCCCCCTCCTTTGATCACTGGTCCTGGGGCCATGTCTGCCTCCATGGTGGCCGCCCTTCCTGGAGGCTCCCCACTGAGACATGAGCCTGAGTTCATGCCAGGGGAGGACTCCGATAAGGTTTTCTCTTCACACTATAGAGTGGGAACTTCGCCTCTGGCTCTCACTCTGCAGAACGTCTTCTGACCTCAGTGTTTGCATCCTCGGCTACATCTGAGCTACGGAAATCGTGTGCACTGCACAGCCAGCAACTCCCGATACTACTTCCCATGGAGATGTATTGGACCACGGGCCTTTTTTTTTTTTTCTTTTTAATTTTCCCTCCCAGGGAACCTGTTAACCTCTAAGAGAAAACTTTAAACTTTGAGAGTTTGGACAATACAGTTTTAGACATAAAATTTTGGTTGGTTGGTTGGTTGGTTTATAGATCTCATCTAAACATGATACTGCAAATCTTGAGAACTGTAGAGCCTGGGCTGACCTGAGTCAAAACTCTATTTTGTGTCAAAATTTCCACTGTTCCTTAACTTTTTATTGAAGAAACACACAGAAAATTGCATAAAGTGTACAGCTCAATGGACTGTCACAACTACTCAGCACCCCAGAAGCCCTGTTTCCCCCGTATTGATTTTTTAGGGCTGTCATAACAGATGCACACACACCAGAGCACCGGTACTCGCAGTTCTGGAGGCTAGACATCTGAAATCAAGGTGTTGGCAGGGCCATGCTCCCTCTGAAATTCACACTCAAATCCTGCTGTACCCCTTCCTAGTTCCTGGGGGTTTGCCAGCACTTTGGCGTTCTTGGCCTGATGCTCTGTCACTCCAGACTGTGCCTTTATTGTCATAGGACACTTTCCCTGTGTGTCTCTGTCTTCACGTGGCCACCTTCTACAGAAGCCAGTTAGATTAGATTAGGGGCCCACCCTACTCCAGTATGACCTCATCCTAACTAATTACATCTGCAGTGATCTTATTTCCAAGTAAGTTCACATTCTGAGGTACTGGGGGTTAGGATTTCAACATATTTGTGTGGGGGTGGGGGTATAATTTGACCTGAGTATCCTCATGTTCCAGCACAGTCTGGATACCTTTCTCCTTCACTAAGGTAACAGAGGACTGAGGGTATTTTTAAGTAGGATTAACATCCCACCAAATCAGTGTTAATGAGCAAGGGAATTAAGATGTAGACATTCAGTAACATCCCTATGTCTTGTGGGGCACACTTGGAACTTTGTCTTTTTGTCCTTTTTTCTAAATACTGATTTTGATCTTTTACTTACTGTATCTGCATCAACAGGCACAATTTTAACATGCAGATTCACTCCAGTTTTACACCAAGAAGTTTCTCCTAAAACCTTCAGTCAATCTGTTTGTGTTTTAGTGCTGTTACCTCTTCTATATTGCTTCATGCTGTTTACTTTCAAGGAGAAAGCCTTAAAAATGTTTTTAAAAAATCAGTATTGCTGAAAACACATGTTTTTATATCATGGTCCTAGGTTCTTGGTATTGAAGACCTCCTAGTGCCTTTTTTCTTCTGACATGACAGAGTAGTATATTTTTAAAGTGCCTCTCCCATGAAAGGGAGTGGTGTGTTGTATCTTCCTATCACACCTGTCTAAAAAATAGCAGGAGGATTCATGCAGGTTACCACAGTCATAAATTTTAAAGGAGCATAAATTTTAAAAAAAAGTATTAATTTTAAAACACCATTCCGAAAAAAGCTGAAGAATTTTATAAACACGAACTTTTTTTTCTAAATCATGTCATTAAACTTTCATGGTTGTATATTTTTTTCTAAATGATTCCAAAAAACACAGTCCAGCTGGTATGAATAAAGACAAAATACAAACAAACAAACAACCTGAAAAACTAATAGCATAAACCTTTGCAGTTCCAGATGGTTTTGGCCAGTGACTAAACGGAGGCTCAGAAGAGTTCTGTGACTTGCCCTTGGTTACTCAGAGAGGCGGTCAAGACCAACCAGCTATCCAACAAAAATCCCAGCAGAAGACTTTATTTTTAGGTGGTGATGTTTTAATTCTGACCTTAGGGGGAAATGCTGTTTGTCCTCAGGTCAAATTGACTATAAAAATGGTCTCTTTTGACCTGAGAAGATAGGAATTCCGAAGTCAAAACCAAAGAGCGGGGTGGGGTTCAAAATCCTTTGAGCACCACGTAATTGCTACCTGACTTCAAGCAATTCACTGGAAGACACAGTATGTAGGTAGCTATAAAAGCAACTTCAAGGCAAAACTTTATTTATACTGCAGATATATTTCACCAGCCTCCTCACCTCCCATAAAACATCTTAAATATCAAAGGCAGTTGTTAAATGTTTTTTAATTTGTGTTTTGTAAAGAGGATAGACCAGTAATTAATGTGTCAAACTTGCTGCTTGGCGCCATATAGAGTCCCAGAAATGACCTGGTGTGATGAATGATTCTTCTTCAAAAGGATTAATGAATGTATAATAAGTTTTCCTTCTTTCTTTTTCTAGCCAAGGACCCTTGTCATCCATTAGAGCGGTAATCAAGAGATGTAAGTTTGTTTTTTCCTGCTCTACATTTTCCTCTGTAATAATTTTAAATGATGGTTTAGATTTCTAGTAAGTAAGTCATTGTATTTCATGAATCTCACAAAGAATCCAACAAGAGGAGCTTCTCCTACGGAGCAATAAGCCATTTCAGACATGCGGCCAGCTTTTCAACTTCGTTTTCAACTTTCATTTATTGATAAGCCAGTTCTTCAGAACAAAATTTTTATCTCATAGAACTAAGCTGTTAAAATAAATCTGGATTATCTAGTCAGTTTCTGTGATCTAATGTAAATTTTATGGAACCATTTTTATAGGTAGAGACATCTGATGGGTTTGAAAAATATCAAACAAGCTCTGTCCTTTTTGATTCATTTGCTTCCACAGTATTTTTATTTAACTGTGAAAATGCCAATGGAGTTTGGCTCACATTTCCACATACAAGGTAGAAGTGCCGGATAGAATTCTCTCCAGAATAGTAGATTCATACTTACCAACTTTACCTCTTGGTTAAAGCTTTAAAATGTACTCTTGGTATGCTGGATTTTAACATCCTTTTTAATAAAAGGCTCTTAAAAGATCCATTTCCCAAATGCAACATGAATTACCTGTTATAAAAAAAGATAAGGCAAGGATTTTAGATGTTCTTCACATTATTTGAGCTGAGATCACCACCCTAAGGAGGATGTATACTATTTTTAGAAATATAATTTGTAATAGTATGGATTTAGGATATCCACAGGTTTTGAGGACACACATTTTGAACTTAACGCAGTGAACAATTTTTAAGGTGGCATTACAGAAAAAAGATTCCACAGTTCTCCATGTTTCCCCACATTTAATTTTTGTTGTTGTTGGGAGTGGTGAATTTTAAAAATGTGGGAATGCCACAGTTTATGTTGAAGAGTTCGGATATGAAAATAAAAAAATCATGACAATTTTACATGCCTTAGAGCCTTTGGAGTAAGAGTGGGGAGAGAGAGAAGGGGTAATTTAAATAGGAAATTAAGATCTGGAATTTAGGCAAGAATTTATTCCTGAAGATACAATTTGGGGGTAATCAAGGTTATAGACAAAATCCTGGAAATAGCTGGCCGTGTAGGGAGAAAGTGTAGAGGATAAGAAGATGACAAAGGACCGAATCTTTGGAAACAGTGGTGTCTAGGACCAAGGTATGCCTTTAAGGTGCTGTGGGGCAAAAGATGCATGATCCAAAAACCCATTTTCTCCCTGCTGAGGAGAGTCCTCCATTCACTGAGTCCCATCTGCTGGCCCCTGCCTGTGTTCTCTGGCTTCTTACCTTTCCCCTCTCTTGGGTTTCAGGAGTTCTTTGATGGGGATTGTAATTCTGTGTCTGACTTTCCATAGATCCTTCCGGATAGATCTTGCTTATTACTCTGAGACCCCGCATCATGCAAATATTAAGGAGAAGGCAGCTAAGGAGGAGTGGGCAGGAGATGCTGAAAAAGAATGATCAGCATAATAGAAAAACTAGGAGAGTGCTGTGTATTAGAAGTCAAGGAAAGCACAAACAGCTCTTAGTGCTGCAGCAAGGTCAGGCACAAGGTAGCTGAGAACAAAATGGTATGTGGCACTTAGGAGTTCAGAGCTGACCTTTGTGAGAGTGGTTTAAGTAGAACAATGAATGGAATATATAGAAGCTAGGACAGCTGGGGTAGGCTACTCTTTTATGAAATTTGGTGGTAAATAGGAGAAGAAAAGATTGTAGCTTGAGAAGGGATAAGGGTCCAGCAGAGAGGAGATGTGAACACGTTCAGACTCTTTAGGAAGAGGAAGCTTGGAGGTCTCTGTAGGTAGCAGGGAAGGAATCAGTGGAGAGATCGGACTAGAGCCAGCAAGAAGAGGAAATTGGTGAAGCACCCCTAGCAGAGAGGGAGGAGGTGGAACAATGGGAAAACTCTTGCTTTGATGTTTAGGAAAGACAGCCGAACAGATCCTCACGTGATGCTGTGTAACTAGTGTGGAGAATCACTGTGGCATCCCTGCTCTTTTGCCCTTTTGCCCATTCTACTAATAAGAAAAAGCTGTAAACAACTTATGTCTTGCCCAACCCACTATCCCTGAGATGTTTGCTTTACTGTCCCAGACTTAATCATCTAACCCTGGCAAAGAGAAAGGCTAAGCCTATCACATTTTAAGGCAATATTCCTTAACTGTATTATATTTTAAATTCTTTCATAATAAGTATGGTTTCAATCAAGCCTTTAAGGTCTTTTTTCATTTATTCTTGTGAGCCCTACATATTTTGGGTAAAGGTCTTAAAGTGTTCTGATTGGATATGTCTAGAATTTTGGGCTTTTTTCCTTTTGTTAACTTTTTAAAAGAAAATTATTCCCTGAAATTCAGAAATAGCTAATATTAATTGCCTACTTAAGTCAGGCACTGTTCACATCCATTATAAAATAATGGTGTATGTGGTAGGTTAACCTCATTTTGCAGATGGCCAGGACTCTGAGTCTCAGAGAGATTGTCTTCATAGGGTAGAGCTTTTAGCTGTGAACCTAGGCTTCCAGACTCCAAGGCCATGAGCTTCCCATTGCGTGGATGTTCTTGTTATCATGTCACATGCATCTAGCTCACCCCTTGTCTCAAGCTAATGTAGTTAGTTATTTTTTTATCATTGTGGCTTTCATTGGTAAGGATGATAGCAAGGATGCTTATTATAAATATAATAATCCTTCTGTGTGTTTATTTCTTCTGACCATCATTTAATTGATATTTTGGAATGATTTAGAATGAGGTCAAGCATCCAGCTCTCCTGGTTCCACAGGGAGTTACACTGCTTCAAGGAACAAACTGCCCCCAGCCCTCCCTGTCACAGGTTATGTGCCCTGGGATAACTCATTTAAACGCTCTGTATCTCTGGCCCCCCACCTGTATGGCTGGGATAGGATGATCACGATCTTATCCCTGTCATGTCATGCTCACGATCTTCTTGGAGCATAGGAAGAGTTGTTATTAGTACTATATTGCAAATCCAGATCACAGTCTTTTATAAATAGCTGGATATGAATTTATTTTGTACTTAGAATTTAACCATATGAGCTAGAATAGTTTCAACATAATATGCTGCAAAATGATAACTTCAACTGAAAATACTGCCTTCATCGTGTGGCCTTAATCCAAAGTGTGTGAAAGACTAGCAGCCTTTGGCAGGGACCAAAAGGAGCATATTGGTCTGTATGGGCCTTCGTGGCAAATTCAGTTTTCCTGGCAACAACTACATCAAGTCTGTTTAATCTGGGAAAGTGAGAATGGATTAAGCGAGTAGTTAGGAAATTAGCAAGAAGAGTGTAAGATACTACTACATGAAAATCTCCCATGAACATCTGAAGTATTTCCAGATGCTAAACCTGTTCAACACTGACAGAAAGTGCCAGTCATTCCATAAGGATCAGGACAGAAAAGAGATTTCATGCAAGAGCGAATGTGAAAAAAACAGAGGGAGCAGGGGAGGGGAAAAGCACTGCGTGTGGAAGGATGGAAGGATGTGGAGACGTGTGAGTGTGACTGGGAGACTTGCTTGCTCCTCATTCGGCTCCTTCCGGAGTAGGAGTGCCACTCTGCCGACCAGGGGGCACCTGTGACCATTATCCTCCGGTGTGAGGGGGCAGGAGCAAGTGAAGAGCTGCTAATTTAGAAGGATGTAAATTGACTACTGAATTTCCTTTTAAGTATTACTTATACTTTAATATTGATCCTATTGAAGTAGCAAGTTAATTTTTTTTTTTACAAAATGTTTTTTTTGATATTTTTTGCACTGTTGTTAAAAACTACAGGCAGATTTTTTTCCCTGTGGCTACGCGTGTGTATGTCTGGTCTGCACAGACACGTCTTCGCCGCTACAAACTTCTTTTCTCCCTGAAACAGTGGCTCACCGACTCTCCCTTCCCACGGAAGTGTGCAGAGTGGCACGGCAAGGCAGTCTTGCTCTCCGGTTCCTTTCAGAGCATGGGCAGCTGGGTCCCCCCTTTTTTGCTCCCTTTCCTCTTCTATAACCCCTTCTTTTTTTCCCTTAGCACTCATGAATAGTGCACAGCAAAAATGCCCCGTGGAAGAGGTACGTTTGTGACAATAACGTGGTGTCTTATACAAGGGCTGTGTCTGCTGACTCTGGCTTTAGCGGTGACGGTGATGTGACGGCAGCACCCTCAGTGAGCCTCTGACTTAATGAGACCGTTCTTCCTGATCAGACGCACCACCCAGAGCTTCAGTTTCCCTGTCCTTTCATTCCAGTAGACAAAATGCACTTCAGCTTGGTTTAACTCTCAATAGAAACGTAAGTCAAACCAGTTGACGATAGTAATATAGGACATTCTCCAACTTGGGATCTAAGGGTTTGGGTTTCAAATGTTGGGCCTGCTTGGCCAACCCAGAACAGATTGAGTTGTCAGCCAAAATTTCATTCCCAGCTTTCTCAGCGTCCTTGTTCAGAGAGAATCTGAAGTTAATAGGAAGAAAGAAAAGGTTCATACCATCAACCTTCTATAAATCAGAAGTATTGAAAAGTTAGAGTATCGGAGAGAGATGAGGACAACTAGTAGAAATAGTTAATACCTGAAACAAATTCCTGTTTGTACAACAGATCATTTCCGTACAGTAGTTGAAAATTTTTCAGTTTTTAAATGCTTTTATTTATTTGTAGAGAGAGGGGTAGGGAGGGAGAAAGAGAGGAAGCAAAGCATCGGAGTGCGGGAGACACATCGATCAGCTGCCTCTCACTCGCTCCCAGCTGGGGACCCGGCCCACAACCCAGGCGCGTGCCCTGACCAGGAATCAAACCCGGGACCTTTTGGTTTACAGGCGGGCACTCAACCCACTGAGCCACACCAGCCAGGGCTGAAGATTTTTTAAAAAGATACCATTAGAATGTGCTCCTTGAAAATAGGGATATTATTCTCTGTTACACATATGTGTAATATGTGACCCTACATGTGAATATTTTCCAGATCATCTGATTAAGATTAACTTAATTTTAAAATAAAATTTGGAAAAAATTTAAATGATCTAGCTTTTTGAGTTAGAGGCTTGAGGAAAAAAATCAGTGCTGCATATGTAATAACATATGCTCTAAACATGTTTATAAAAATGATTTGAACATTTTTGCATTTGTTATCTCTTAATTCAAGTACTAAAATAATTCAAAATTATAAAACTTCAGAAAAGTTAGAAAATAGATGAATATTTGACCACCTTCACCCTCTTTACAATAGAGTGCAAACAAATATTACAAAAGTATAGTCCTGGATCAGAATAGATATTTAACAAATTTTCCTGCCAATTGTTATTTCATGTCATTATAAATGCTCTTCTGCAATTTCTATTTATTAGCAGTCTTTTTTTCCCTGTTCATTCTTTAAATTATTTTCAGAACTGCAAAATTATGCTTTTCAAATCTATGCTTTCTTATGAATTCAAATATATAACTATAATTAACTTTATACCATATGAAAAGATCATTTTGATTTGCTTTTCTACTATGGATGTGAAAATCCATTCTATATGATGTCAAGTATAAGCTAATTTATTTTCAGTAATCCTCCCTGTAAAAATTTAAACCTTTATTGAATATAATAATTTTATGCTATATCAATGTATTCTTTCTTTTATAGCTTCTCGGACTTCTACTCAGAGCGAGCTTCATCGAGATAGGAGGTATGCTTGTATTTATAAGGGGGAGCATATATTCGCTAATAGTGAAATATAAGTATGTTATCAGTTATCAAGTTAAATATTTCTCTTTCATAAGAAGTGTATTACAACATTCTGCCTCTTCAGACCATTTCTTGAACTAACCTGTTAAGTTTGAGTGATGAAGAGCTTGCTTACGAGACGAAGCAATACAAGCCTAAAAGTGTTCTTTTTGACAGTAATTATTTACTGACATCAATTTGAAAATGTTTATTAAGCAGCTGCTACATATAAAGCATCATTGGAACTACTTCAAAGAAATGCTGTGTACATCATAGCTACTCAGTAAATGTTGCATAGATAAATGGTTGGATGACAGGATAGGGAATTAGATGGAAGAATAAAGAAATGAAAAGAGGCAGGCAGGCAGGCTGGATGGATGGATAAATAGAGAGCTGAATGAATAAGTGGCTAGGTGGCTGGCCAGAGAAAGGGGAGGAGGACTGAGTCATAGGATACGTGTAGAAGGAAGGACAGATAGGCAGAGGGCTGAACAGATGGAAAGGCGAATGGGTGGATAAATAAATGGATGGTTTTTTATAAAATATCCTCCATGCTTTCAAAGTTCTCACAGTATACTATCAGGGAAGGAAAAACAAGGACTTTAGAGTGAGACATCACCCAAGTTCAAATCCTGACTTTACTTTCTCACCATGTGACCTTGAGCAAGCTACTTAACTCTTCTTAGCTTTGCTATCCCCATGATTAGTTACGAAGTAGACCTACCTCATGAGATTGTCATAAGGATTAATGCGTGTAAAGTGGTTAGCATTTATTATTTAGTAACTCATTATTTAGACAAGAGCTATAAGCAGAGGTTCTTAGGTAACACCTTTCAAATTTAATCAATGAGCAGGGTCTGCTGTTCCACAAGCTAGCATGAGAGTGTGTCTATGCACAGATTTGATAATGACAGTGCTTTTTGTTTCTATTTTCCATAGAGTGCTAGAGAACGGGAGGGCAGGTATCATCATCCCTATTTGTTAGAGCAGAAAATTGAGGCTCGGAGAGGTTTATTGATTTGCTCAGAGTCACACAGTTGGTGTTTGTTAGGAAATCAGTTGAAGAAGAAAAGATTTAAACATGAAACTATAGATTGAGGTTAAGAAAATGAAGGAAGTCATGCCTAAATCACTGTGGCTCCTCAGCATTAACAATTAAGCATCAAATTCACATATACAACGGACCAGGAACACAGACACACACGTCAGGGTTTAGAAGTGAATATGTGAGCTCTGAACACTTCAAGGTAACTTCAAGGTAACTTGGGACAGAGGTGGAATAAGGAGGAAAAGCATATTCTACTTACATGTTATCATTTTTTAGTGTATACTTTATAATAACAGAACATAACAATTCTGTTTGACCAGTGCACTTTTCTACTTTCTAATATATTTGTGTTGTGCTGTAGGCCCTGGAATGAAGAGCTTGTAGGGGCCTTACTTAGTCCATTTTCTTACCAACCAAGCACATGCGCTTAGGGTATGTCTCTAACTTTCTGAGGCCAAAATCACAGAGAATGACTGCCCTTTGATCCCTTGAAGGCTGCCTGGGTGTACTGCTAGAGACAGCACAAGCCAGACAGGTCATTCCTGTGACTTTGGTGTCTCATACGTAACTTTTTGGGATGGTAGTTGTTTTCATGAATCTCCGAGCATTTGCAAATAGACAATAGCTTGTTACCAACTTGCTAACCCTCACTGTGGCTTCTGTGTGCCAGGCGCCCAGAGATCACCATTGTGGCAGCTGAGCCGCTGAGGCCAGCCTCATGGTTCCCCGGAGCCCCACCTCCAGGACTGGGGTTTCCCCCCGCTTCTGCAGCAGGCCCTTGGAGGCCCAGCGAGCTGGTTCCTACTGAGGTGAATAACGACCATGTTATCTCTTTCCATTTTATTTTAAAAATAAAGTTCAAAGATTAGAACAATGAGACTATTAACATGTTGGCTATTGCCCACAGATGTCTAAAATCTTCATTCTTTATTTTACAGCTCCCACCATCTTACGAACAAGTCATAAAAGAAATCAACCAAGTTCAAGTTAATACAACAAATAATAATAATGCTGCTGCCTCTCCAAGGCACACTATTACTTCTGCAACTCAGACTGACTTTTCAGAAGAAATAGACAACCATCTGCCTCAAAGTAATGCAAGTAATTTGTCTTCCCTAATTCTGACCTAGTTCTGGGAAAGTAATCAGTAAGCTCTAGCCTTTAAAATAATTTTCAATTTGTACATAATTTACTGAGCTCCGCTTCCCAGCCAGTGTGATCATGTATGCTTGCTTTATTTGGGTTTGCTGTGATTATAATGGCTCATTCTCAGGAACCGAAGCCCCAGTCTCTTGAGCTCACCCTAGTTCATGTCACAAAAACATCATCCTTTTAACTCAAGGTTGGTGTTATCGCTATGCCCTTATTTTCATCAAGAAGGATGTTATATTTAGCAGCTTCAACTCAATAGGATGCCAAAGGTGGTTGTCCTGTTAGGCTTTTTAAAAGCATTGTATTTGGATAATATATGAAAGCATGTTTCTTTGGAAAAGTAAAGCAAGAATTGCTGGAATTTTGACAGCAAAAGAGAAATGGTTCATGTGGTAAGTCTACTGGGAATCAGAAATTTAACAGTGTTTTTATGGGGAGAGGGGTACAAGGGGACTAAACGGTAATGGAAAAAAATGCAATGAAGAGTAAATCAGCCCTTGCTGGTGTGGCTTGGTGGATTGAGTGCCAGCCTGTGATGTGGATCAAAAGGTTGCTGGTTCAGTTCCCAGTCAGGGCATATACCTCTGTTGTAGGCCAGGTCCTCAGTTGGGGCCATGAGAGAGGCAACTGGTGGATTCTCTTGTACACCAGTGTTTATCTCCCTCCCCTCTCTCTCTAAAAATAAATAAATAAAAGATTTTTTAGAAAAGATTAAATCAAAGTATAAATTAAAAGTTTAAAAAATTAACAATGTTTTGAAATATTACATATTGAATATTTCTCATATGAGTAAGTATAATTTGAACGCTCCTGCAGGAAGCTGACTATAAACACTTTCCCATTGATTTTGGAATTACTTTTTACTAATTAAGGAAACCAAATTCATTTGATATTCTACAGGTATATCTTTAAAAATATATGTATTTTCTATTATTTTTTCTTTCAAATTATAATGTTGCAACTTCTTTTTGTTCGTTTTGGTCTTATCAGCACTACCGGCACCCCTCAAACCTCTTCAGCTTTCCCCGGCAGTCTCAGCCCGTGATCCTCCAACAAATGTGGCGCCTTTGATAGTCTTTGACATTTCTGAAGAACAGAATTGTCCAGAAAACTCCAGTGCTGCAAGATGTCCAGTGCCAAGACCAAGATCAAAAAACAACCTCAGGCCAGTAGCCAGAGATCCTCACATTAAAGAGCAGAATCACCTGAAAACCAGCCCAGTGGCCACAGAGGCGGTGCCATCCCCAGGCCGGCCCCAGTCTCTGTTGGACAACACCGACGACTTGGAGAGTCAGACTGCGATGAACATTATGAGCACAGAACAAAGCCAAAACAGTATTGTTTCAAAGATCAAAGCATTTGATAGTCAGACAAACGCAGAAACTTGTGGACTGCCCAGGAAACCAGAGATTGCGCCCCGCACACTTCCCCCCAGGCCTGCTGTTCCCTCAGGGAAACCCTCCGTGGCTCCCAAACCAGCTGCTAACAGAACTCCTGGAGAACTGGACTCCTGGCACGAAAACGGACTCAAGGTGGCCTCTAGGGAAGGGCTCACCCCACTCTCTCCACCGCAAGAAGTAGGGAGCCTCCCGGTAACCAAACCTGAATTGCCAAAGAAACCGAATCCTGGCCTTACACGAAGTGTCAATCATGAAATTCTGGGAGGAGGGCCCACGGCCGAGAGCCCTGACAGCAGCAAGAGAGTCCCAACTCCTGCTCCGCGGCCCGTGCTGCCGAAGAAAGCAGGTTCCTCAGAAAACCCCACCTACCCTGCAGCTCTGCTAAAACCAGTCACTGTTCCTCCCCGCCTTTCAGTGGCATCACAAGCCAAAGCCTTCAGGTCCCTGGGCGAAGGACCCTCAACCAGCCCTCCTGTTCCAGGCCTGCAAAGCAAGTCTCCAGGGGACTTCGACCTCATCAGTTTTGACGATGATGTCTTACCCACCCCATCTGGGAACGTGGTTGAAGACTCTGTTGGTTCGGAGATGGTTCTGGGTGAGTAAACGTCAGCAGTGGGCGGGAGGGATCAACTCATCATAGGATATCATGAATGGTACTTGCTGTTTTAGTTTGCAGTACGTAAGTTCTTGTGATGTGTCAGTGCATCTGTACGTGTAGAGGCAGGGTGAAACACAGAGAGACCGAGAAACATGGAGCTGAGTGGGGGCTGGAAATCAACAGGGAAGCGAAAGGGAAAATGTGGGATGGGGCCATGGAGACAGAGAGAGAGAGAGATACCCACATGGATTGCTATTCAAGCCAGGAATGAGCAGACAAGGACGAGGGACAAACTAGATAAAAAGTGAGGCTGGCTCCCTTGCTCTGGTAGGTGGAGATTCAAGCATTAAAAGGAAACAGGGGGAACTTCTAGGTGGGAAGCCTAGATGGGATTTAGCAAAATGTGTAACCTGGCCCCAGAAGGCTCCTCAGACTGCACTGGCCCCACCCGGAGGGAGCGCGTGTGCATGCGTGCATGCGTGGAGAAGGCCCAAGGCAAAGAGTGAGGAACCAGGCACGTGTTGCAAATTTTCCTCCTAATCTTTATATAACCTCTTCCCTTGGGAATGCAAAGTTTTGTAAACAAATACAATAGTTGTAAGTTTCTTGCCAAGATCAGGACAGTTACATTTTCCAAGAAGCAAAAAGTATGTTGTTGTTTTTTTCCTCACACTGTTCAGCTGGAGCTTGTGATAGTGAAGCTTATCTTTGATTTATCAAGCTAAGCTTCTCTCCTTGTCATTAATAAGATTTCTTCTACTGCTCTTTACTTATTTGGGTAGAATTTTTGAATGTATAAGCTTAATATATAGCTGTCATCTTAAAAATGTTTAACACGCATCAAAATGGTATAATCTCTGATTTAAAACCAGATTCTGCACAGCATAGGTGTATTTTAAATGAAAACAAATACATATTTCTTAAATATTTATCACACACACAATGTATGGTAGCTGGCTGTACCATGCCTCTTTTCCATGAGGCATGGAAGGACAAATGTTAGAATATACTGAGTTTCTGCAGTGTTCCAGACCCTCTGCTACATAACCTGCCATCTGTTATTTAACTGAATACTCACAGTAACCCTCTGCTAGGTATAATTAGGCTCAATTTGCAAATGAAGAAAATGAGGCTGAGAGAGATCAATGGGTAACTTGCCCAGTGTTATAAAACTACGATTTTCCAAGGGAGAGTTCAAACTCAATCTTTTTATTCTAAGTCTAGTTTATTTTTCACTGTATCATGTTGCTAACCAACATTTTCATGAAGCCTTAAACCAGGCAACACATTAAAAACTTTTCAAGTCTTGGCAATATCATTTTCTTATTTAACCCTTTTTGGTGTTACAAGATTCAAGGTAGGACAGGGATGAGTAAATCCAACAGCAGCAAGTTGTTTAAGAGTGGAAACTGTAGAAGCCCAAGAAAGACCACCCTTTGTAGAACCTTCTAGGTTCTGTGGGGATGGCACTTAGTAATTGCTGAGACTATATTCTGTGTCATTAAGCAGATAATTATAGTCATCTTCAAAAAAAAAGGTCAACAGTACACATTGAACATGAATACAGTCTCATGCTTCATCATCCGCCTTTCCTGTTTCTTGATTTCTACCACTTCATTACACATTTAATTATTGAGGCAGCATGTTAGCAAAATGTGTAACCTGCTTGGCCTATGTGACCCTAACCATTGCTCTTGACTGTGGAGCTATACTGAACTGAACACTTGATGTTCTTTCTAAGTCTGCTCCTCTCCCTGTATTCTGTACCTCACTTGGTGACACTGCCACACGCCCAGCCTTCCCTAGAGAACCCTAGAGATCATCCTCGAGTTTTCCTGTCACACAGTGGCTAGTTGTTGGACTTGAAGTCAGACCGGCCTGGGCCTACCACTTAATTGGCGTATGCCCTTGGGCAATTTACCTAACCCCACAGTGCTTTGGTTTCCTAATTTATAAGACACGATAATAATACTTTTCATGGGGGTATTGCAAGGATTACATGTGATTAAGAAGGAAGGCCCTGTCACATGGTCTGAAACATGTTAAGTGCTCATTAAGTAGAAGTTACTGTTACTTCTTGCCCTCCATATCCAGTTAGTTACCAACTCCTGCTGGTTTACCTTCTGAATAGTTCTTGAATCTTCCTCGCATTTCATCCCTCATGCTTCAGCCTCACTTGAGGCCTTTATGCCCAGATTACCGCAGTAGCCTCCTAAATTAAGTCCCTCCTTCTTCCTCAAATGTATTATCCTCCATATTATGGCTACCAAAGCAGTTTTTATAGAGTGTATGTTGGACGTTGTTGCTTTGTTTATTGCCATCCAGGGGCCTTCAGGATCATCTCTGAATTCGTCAGCATGTAGAGCAGTTTTTTTCCTTTATTGATTTGGGCTTTATGAATTTTTGATTCTGTGTTTGTAAATAAAGGGTTATGGTCTCTTCGTGAAATTTTGCTTACTCATCCTGGCAGCAGCCAGAAATTGGGAGAGGAGCACAGGAGAAAGGAGAGAACCTCACAAATACATCTTCCCTTCTCTTTCTTTTCCCTGAAAAATAAAGAAAATTTAATAAAAATAGTTTTCATAAAATGAAGTTGCCATATTAATCTCAGGAAGTAGAGATCAGAAAATACCGAAGCTATGAAAACATTGTAAAGATTGGAAAATTTATTAAAGGAAAACTCATAAAACAGGTAATTTGATATTGGATTCATTTTATGGGTAGAATGCCTTCCAGGTTAATATAATGGAGTTGAGAAGTATTAGTAATTCCTCTTCACACCTTTATAAATCATATCCAGTTGTCAAAAAAGCAGAATACTTCTGCTGTCAGCCCCATTACACAGACCAGAATAATAGTTTAGCAGCCAATTTCTGCTGTTAACAGAACTCAAGGGAAAGAAATGACAGAAAAGCAAGCCAAGGATGGTGAAACTAATTATGATGACAGGCATATTATTGGAGATAGTAATGGGCAGAAAACTACATTATCATCAATGTTTTTCTCAACCTGGTGATGAAGAGCATGTGGATGTAGGTGAAAAGGGGCCTGCCAGTTTGGCAGCAGGTGGAGAGTAATCGGTTATGTGTGTGAGGGGCTAGAAGGAGGGCAGAATAAACACCGTGAATAAAAGTAGAGAAAATTGCCATTGACTTTCTTGAGATGTACGTGGGAGATTTTTTTGGAGATGCTTTGTGTTTTTTCTGTGGAAGCGGGAACAAACAATCTATGATGGAGAGACTTATGGCACGGCGGTTCTTAACCTTTTCTGGGTCACAGCACCCTGAGGATTGGATTAGCTTGTGAATCTTTTCTCTCCCTTGAACGGAGCTTTTTGGCTCATGTATGCATAATTGGAGGTATGATTTCCAGAGCTTCAAGGGCCTGTTCTTGGACCCCAGATTGAGGACCTTGACCACAGAATGTTAGAAATAACTTTCAGTGGACTGTTAAAATAAATTATGGCACATCCATATAATGGAGTATTGTGTGGTGATTAAAAAGGAGGCAGACCACCTATTACCTCCTGCCACGGACCAACCTCCAAGATATTATTATGCGAAAAATGCAATGTACCAATAGTATTCATGGTATTTTACCTGCTGTTGGTGTTAACACACACACACACACACACACACACACACACACACACATCAATGTCTTTGGGAAAATGTATAAAAAGTTGGCAACAAAGCTTGTCTTTTACAGGGAAACTGGGTAGGCAGGAGAGGAGGTGGGAACCTGGCTTTCAAAAAGCTGAACACAAAGCAGAATGAAGATGAAAGACAGTGGAAGGGTTACCTCCGGTCGTTTTTGCCACAGAAAGACAGCTGCCTCCTACACTGATTGTCAGCCTTATGATAAGTAGAGATTTTAAAAATAATAGTTTTCTAAAGTTGTATTATTCATGGTTACAAATAAAAGCTAATTATTATAAACTAAATCTGTCTTAATTAGACAAATTCAAAAATAGAAATCTATATTACTTCCTATTAAGTAGAAGCACTGAGGAATAGTATCAAAATGAGAGTTTTTATTTTTCTAGTTACTTTGTGGAAAATTTTATGGCCTTTATTGCCTTGAAAAAAAACAACAAAACAGATAAGAATTTTCTCTTTTTTCCTCTTTCTTTTTAAAATATTTTATTCATTTACTTTTAGAGAGATGGGAAAAGAGGGATAAAGAGAGCAAGAGAAACATCCGTTGGTTGCCTCTCAAACATGGGGACCTGGCCTGCAACCCAGGCATGTGCCCTGACTGGGCGTCAAACCCGTGACCTTTCTGTTCACAGGCCAGCACTCAGTCCACTGAGCCACACCAGCCAGGGCATTCCCTTTATTTTTAAATGGTGCTTATTTTGGTTCGTTTGACAGGAGTATTAATTTCAGCTTCCTCTTGAAACTTTTATTATTGGGTTGATTATTTTTAGTTATAAAGTAACATATATTCACTGTAACAACTCAAACAGTACAAACATTTAGTGAAATGAACAAATTAATCTCTGTACAGTTGACCCAAATCCCCAGAGTAACCAGCGTGAACAATGTTGTATATAGCCTTCTGTGCCTTTGGACATTCCAAAGCATGTATATGTGTATATTTTTTCCTACTTTTTACAAAAAAATTTTAACATACTATACCCATTACTCACCAGCTTGTTTTTCTTCACCTAAGAGTGAGATTTATGGACTTCTCTTCAGACCAGTAGATGTAAGTCCAACTCCTCATTTCCTTCTGCCTGCCTGAGTGCGTCGTAGTTGGTTCAACATTCAGGTTGTTTTGTTTGTTTTTAATGTTTTGGATATTTTTTTGCCACTACAAAAAGTGCAGTAAACATTTAAAAAAACATTTTTACGTCTACTAGTGCTTTCGTTTCTGAAGAATAGATTTCCAAAAGTGGACTATGGGTCAAATATTGTGAACCTTAAACATTAAAAAAATTTTCTTTTACTTTTTTTTAAAGATCTATCTATTTATTTATTTTTAGAGAGAGAGAAAGGGTGTGAGAAAGAGGGGGAAGAAACATCAATGTGTGGTTACCTCTCACACGTCCTCTACTGGTGACCTGGCCTGCAACCCAGGCATGTGCCCTGACTGGGAAATGAACCAGCGACCTTTCAGTTTTCAGGCCAGTGCTCAGCTCAATCCACTGAACCACAACAGCCAGGGCTCACTCTTTTTTATTTCATTCTTTTTTCCATTGTATATATATACCACATCTTCTTTCTCCATTAGTATATCAATGGACACTTAGATTGCTTTCACATCTTGGCTATTGTAAATAATGCTGCAGTGAAAATAGGGATGCATGTGTCTTTTTGAAAATAGTGTTTTGGATTTCATCAGATAAATACCCAGAAATGGGATTGCTGGGTCATACGGTAAATCCATTTTTAATTTTTTTGAGGAACCTCTATACTGTTTTCCATAGTGGCTGCACCAGTCTGCATTCCCACCAACAGTACATGAGAGTTCATTTTGCTCCACATTCTCATCAACACTTGTTTGTTGATTTATTGATAATAGCCATTCTGATAGGTCTGAGGTATCTCACTGTGGTTTTAATTTGCATTTCTCTGATGATTAGTGACATTGAGCATCTTTTCATGTCTGTTGGCCATCTGTACACCCTCTTTGAAGAAATGTCTGTCTGGGTCCTTGACCTACATTTTCATCAAATTGTGTGGGGGTTTTTTTGTTGTTGTTTGTTTTTGGTGTTTAGTTGTAGTGTTCTTTATAAATTTTGGATATTAACCCCTTAACCCTTTATCAGATGTATCATTGATGAATTTCTCCATTTCAGTAGGTTGCTTTTTTGTTTTGTTGATGGTTTCCTTTGCTCTGCAAAACCTTTTTATTTTGATGTAGTCCCATTTGTTTATTTTTTCTTTTGTTCCTCTTGACAGAGGAGAGATATAAAAAAATATTACTAAGAGAAATGTCAAAGAGTTTACTACCTATGCTTTCTTCTGGGAGTTTTATGGTATCACATCTTACATTTAAGTCTTTAATGCATCTAAAGTTTATTCTTGTATATAGTGTAAGAAGGTGGCATAGTTTCATTTTTTGCATGCATTTGCCCAGTTTTTTCACCATTTATTGAAGAGACTGTCTTTACTCCATTATATATTTTTGCCTCCTTTATTATAGATTAATTCACCATATAGATAGGGGTTTATTTCTGGGCTCCCTATTCTGTTCCATTGATCTTTGTGTCTATTTTTATGCCAGTGTCATGTTGTTTTGATTACAATAGTCTTGTCATATAGTTTCATATCATGTAGTGTGATACCTCCAAGTTTTGAACTTTAAACATTTCAATAGTGTCAATGATCAGTTTCCCACCTGGCAGTGCCTGAAGTTCCCCAACATGAAGCACTATCCTTGCTCTGTATATTGTCCACTTACATTTCTTTTGGAAAAAGATACCCCCTCATGAAAAGACATAAAGGTGAACTTCATACTGGGTAACTAGAGAGACACTTGCATACCATCATCATCCAGTGAAAAATAGGCTGCTGAGTCTCCCTTCTCATTGAAGTGATGCTGTTGGTCCTCCCCACTAATCTGCACACCTGGTCTGGATTACAGCCCAGGACAGCACGCAGGCAGAGAGGCATATGCTGAGTTCACTAACTCAGTGAGCACAGCTGGGGTAGGTCATCAAACAGAGCCCTGCCACCAGCCCGCAGTGCCGGGACACTCAGGCCTTCTTGCTCCACTGTATTGAAAGAAAACTTTTTTCTAGATTCATGTATAGTAGGATAATTAACTAATGATCTGAATGCTAATTATTAAAGAACAGCTAATGATATTAAAAATAAATACCAAAAAAGGGTAAGAGTGAGTAGCTAGGCCTCTTTGAATACTTTGTATTGAAGTTGTATCTATGCTACTTTGATTTAAATCCTTGAGGTTTAAAAAAAAAGGCCTGGACCCTGTAAGGCAGTAGGTGAGACCTGCTGTACAGTGTGCGGGATTCAGGGCAAGGGTCCCTGAGGCCAATGCTCCGCAAGTAAGCATATTTGGATGCCCCTGTGCGCAGCCCTGTGCGGGGGCTCTGAGTGCCTTCGTTTCTCCTTTCCTTGCCTCCCTTGTTCTGTGCCCTCACTCCTGGAACATGAGAGTGTGTAGGTGATATACTGGCCTAGAATTTAGTATGAGTTGGGAAACAATTGAAGTCATTCCTTTCTCAGGATTTTCTTTTCCCTCCACCCATCCATCCCAAATCATCAACTAAAAACCTATACTGATAACCAGCAGATTACACTATTTCCGGCCAAGATGGAGGCGTAGGTAGACACACTGCCTCCTCGCACAACCAAAATTAAGGACAACAAAAATTTAGAAACAAAAATCAACCAGAACTGATAGAAGATTGAACTGTACGGAAGTCCGACAACCATTCATCCAGACCGGTAAGAGGGGCGGAGTTGGCAGCCAGCAGAGAGGAGTCAGGGCAGGAAAAAAGCTGTGGCTGGCAGGCCCCAGGCGCTGGGTGGCAACGGGTAGACCCAGTGAGGTACGCAAAGCAGCTGGCTGACCTCGGACACACATTTGCGTGCAGATAAACCAGGCAAAAAACAGGGAGCAAGACAGACCACACAACCCAGGGCCCCAATGCTGGGAAGTGAAACCTAAACACATCAATTGAAAACACTTGTGGGGGTTGAGGTGCTGTGAGAGACTCCCAACCTCATAGGAGAGTTCATTGGAGAGACCCACAAGGTCCTAGAATGTATACAAGCCCACCCACATGGAAATCAGCACCAGAAGGGCCTAATTTGTTTGTGGGAAGCAGTGGAAGGGACTGAAACCCGAGAGAGATTGGAGCAAGTGCCATTGTTCCCTCTCTGATCCTGCCCCCACATACAGCGTCACAACCCAGAGACTAGGTTGCCCTGCCTTGGTGAACACCTAAGGCTCCACCCCTCACACGTAACAGGTGCGACCATACCCCCACAAAAAACATATGGCTCAAGCGGAGGAACAGATCAAAGCCCCAAAGCCAATATTTCTAAGAGGTAAAGAGATAGCCAACCTATCAGATGTACAGTTCAAAGCACTGGTGATCAGGATGCTCACAGAATTGGTTGATGTGGTCGCAAATTAGATGAACAAATGAAAGCTACAATAAGTGAAATGAAGGAAAATGCACAGGGAACCAATAGTGATGGGAAGAAAACTGGGACTCGAATCAATGGAGTGGACCAGAAGGAAGAAAGAAACAACCAAACAGAAAACAAGGAAGAAACAAGAATTCAAAAAAAATGAGAGGCTTAGGAACCTCTGGGACATCTTTAAACGTCCCAACATCTGAATTATAAGGGTACCAGAAGGGGAAGAAGAAGAGCAACAAGTGGAAAACTTAACTGAACAAATAATAAAGGAGAACTTCCCCAATCTGGCAAAGGAAATAGACTACCAGGAAGTCCAGGAAGCTCAGAGAGTCCCAAAGAAGTTGGACCCAAGGAGGAACACACCAAGGTACATCGTAATTACATTAGCCAAGATTCAAATGAAGGAGAGAATTCTAGAAGCAGCAAGGGATAAGGGGACAGTCACCTACAAAGGAGTTCCCATCAGACTGTCAGCTGATTTCTCAAAAGAGATCTTACAGGCAAGAAGGGGCTGGAAAGAAGTATTCCAGATCATGAAAGTCAAGGACCTACATCCAAGATTGCTCTATCCGGCAAAGCTGTCATTTAGAATGGAAGGGCAGATAAAGCACTTCTCAGATAAGGTCAAGTTGAGTTCATCATCACCAAGCCCTTGTTATATGAAATGTTAAAGGGACTTATCCAAGAAAAAAGATAAAAAATATGACAGTAAAAAGACAGCAAACTCAGTTATTAGCAACCACACCTAAAACAAAAGCAAGCTAAGCGAACAACTAGAACAGGAACAAAACCACAGAAATGGAAAGCACACGGAGGGTTAGCAACAGGGGCGTGGGAGGAGGAGAGAGGGGGAAAAGGTACAGAGAATAAGTAGCATAGATGGTGGGTAGAAAATAGACAGGAGGAGGGCAAGAATAGTGTGGGAAATGTAGAAGCTAAAGAACTTATGACACATGGACATGAACTAAAGTGGGGGTATGTGGGTAGGAGTGGGTGTTCAGGGTGGAGGGGAATGATGGGGGAGAAATGGGACAACTGAAATAGCATAATCAATAAAATATATCTTTAAAATATAACCAGCAGATTACAGGAACCGAAAACATCCTTTAAAGCAGACATGCCACTTGAAAGGTAGAACACAATGAACAATTAATTAATAGCCTTAATCCTTTTCTTGAACTTTTGGTCCTTTTCCTAACAGAGAACAGAACCCTGAGAGAATGGGATATTTCAACCAAGACTGGGGGTAGGAGGATGGACAGGTTCCCGAACAGTCGAGTTTCTGCCGCAGCTGTGGGGGAAGGTGGCTCCTTGGAGGTCACTGGGTGCTAACAAAGGCCACAGAGGCTGAGCAGCAGCCATGGCAGGGGAGAGAGGAGAACAGAAAGGAAAGATACACACAGAGGAAAGATACTTTATTCTGCATTTGAATAAAATGTACGTCAAGGGGTTTCCAATTCTTTTGTTTTAGCTAGGGTTATTCAATATAAATAAACTAGTTGGGGAGTTCAGATTTGGGTCCTGTTTTCAATAGTGGGCATACCCCTTGTACCTACCCCTTGTTATCCATTGGTACTGCTGCTTCCTGAAGACCAGAGGTATATTACTCAAGTGGGAAGAACTGTTAGAATGTGTAAAATCAAGTTGTCAGAAAGCCGGCCGTGGCACCCTCCCGACCTGGCCCTCCTGCTTCATGCTGCACCCTGCTTCCCTTTGCTCAACCCGAGTGGCCCACCTTGCTCTCCTTTTCCCTTTTCAGTAGTACTTCTCACCTTCTGATGTACCACGTGAATTCCTTACCTATTACAGTTAACATTTACTGTCTCCATCTTCTTGCTGCTGCAGTGTGAGTGCCGTGAGGGCAGAGTTCTTTGCTTTGTTTGCTCAAGTATTCCCAGCACCTAGAGTGTAGTGTTTGATGTGAGGCAGGCACCTGGCTGATATTCAATAACGGAAGTGGAAAAGCAAATCACAAACAAATGGATATAAAATGGTCCTGTCTTTGTTTGGCGAAATACCTACATAATAATACATGCACTTTAGAAAAAAACCGTAGACAGATCCACCATGTTTCAGATAATAATTACCGCTGGTGGGGTGGGGTCACAGAAGAGCTTCTGTTGTGTTTCTTAATGTTTCCCATCTTTGCAATAAATGTTACTTTGAAGCAAAAAATAATACTGTAACAAAATAAGGATTAAAGAATTTGTTTAGGCCTAAAAGAAGGAGCTTTGTTTGTTTGTGAGGACATAGGTTACAGTGAAAGAACATCATATTATTACAAGAGCCTTTTTTAAAAGTTTGATGTTGTTTTGATAATCTTGAGTTGGTTTTTGAGCTTAGATGAGACTTGCCTCATTTATGAGCTGATAGGCGGTGTTCCATAGAGGGGTCATTCAGTTTTTTTTCTCAGTGACCTAATGATGATTTTACCTAGCATGCCACCTGGGGACCCTTCTTAGGTGGTAGGTAATAAACTTAAAATAGGATTGTGCTTAGCTGTCGTATCTCCCACCCAGCACTGTTGCTGGCACCTGGTAGATGTGCAAACGCATGCAAATGGCTAGTGAGTGACACCTTTGGAGGGTAATGGACAAATGCCAAGTCATGTATTGTTGCCCCAAAATTAAATATTTAAAAGGAGGTGTCTTATTTTATTTCCAGGATCAAACCGTTTTTCTTTTCATGTTACAGAAGTGTAGTTTTACTAAAGTATTAAATGCAAGATTCTGCTGAGCACCCACCGTGTGCCAGGCACGGTGCTGGGGAGGGTGGTGGCCTTGGTGAGCCCTGTGGTAAGTTTTTACGGACACAGGAGTGTGGGGAGCGGAGGCTGCTCTTTCTGGGTGGCTTCATGACAGAGGGAAAATGGGCTCCTCGGTTCAGTTGGCCCTCATTTTCAGGTGGACGTTTATGAAATGATTGTACTCCCATAAAAGACAGCTTCTACATAATTCAAGATTGTTCTGGATTTCTCTCATCACGGAGGAAGAAAAGCCATATGAATTATTTACAGAGCATCAAGTTATGTCCTTTCATGAGCTCCGACTTTGTTTTTGTCTCTGCAAACTGAGATTTTGTTTATCCATGAATAGTTTTCCCTGGGGCATGAAAAATATGACTCTTTAATTATGAATGAGGTTTTTTTGTTTGAGTCCATGTTAACTAAAACATGCAAAATAAACTGTGTTTTTCATTAGATCCCTTTCAGCTCCCCACAAAAACAGAACCAACAAAAGAACGAACAGTTCAACCAGCACCCGCCAGGAAGCCCACTGTGATTCGAATTCCAGCCAAACCAGGAAAATGTAAGCACTTCTCCACCTTCTTTATTTGCTTCTCCAAGAGCCTGGGAGAAATACATGCTATTTTATCAATGTCTGCTTTTGAAATGATGTGTAATCAGCTACTTATTATTATTCATAGTCAAGGACATTTAAAAGCAAGTTGGGTTTTTTAAAATAATTCTTTAGACAATTAGTACAGTAAATTTGGACTTCATTTCTCTTTAACATTGTCTTTAGGAGAGAATAGAAGGAGACAAACTCAGAATAATTATAATATCTTAGTGCCTCTTGTAAACATATGGTAGGAAAGTAGTTAAACTGATAGCAAATAAAATTATATATGTCTATCATTTATTCTAATGTACATAAGAAGTATATTATTCCGATCAGCATAACCTAACCTCTCATCTGCACTCCTATAAATTGTACTAAGAGTCCTGAAATCCTGACAAGGGTATACTGGGGAAGCAGCTCTATTTATTATCCTGACAAAGCTCCAGGAACTATTAGAAAGTTGAATCCTATACTGCTTAATGTGAGGGAACTGAAGCACCAGTCTCTAAGAGTTATTTCTATTTATGTCAAAAACCTAGATCCCTAGAATTTTATTATTACCATTATCAAGCAATGCGTATATTCTGTGGAGGAAAGAAAAGTAAGACTTTCGGTGCCTAAAGAATTTGGAATGGACAAGTGAAGACGGGAACAGCTTTGTGGTGCAGAATTCCTGGCAGCACACCCCCCCCCCACCCCGGGCACCTGTTCCTTCTGCCTGGGATGTCCGTTCCCCAGACACCTGCATGGCTCCCTCCATCACCATTCCTTCAGGTCTTTGCTCAAATGCAACTTCTGTCAGTGGGACCTGCTGACCACATTATTTGAAGTTGAAAATCTCCAACTCCCAACACACCTACGGCATGTAATTCCCATGTCCCTTCCTGTCAGCCAGCCATCTCCTGGCTGTTTCCATATCGCTACGACTTTGTACCCTTAATTGTTTGTCACAACCATAGTGTATCCTAAATGATTCATCACTTCCTTGTCAGGAATAAGGAAACCGCAGCACAGAGAAAGGCTTCCAGATGGTGACTGAGCTGGAATGTTCCCGGGTGTCTTACTTCCCAGAGCAGCGCTGCCTCTCACTAGGAACACTTGTCTCTCTCTAAATCATTGTTTTCCTTAGTAGTTGGCATGGGTGTCTTCCTGCTTTTGAGTGTTTTTCTGTCTATGGATAAAACAGGAACCTGTTTTATCATCCTCTTGTGACAGGTTTTTTAATGTGAAATGGAGGCAGAGATTGTTCTTTTGAAAGAGGGGAAAAACCTCTCCTCTCCTGTAAATGACTAAGCCTATGTGTAAAAGCTGGGTTTAGCTTCCTTTAGTGAGTTACAATCATCTTCTCTCCAAGCATTTTCACAAACCGATTATAATTAGCTGTCACTAATTAAATCTGGTCACTTTTGTTTTCGTTTTTATAAAATAAGTTGGGGTGCACAATTGCTGAGTTAAGGATGTAGTTTTGATTTAAAGATATTGTTCATTAAATTGAGGGGGTAATTAAGCCCCTTAATCTGGAGCTAATGAATCACAAAGCAGATGTAAGTATTTGGATGGGGGAGGGTTGGGTACACCACCTATGAAGAAGCAGCATGCCTATTATACAATGAGCACAGCCTTTTGAATTCAAAACCCTGGTTCTGACAATTACTAGCGTGAACCTCAGATGGCTCGTATATTTTCTTCTAAGTTTCCGTTTCTTCATCTGTAAAATGGGTGGGATATTACCTAGTGTAGTGCTGTCTAATGGGACTTTCTTCAAAGATGGAAATATTCCATATCTGTGCTGTACAATATGGTAGCCACTCAACATATGGCTGTTGAGTACTTGAAATGTGGCTAGTGCAACTGAGGAACTGAAATTTTAACTTCGTTTGATGTTAAATAATTAAGACTTAAGTTTAAACATGGCTACTAGCTAGTGGAGTGCGCAGATCTAGCACATGGGTAGATGTTGGTTGGAATGTGTATGAATAAAGTGCCTTCATTTAATGCCTCGCACATGGAAGGTTCTCAGAAATGCTGCTGCCATTGTAATTTTTTAACATTATTTTTACTATCTCTAAAACATTTCGTAACTGAGGTCTACTAACCCATCAGTTTTCTGAAGTTTGCTGGGAGCTCTTTCTCATTTGCTTAGCTATCCATTCTTTGCGCAGATCTTTTACGGAAGCCCTTTTCCTAAGGAACTGAACTGCAATTATTTCATCCTTTGGAACCCCCAAAAAGCAGAAGTTATTGATTAGTCACTGCTGTTTTTCCAGGTTTACACGAAGATCCACAAAGCCCACCTCCTCTCCCAACTGAAAAGCCTATTGGAAACACTTATAGCGCAGGATCTGGAAAACCCAGAAGCGCCGACAGAACGAGAAGTGCGGTAAGTGGTCGTCATAGATTGTTGCAGGTTGAAGACCGGTCAATGAGCTAATTTTAAGAACTCAGCTGATGTCCAAATTATTTTACTATTGGTCAGATTTTTAAAAATACCCTTATTACAAATCAGTTTCAAGCCCATGTAATTATTTAATGTGATGTATTATATTATAAAAATTTCTGTTTAAAAAAGTAGGCCAATTCATTGTACTTCATCATAAAATAATTTGTCTTATACCAATATAATGGCAGTGTCTTTTAAATGGCACTAATACTGAGAAAGTCATGAAAAAAAAATCTCTGAAAACCTGTAGTATTTGTGGAAATTTACTTTATTATCAGTTTTTATTTAAAATATTAATTAATGACATAATCTTAAGATAAATACCATAAGAGTTTGTTAATCTGAAATTAGGAAAAAATTATTTTTGAATTTAAAAAAGAGTGCTTTACTATGTACTTATTAACAGATGGTGGACAAAGAGTTTTAAACATGTATTTTTCCAACCTAATACCATTTCCCCATGCTTTTTGAAATTCACATATGATCATCTTTAAGGTTTCTTTCAAAAGGAACCAATTCTTAAAATCTGCGAACCAAATTTCAGTTCAAATTTCATAATAGTTTCACATTGTGCATTAACTATGCTTCTTTTACGTGGAAACCATCTAATTTTCTAGTTGAAGAGAAATTTCTTTGAAGAATGCATTAAATTGAATTAGCCAATATCAAGTTAATGAGATTTTCCTGTAGGATGAATTAAAATTTAGCAATCACTTGCATTTTCAAAGTGCTCAGTAATAAATTTTTATTAAAACTGGGCCAAGAAATCCCAGAGGAAGATGATAGGGCCCTTACTATACTGTTGTTGAATAGGAAAATCCCACGTTTTTGCGGAGGAGGAGGTTACTGGCATCTACTCTAGAGGGTTCTAAAAGAGAGTGAGAGGATGATGAGTAGGCTCACATGCCATTCCTCAAGTCATGGGCTTTGTAAATCATAAAACTTTATTAAAATATTAGGTATAACTACAGTTGGTGTTAAGCAGTCCACAAAGCAACCCACGTTTTAGAAAAACAAGAAAAGGAAGTTAGAATAAACTAAGCCATTAGTTTATATAGTTAGAGTCAGCTGTATTCATAATTGCTTGTACCTCCCACGAACGACGTAAGGAAAATCCCGTCCTGCACTGGTTACAGAGGGGCGTCAAAGCATTCTGTGCTGAACCGTGATAAACATGTACCATAGTAGACACACTGGGTCCGAAGGAAGGAAAGGGGAGAAACAGACTGCAAATTAAATGATTTGGCTGATGTCACACAACTGGGTTTCCTGGTCCAGAAAGTCAAATCTGTGAGAAATTCCTTTTGTCTGAGAATTACAATTACTGAATGGAATCTATACCGGAGGCCATCAAGACTTCAGGTATGGGTGAGGATGTCCAGAGAAACCGTTTCTCCAGTGTAATGATCCATGAGGGTAGGCTTGGTCTCCTGCCAGCTGTGTCTTCCCGTAGGGCACAGGAAAAAACCCTCTATTGTTTTTCCTGCCTTGGGTGCTGGGAGACTCTCCATCTCAGGACAAATGGTCGTAGTTGCAAAAACTCACTTGCTTCGCTTCAACAGTGAGGGACTCTGGGGAGAGGAGCAGCAGGAGTCACTGGAGTTGTTTTGTGGGCAAGAGCAGGTGTTTCTGTGTGCCCTGTTGCCCACCATGGGAACCCAGGGTGCCCAGAGCTTTCCTCAAGGAGGCTGCCAGCTGGTGCGGGAGGGAATCACAATGAAAGCACAGAATCTGGCCCATGAATTCAGGACATAGATGTGGTACCAGTTCCTGGAGAAAGGAGAAAAGCAGCATTCACAAAGACTTCAACAGACATGAGTGTGGTCTTGGAGGAAATGTTTGTCTTTTGAAAATACAGCAGAAAAATAAATTATTTCAAAATTAGAAGGTAAGGAAGAATTCCAAAGCAGATAAACAAAAATGTCTATAGGGACAGTACACCAGAAAAACCAACTCCTCCAGAAACTAAAATACCCATCTAAACACATGAAAAGCCAGAATGCAGGGATGTCAGAGTAGAGAAATACCATGAAAAGCATATGCAGAGATGTTCCAGTTAAGTGTGGAGTACTCGAGAGGAGAGCCTTAATCAACAGAAGTTTTTTAAAGACTGTTGGCAGAACCTGTGCATAAACTTGAATTTGAGCAAATACTAAGGCAAGGGCTTCTGCAATAGCCAGTCCCCTGTTCTCAGTGTGTCAGATGCAGCAGTGCCTTTCAAAAGGTGCCCAACATTCCTTAGGGATCTGAATGTACTCCCTTGTTTTCTGATTTAGAGTTTGTTCATTGCAGAAAATTGAGAAATAGATATTTAAGACTGTTACAAAATAACACCATCTGGAAAAAAGTATATCTAGTATTTGGTACTAGATTAGGATTATAGGATATGTATCTATTACAGTACATCTATAACTTTCTATGTCAAATTTATACATCTGTATTTTTAAAAATTTGCTTTTAATTATTAAGGTATCTAACAACTAAATGTTGAGGAAAAGCAATCAAAGATCCTGCCTGTCTGCTAGAGTGTTTTTCTGCTTGTTTTAATTTTAAAAGTAGACAAAGAAATAAATGAGTTTTTCAAGTACCATAGCAGTATTTGTCGGAGGAAGTATAGGTAGCAGCGTATGTATAAGGCATGGGTTATAGTCTGGAATATTGCAGGTTTATGAGCTGGTGACTCTCTTCACTACATTAACTGAACTCATTAGTGAAACCAAGTTTTAAGGGCAAGCTTAATTTGTTTTTAAAAATGGGATTTTAAAACATCGAAACATATTTCAGTGGTTGCAGTTATTGGCAATTAATCATTGGGTATTTAAGGAAAAATTATAAACATGCTGTTTGAATTAAAAACCATGGAAGTGAGTTTTAATGCACTTATGTACATATAAGTGAAAGAGGGAAACAGTTTGAATTAGCTTAAAGATCTCCCAAGGTATAGTTTTATTTTAAAAAGGCAGTGTAGCCCTGGCTGGTGTAGCTCAGTGGACTGAGCATGGGCCTGTGAATCAAAGGGTCACTGGTTTGATTCCCAGTCAGGGCACATGCCTGGGTTGCAGGCCAGGTCCCCAGTGCGGGGTACGTGAGAGGCAACCACTCATTGATGTTTCTCTCTCTCTTTCTCCTTTCCTTCCCGTCTCTCTAAAAATAAATAAATAAAATATTAAAAAAGAAAGGAACCACATTAAAAATAAATAAAATAAATAAGGCAGTGTAATCTTAAAAAGCTGGCATTTTCCCCCCTTATGAGGTCTTAGAGAAATATCATTTTCTGGATTTCAATGTTAGGGGCTTAGAAAGAAGACAAGGTTGAGAGAGAGAGAAAGCGAGAGAGAGATTCAATCAGAATTTGAAGAATTTGGTGAGGACTTTGCCCTACAAAAACAGAAGTTTTGGCTTTGAGATCCTTTAACTTCTCATTCAACATAACATCTGAAAATATTTTCCATGTATTATACTCATTTCCGAATGAGTATTGGGCTAGAACATATCTAGGAAAGCTATTTAAATAGCCCAATTGGAACCCCTTCCCACAGAAAAATTTTCCTGTTGATCTCCACACTTCCAGTTTCTCTCATCTGCTATTAAGCTAAAACATTCCAAGCTGTCTTTTGTTTTTTTGAATTACCCCTTATATTCTTTCCTACGAAAGTCTTCTCAGCACACCCCACCCCTTTGCTGTAGTGGTACAAGTTATCTGCTTTTGGGGGCCTTTTCTGTTCCTCCACACATGCCTTTCTTTCAGGCTGTCCCTTAAGCTTCTTTTATTGTCGCCAGCTCCTTCTGGTTCAGAACCCACTGCATGATGCGTAAACCATCCAGTGCTGAGAGATCTGCCTGTTCCAAGCAGAATAGTCACCACTGTACTTACTTACCAGCAGCAGTGCATGTCTTAATGTGTCATCATGGGATGAATAAAGGCCTTATGTTGTGTGTGTGTGTGTGTGTTTTAATATTTTTATTTATTTATTTTTAGAGAGGGAGAGAAAACCAATGTGTGGCTGCCTCTCACACGCCCCCTACCGGGGACCTGGCCCGCAATCCAGGCACGTGCCCTGACTGGGAATTGAACTTGCAATCCCTTGGTTCATAGACCCGCGCTCAGTCCACTGAGCTACACCAGCCAGGGCTGTCGTGTGTGTGTGTGTTTTTTTTAATTCCCTACAATTCCTGCTTACATTGCTACTATGTTAACCTGTCATGATTTAAACATCATCCTTGATACCTGATGAGTGGGCTGGGTGTGTAACCATGCAGAGCAATTGGTGGGGTCATATCCCCGCCAGGAATAATATTACAGGAATAATGATTCCTGTAACATGAATATCTTTGTCTTCCCTTGCATTAGGCTTTGGACAATTTAGGTGGGAACGCAGGATGAGTTAATACTGCTTAAAACTAAAAACTTTCCCTACTTTCTCTCTAATTTATTTTACTTTCTCTAACTCAGCTACATTTTCATTTATAGATCCAGCCAAGAAGTTGTCCACAGTTCCTCTTGACAAGGTCTTATTTCAGATGAACCATAACTAAAAAACATTCTGATACTTGCAGGAATCCGACCAGGCTTGTCAAACAGGAGGTTCTGTGCGAGGACCCCCAAGGTTGCCCCCACGGTAAGTAAGTGTGGGAAAGCTTTTAAAATGTTAGCCAGAGAACAATTAATGACTCAGAGACTGGACTCTCATTTCTCCCATCAAAACTGAGTGCTGTTGGCCTTAGATCTTTTAGAGATACATTAAAGTCATGAATTCACCCAGGCCACTGGCCTGCAGTCTGCTTCTGACAGCAGGTTGTAGGAATCTCTACTTCTTCTTTCTTTTAACATAGTCCGAAAACTCACAGAACTCAAACATGGATCTCTGTTACTTTTCTTCAAATGAACAAGACTTCTTTCTGAACCTAAAACAACTCTGCTTCTGGAATGAACACACACTCATGGACTCATACACTTTCACTCTCACACCTTCACACGCTCCTCGTTATGAGAAACCAGCCTGATCTGGGCATTTTCGAAGGGAGACAGGCTTTGTGAGCTCAGTGCTGACCTGCCTTCCTGAGTTCCAGGGCTGTTTGAACAAAAAGCTGTGATGCTGTCAGAAGATGTATGTTGGAAATTATTATGTTTGTCATTGGGGTTAAGGAAAGGCTTTCAAAGTAATGGTGATTGTCCTATCTCATTTCCAAAACAACTTTCTTTATATTAATCTCAACTGGAGTTGGAATAATAATTCCTGTAACATGAATATTAGGGGAGTTTGAAGTTCCTTTTCTAATCATGGACTCGACCACATAACGTAAACCTGGTATCTTGTTACAAGCTTTTCATCTCAGACTTTGGTGGAAAGCACTTAGTTTCCTGAAACAGTCATGGCATGTTTAAGAGCAAATGGGGCCTTGGAGAGCTCACGATAGTAAATGCTTGTTTGTCTTGAACTAATGAATCTCTGGTGCAAGATAAGAGGAAGCCAGAACATCATGGCATTTCCTCCAGTAATACAATGTTTCATGCAGCAGCCATGTGCTCAGAAGTAGCATACCCTGCATGTTTGGGTAATTGTATTACCCTAGTAGAAAGCTCTGTGTGTGTGTGTGTGTGTGCGCGCGCGCGCGCGCGTGTCGAGAGAGGACAAAGCAGAACCTAATACTGATCAAACACTGACTCACAGCTCCCACATTGCCTTTCAGACCTGTAAATGGAAAAGTCACACCAGCTCGGCAACCTCTCCTCAAGGCGCCCCCTGAAAGACCACCTCCCCCCAGACTTTCTGCAGCCAGAACATCAAATAAAAAACTGCCTTTTAATCGCTCTTCTTCTGACATGGATCTTCAGAAGAAACAAAATAACTTGGTGTCTAGACTCTCAAAAGTCAAGAGTCAAGTTTTTAAAAGTCAAGATCCAGTGCTACCCCCTCGCCCTAAACCAGGACACCCTCTCTACAGGAAATACATGGTAAATTTTGCTTTTAAAGATGTCTGTGGTCAAGAGATTCATCCTAAAGTGATGTATAAGATCCAGTATTCCTTAAAAGAAGATGATGAGGCAGATGTGGACTTAACCCCTGATCCTAAGAGTTCTTTAAATAAGTAGGTCATAGGCCTTCTTAGGTCTTAATTAACCTAGGTCTTTAAAGCAAGGTTTCATTATTAGGAGAAATATAGGAAGAGGAAGTAGTGCAGACAGGGACTGACCAAACAGAAACTTTGAAAAACCTGACCCAATAGATTAGACTGACGGGAGTAACTCTGGCAGATGTTAAATATTCCTTGCCCACAGAGTAAAATTTAAAATAGAAATGTCTTATTTAGATGGATGGTTTTTCCCTGATTTTCCCCTTTTATAAACCTAATTATCACGGTCCATTTAATAGTTACCAGTTAGAAGTTTTCATCAATAATTGAGATAGTGGAGTTATTAATTTTATTCTCTTACGAATATTTGTTCTCATCATATGACCTTAAAGTCATCTCCCATACTTAAACACAAAGCTGGTGTTCTCTCTTCACCTTGGCCAGGTTAACGGGATAAAATCTAGAACAAGTAAAGATAAGGACATCAGAACTGTTTGTACTTTTTAAACAAATATATGACAGTAGCTTTTACCAAAAACAGCAGCTAATAATTTTATGTTGTGCTACATTTCCATCATTGAGCCAGAAATCATTTTTGCTTTAAGCCATTAGGATTTTTCAAAATCCTCCATAGGCAGATAAGAAAGAGATAGTGTGTTTATATATAATCATATTCATTTCAACTGATGAGAGTTTTAATTGCTAAAACCCAGGGATAATTTTTGTGTTAGGTTACTTAAAAATAGAGAATGAATACAAATAGTAGCTGGTGTGTTGAGTACTCATTATGGGCCAAATATCACTTATTCATCATGCCAGCCTGTTGAGGTAGCTACTCTTATTACGTTTATTGTATGGATGAGGGAAATAATATGCAGGGCTATTCAGTATCTTGTCCAGGGTCACAAAGCTAGTTAATGGTGGGGCCAGCTTTTGAACACAGATCAACTGACAATGAGCCCATGCTTTTAACCATTAAGCCATACTATGAAAACAGTGTTTCTAAAAAAAAAAGAAAAGAAAATAGTGTTACTAGTTGTGAAATCTGTACTTGCATTGACCATTCCATGAAGAGCCTCACTCAGGAGAAACCAAATTTTGCTTGTGGTTCTCAGCATAGCTGTGCAATGTCAATAAAGCATTTGAAGAGCTCCGTAAATCTAAAATAATGGATTATTGCAGTAGTATGTCTCATTATGAAATATATTTTTTTAATTCCCATTTTTCCGAAGCTATCCCACTGTTAAATTGCTAACCAGGAACCTGGGCACATTGGGAGCCCTGGGACTCCGACAGGCACGCTGGGAAGCGCCACCACCCACCCCGTGCACTCTGCATGTTGCCTCCTGGGTGGTGGAAGGGCCCACGCAGGTTCTCTTTCCTTGTTGGAAGTGAGCTTGTGCGATCACATCTTCTTGGATATGCCTTTTTGTCGTAAAGGCTCTTGGACCTGTTACTCATCAGCCACAATTGTCCAAGGCAGGGAACGGAGTCCCCTGGTCAGGGTAGGGGTACAGATGTAAAAACCATTCCAAGATCAGACCGAGCCTTGTGGACTAGGAAGGTGACTCGGGTCAGGCAGTGATGCGGGCTGAAGTAGATGCTTGGTAGCAGAGAGGTGAAGGTGAGATTCAAGGCAAATGGAAGCAGTCAGCCAAGCATTATAGAGGAGGTGCCGGTCCCCCGTCAGCCTTCAGAAGACAACAGTCATTGAGAACCCCAACTCAAAGGTGGCCTTCGACAGGCTGCAAAGTCCTGTGCTGCAGATACTCAGAGGACTTGGTGGACCTTCTCCTGTAGAATAGGACTTCCTGGTTCTGGTGGTTAAAGAGAACTTTAGGCCACCTTCGGCTGCTGCGGGCTCAGCACCACACCCCCAAGGACTCAGTCTCCGTGAGAAATTGCAGGCCCCACTAGACCTAGAGCGTGAGGAAGCCAGGTAAAGATTTTCCTGGAGAAGTTGTACTTCTTCAGGCACACCTGTCAAATTCCCAGATGACCAGCGATTTATGAGGAGGTGATTTGATTGGGAGTAATCCTTTTATTGGTTTACATTTCAGCTGCCTGTGCCTCATGGAATTGCCAATGAAGACATTGTCCCGCAAAACCCTGGAGAACTCTCTTGTAAGGTAAAGCCGAGCTCTTTCTTTACTGACAAATGTAAAAAAGTCACCAGCCTCTGTTACTGCATTATTAAATGCCTTGGGCTCCAAAGATTAAAATGTGGAAAAAGCAATAATGTTTTATTAAATAATAATTGCTTCAGAGAGTGGTGTTTTACCTTACAGCATGGGGATGTACTCGTGATGCTGAAGCAGGCAGAAAATAATTACTTCGAATGCCAAAAGGGAGAAGACACTGGCAGAGTTCACCTGTCTCAGATGAAGATTATCACCCCACTTGATGAACATCTTAGGAACAGACCAAATGTGAGGAATTAATATTGTGCGGCCCTCATATCACCCATGGCATCTCACTTCATAGAACTATTAATTACACCTCTTCCTCAGGTTTTTATTAGAATTTCTTAACCGGAGTAAAAATTGTGGTAGCATTTTATTCCATTTTAAGAATAAATTACTTCTAAGAGACTTGCCACTGCCTTACTAATCACCTTGATGCCCAGCGACTACCACACGTTCTGCCTTCTCCACGTCCTGCCGACTCACAGCAGCCAGAGCACTCAGTCATTAGTGGTCAACTGTGAGAGACAGTTATTTTAGAAATAATGTAAAGGTGTTTACTGAAGTGCCAGAGATGAGTTTCCTAGCAGAATGGACAACTATTTTAAAGGGGCCCTTATAAATGCTCAGTCTGAGATAAAAAAGCACTTCCCTTTAAGATTTAAGCTTTGTGTAAACCTCATTTCTCTGATTATAGTTCATAAAATAATGAAATGTAACCCAACAACCTGAAGTTACAATTTAGGCCTAACAAATTTGTGGATCCAGGGAGAATACAGTAATCATTGAAGGTTATTTGTTTATCAAGAAAAATGCCATTGAACTATGTTTAGAAGTATATTTTTAAAAGAGCTTTTAGTGAGCCAGTTAAATTTTCACTGTTAATGAAGGAAACATGAAAAATAATTACCCACCAAACATGTAATCCAAGTAAAGTATTTGGTTTCCCATTCATCCTAGTTTTCATAATCTGGTCCGAATCTTTTTTTAGAACGCACCTTGTCTTTTGAAGTTTGCTGAGAAACTAAAAATGTGTATATTAGAGAGCAGAGAAGGTCTGTGTTCGGCTAGCTGCAGCTGGGACACTGGGAAAACCCTAAGTGGGATTCACGTGGGGGAAGTTCTTCTGTCACTCATTCCCACTTTGTTTTGACGCAGCGTTACCCATCCCTCACAGCGGCCCTTCCTCCCTCGGAACACACTGAGGGGTCATCGTGGAACTTGGGCTGCCAAAAACCTTTTCTGTATGAAAAACAGAAGCTAAAATGATGAGAATTTTTTGGTTAAAAGTCCAGTTTTCTTTTCCATGTTAAAAGTGACGTACTCGTCTTGTACCACAGATTTGCAGTTGCCTCCAATGGCCAACTGCAGGTGGTACTAAAACGAAGCCTGTGTTTGGCTTCTGGGTTCCTGGCTAGCCTTACAGTTTTTAGATAATAAATCTTACCTATCCGAAAGCCTAGTTTTAAGGTAAAGATTTCTAAAAATGTGTTATACTTACTCCTATCTTAGTAAACAATATAAAATGCTATCAGTTGAGGTTGAATCTGCTTATTTGGGGGAAAGTGGGAGATTGTTACCTGCATCAGGCACGGGTTTGGCTTCAGGGAGATGATTTTCGGTTCTCCTTCCACCACCTTAGGTTAGTTATCTCTAAACTACATTTTTTAAATGTGTGAAATAGGTATGATAATTCCTCACAGAGTTTGTAGAATTGACATATTATATGTTCCATTTATATAGAAGTCCAGCCCAGGTAAATCCAGAAAGTAGATTAGTGGCAGCCTAGGGCTGGGGGGAGTGTGCAGGGAGAATGGTGGTAAATGGAGAGTGACTGCTAATGGGTGGGTTTCTTTGGGAAATGATTAAAAAAACGTTTTAAACAGATAGTGGGGATGCTTGCACAATTCTGTGAATATAGTAAAACTGTGTACATTGTAAATGGGTGAATTGTAGGATATGGGAATTGTATATCAAAAGATGTTTAAAAAATTAAATGAGCTAATTAATGCACATAAGGTGTTTAACACAGCAGTTAGCATGGTGAGTGAACAATGAATATTCGCTATTCTTATTACCCATTTGTTTTAGCACTTAGAATCCTATTAAAAACAGTTTGAAATATATTAGATTTACCCACCAGATATCCACCCTGATGGTGTGGTCTGAACTGCACCAACCCCTTGTAGCCAACCCTTCACCTACCAGGCCAGGCTGATGAGCAGTATTACCAGGGTTATCCATACAGAGAGGGAAGCTAATTGGGAGGTACAAGGTATTATCCCACCTCTTCTACATTCCCAGGTTTGTTCAAGAGATTTTAGGAAAATCTGAAAAGAGGCCATTTGTATGGAAAAGCCACTGGAAACAGCTTGGGTAGGTCCAGATGTTGGGTGGGGCAGGACCTCAGGGAATCACCAGGGCAGGGCAAACAGTGTGAGCCAGGTTGATAGAGTCTCAGATGTGGTGTCCACCTGTCTGCTCTGTGAGGGAGGGCTCAGCAAAAGAACAATGGCCGCTGCCAGCATTTCTGTCTGGAGCAAGCTGCCCCTCCAGCTGTCACCTTGATGCCAGACAATTCACTTTCTCCCTGTATATTCCTGGTGCCTTTCAAGCTGCTGCCCCAGCACTGGAGCTCAGAGTGAATGGGTTCAAGGAAGTCAGTGTGTAGGCCCTTTAAGAGGAACTGCCTGAGACTCCAGCGCTCTCTGTCTCCCTCAGCCTAAATCCCTGCTGGTTTTCACATCCAGATATTTTGGGGATTTCTCTTCCTTGCACTGGAACCTTGGGCTAGGGGGCCTGTTGTGGGGCTGGAACCCTTTATTTCTCATTAGGATCTCAGCAGCCTAGATATCCTTCCTGATTTTAATCCGCCACACTCTGTCCCTCCTACCAGCCTAAATATGACTTCTTTGTACCCTCAGTTGTAGCACTTCTGTTCAGCTAGATTTCTGCTGGTTCTGACTGATTGTTGTTCTGTAGTTTAGTTGTAATTTTGATGTGGTTGTGGGAGGATATGAGTACTGAGTTTACCTACACCACTATTTTGACTGGATTTTAGCTTAACACAATATATTGAATAGTCAATCCTTTTCCACAGATGTAAATCAGAAAAAAATGAAATCCACATATATGTACATATAATAAATTATGTAAATAATAATTTTTAAAAGCCCCTTCAGACTTAAAATATCTTATAATTCTTTTCTGCAGTCCCTGAAATTCCCATGATGTTCATTCATTTGGGAAAAACACTGAGCAGTCCCTAAGACAATGTCAGTGTTACTTTGGCAAGCTCATATAATAAACTGCCATTAGCCAATACTCTCTTGGCCTAAATTGGTATTGCACTTTCCCTAACGTGAGAGAAGGCAGCATGCCTCCACAGGTGCATTTTGGTTGAAAAAGCAGATGAGATCCAGAAAAGGTCTGAGCAGAGATGCCCTGGCCTAGGGTAGAAATGGAGACAGTGGGCCATTATCCACAGGGCCATCTGATCAACCGGGCACGTCATGACCAGAGGAGGGGCAGGGAATAGAAGTGTGGGGACACCCCTAAGGAGGCCAGAGTCATTGAAAGAAGTGAAGAGACAAGATGGCACACAAAAACCTGCCTACATTTACTTCACTGGTTTGCCAGTGTTGAAGAGTTTTAAAATTGTAACTTCCAATGATATCCTTCAGTTAGATTTGATGATGATGATGTTGAAGAGTTTTAAAATTGTAACTTCCAATGATATCCTTCAGTTAGATTTGATGATGATGATGATGATGATGATGATGATGATGATGACGACGACGACGATATGGCATATTAGCCTCTGTTTATGTAAAGAAACTAATAATAACAACTGCTTGTTAATAAGAAAAGGTCACTCTTCAACTGTCCCATCTCCTCTAGTCGACGTATAGCAGTTGCCTGGATGGTTAGAGAATATTGAATTCTCTTTGCTAATTTACTTAGAATTGCCATTGAATAAACCATTCAGATTAAATAGAAAATTCAGGCCACACATAGGAGGTAGTGTTGGCTTTTCAATTAGAGAAAACATTCAGTTAAGTTGTAATAAATGAAATGGATTTTACTTCTGTGAATTACACGTTTGTGGAAGTCATTAGCTCATTTCATTATGAAAGGCAAGAGCATCAGTTACAGAACTTTCTTCTTTTCCCATCTTAATGAAGATGCAGCTTTTAAGGCTCTGTTCTTAAGATTTATTCCTCTTCACAGTTTTAGGAGAAAGCTACCCTTGATAGGTAAAGAGGTCAAAAACCACTGCTTGGGGGTAAAATAGATTCTAGTGGAAAAAAGAAATTTCAGTAATCCCTTTTGTTTTACTCTGTTAAAAAATGCTGGAGGATATTATAATTGAGAGTTATTTCTGGCCTCCCTTGGCGAGGACACATGCCTTTTCAACTTGATATTGATTCTTTTATTTGGCTCAACTCTGTGTTTTGCATCTTGTACCCATGATGTCAAGAGGACTCTAATGAGGAAAAAAATGGGTCCAAGAGCGAATGCAAATCCAGCATCCATCCTGCATATCATTCACAGCCCTGTTTTCCCCCTAAGGATGCAAGCCACCCTCAGAAGCTTGTTGACAGTAGCGCTCCTCATGCTGTTGTTCTTCATGATTTCCCAGCAGGTAAGGACAGAAATAGTAAAGTGGTAAAGCCCTTAGGATCCAGGAGCAGATGGCCTCCTTGGGTTAATCTCTGAGGATGTCTTTCTTCATCCTCTGTACAACAGAGTCTAGACTGGAGAGGTCATCTTATCGATCACCTACCTTCAGCAATCATTGATTGCTCCCAAGCATTCCAGAACGCTTAGCCATATATCCTTCTTTTTGAAAGTCCCCATGAGAAAGAGAGGGTATTTCCCATACGTATGAACAAGTAGCAAGTTACCTAGCAGTCACAAACATTTTAATGCTTTCAAAATAGTGAGTACCAATTGCGAGATGAAAATATAAATTTTTTAAATCAAGTTTTAAATACCTTTTATATCCAAAGCTACAGATAAACTTCTGATTTATTCATAACTTCATTTTTAAAAGATTTTATTTATTTATTTTTAGAGAGAGGGGAAGGGAGGGAGAAAGAGAGAAACATCAATATGCGAGAGAAACATTGTCCCTTGCCTCTCCCATGCCCCCAACTGGGGACTGGGCCCATAACCCAGGCGTGTGCTCTGACAGGTAACCAAACCTACGACCTTTCACTTTGCAGGACCACACCCAGCTCACTGAGCCACACTAGTCAAGGCTAAATGTATCTAATTTGATCTTAAAAGGGGAAGCTCATTCTCTGGCTGGTGTGGTTCAGTGGGTTGAGTGCTGGCCTGGGAACCAGAAGATTGCCGGTTCAATTCCCAGTCAGGGCACATGCCTAGGTTGCAGGCCAGGCTCCCAGTTGGGAGCATGCGAGAGGCGACCAATCAATGTATCTCTCACACCATGATGTTCTCTCCCTCTCTTTCTCCCTCCTTTCCCCTCTCTCTAAAAATAAATAAAATCTTAAAAAAAGAGGAAGCTCATAACAGCAATATGATTTTTAAAGGATATATTTTACATTGATTTGATTAGTATAATTTGTTCGCAGAATCAGTAGAACATACTGCCTCGGTGGACAGACTAAATAATACTTTGTGCTCTGCTTTAATCAAATCTGCAACCAGAATAATTTATCATACATAATTATAATTCTATTTTACAGAGCAAGTTGATGATTTGAATCTCACTTCTGGAGAAATTGTTTATCTTCTGGAAAAAATAGATACAGATTGGTACAGAGGGAAATGTAGAAACCAGACTGGGGTATTTCCTGCCAACTACGTCAAAGTAATTGTGAGTGGATCGTGCTTGGTTAAATTGATCTTATGTTCTGTGTAACTTGCAGTTTTGAAAAAGTAACCAGAAGCCTAGATTCTTGAAACCTAGTTCTCTGTCTTCGATGGTTTCATTTGGTGTTGGAAAAATTTGATAAATGAAGGTTTATTTAAATAGATAATGGTTAATTGGTAGTATATTATGAGGTATTAGAACCTAATTCCTAAATGCTATCTGAAATCCTAAGGTGAAAAAATTCTCCAAGTCAACTGGTGAGTCAGCTATTGGAGGGTTGGTAAACACTTAGGAACATATGTTAATTCTTTGAAAAATTTAGTAGACAACACTCAAAAATACAAGATTGTCTTGAAGGAATTACTACTTTACTATTCTTTTAAGTACATTTTATTTTTGGTTTCTTTCATTCTTTCTATTCTATTTATTATATTTCCACCTCTTAGAAAACTGGATTTGTGAATACTAAAGTACTTTCACTGGAGGTAGTGGCTCATTAATGGTTTTTTACATGATAATTTCAAGTCTGATTAGAAAAAGTTATATTAAATTGTCAGAATTTTGTGCAGCCTTACTTGTAAAAGCATACCTGTATGGCTGAACCCAGTGGCTGTGATATGGGGGGGATAAAGTCAGACTGCCACTTTGTGACAATAGGAAGAGTGTGACTCAGTCTCAGACATAACTTACTGGTTTTGGAAACTATCGATAAAACTAGCTTAAGTGGTTGAGCATTAATAGCTATTGGGGGGGAAGCAACTAATATTTCATTGCAGAAACTTAGAAAACGAATATAACACAGAACCTGTATTTTTCCAATATAAATGCATTTGAGTCTCTTGAATTAAAACTGTGGGCCTTAAACATTGTCTAGTATATATATTCTCTGATTCTTTGGAAAAATCCAACCACATTCTCTAAATTAATATTAAGGATAATGTTAGTTTTAGCACGCTCCCTCATTTTTCTTCTGCCCAATGTAGCAGTACTTTAAGAGTACAATTACCTCACTGAAATCAATTACACTGAATCTGCCACATTATTGGTTTAAGTATTATTTCTAAGCCTGTAAGTTTAAAATATTATTTTGAAACTTTGAGCTTCTAAAATTCATCAAGAAGGGCACTGACTTAATATAGACCTCAAAGCTTTCCGTAGTTTTCAGACTGAATACATTACGGTCAAATATTTTATTACAGCCTAGCTTCACTGAGCCTTGTAAATGAGGTATTAAGTAAAGTGCTTGCCACTTAGTAGGTGCTCACTGAGTACCAATTCCTTTTTTCCTTCCCCATTCGCACTGATAGGGGGAAAAACGTTCCAGAGTTATGAAAATGGAGAGAATCCAAGTTTGGTTAAAATGTTTTATTTTGGGCTCAGGAAAGTATTGCGGAATGCTGCCCACTCTTCGAGTAGGTATGGTAGGGGCGCCCAGGTGGCTGATGCCTAGTCTCTCTCTCCAGTCCTCCCCATCTGACGTTCTTAACTTGGAGGACACGGGAAAGAGAAAACTCAGTCAGCTGTAATGATATTAATGTGCTTATTCCAGCAAATAAGAAAGGGATTGATTGGCTATTCAAAGAAAGCTGCATCATAGGATATATATATTTTTTCAAAATCCAAATTCTGAATTTCTTTCCTTTAGCACCTATGGTACCACTTAATCAGTTAAACACCTATCTAAACTGGTTAATTTTGATCATGTATTTCCTAATTACCTAGCCTTGAATTCATCTTACTAAAATCTGAAGAAATGCAATTGTCGTCTTGATTCATCTTTACTAGGTTGATGTTCCAGAAGGAGGAAATAGGAAAAGAACATCAGTTTCATCTCATTGTGTTAATAAGTGAGTTTTATTTGCATTCTTTTGTACAAAATGCAAAGGAGGTGAGCATTTATATCATAATACTGAGCCTAAATACTTCAGATGTATGATTATTGATTTCCAATGTTTCTTTTTAATTATGAGGAAAACTCATTTAAAAGCCATAGTGGATTAAAATGCTAATGAAAGTTCAGTATGCCGACACAAGCCGACCTAAGCAACTCCCCGTATCGATACAGAACAGAGACAGCAGCAGAGAGGCTACCTCGGTGCTTCCCACAGCCTGGTCTCAGCTTAAGCAGAGCTGGTGGTGGCATCCTGTGTATTGTATTTGGCGCTTCTGGTATTTATCTATCAACACATTTTTAGATGTTTCAGAACTTTTGTCCAAAAATACGAACCCTACAAAAACTGCTGGATGTTTTGTATTGTTTTGTTTTTAAGAGAAACTAGAAGAAAGTGAAGGAAGAGTTAAGTTGGAGGGGTCTCCCTTTTTGCCTGAAGACCTTTCCATGAATTTATCTATCTTTTTATGCATCGTTGTAACTCCTCTGTGATTAAAACGCTGCCACAATGCAACTTTATCTTCCAGTTAAATGAGCAAAATAATAGAATTCACTACCTGCTAAAGACTGTAAACCTGTCTTTGAATAGGTCAGACATAAGGAGATGCTCCCAGAGGACTTTAGAAAATAAATGCAAAGGTTACCACAAATGAGAAAACTTCTGATGCCACAGCAATTGAATTCTATCTCAGGGTCAGTTTTCCCTCTATTTCTAAGCTGTGTTTAGCGTGTCGGCAGGTTGAAGTTGAAGTGGGCTTTCACAGTCGTGGGTCCATTCTTAGATCTGTCTTAGACTCTGACCTAAACTGGTATTTCACTGGAGCCAGCACCAACCTTTCTTCCTTAGGCAGTTGCATCTCCTTGGCCTGTTGCTGTTGAAATTTCCTTTCTAAAGCCTCAGATGGAAGGTTTGGTATTAAATCATGCCTTCCAGAGACACAGTTTTAAATCTGCCTTTATCTTCTTTTAAATCAGAATTGCAGCTCATTTAAGGATTGTTCAATTGTAATTTTCAGAAATTAAGGCTTTTTAAAGGCGATAAAAAGATTATTTTTAAAACAACAGTGTTAGGTATGAGATTAACTGTGGTAGTATGATGAGTTTCTGTTTTCTTCAAACCTAGTTTTGAAGACCATTCATCTGTAGCGAGTTGATTGATTCAACGTATACGAAGCATTGACTCTGCCCAGCTGATGCCCATTGCATTCTGTCACAAAAGTCTGATGTCTTGCCCTGAGATTCTCAGGGCTAGCACTCCTAAACTCGGGGTTCAGGCTGAGCCATGGATTTACCATAGTCCAAGAACACAAAGACATGACGACTGGGGGAGTCTGTGCTGCAGCAAAAGTGAGCATGAGCCGTGGCAGTGTAGACTGGCCACCAGCTTAGGGACTACGGCATGTCTCTACGGCATGTGACATTGCCTTTAGCCTTTCTGAGTGAGCACAGGTTCATATCTAAAAAGTAAGGCCTGTCATTTAGAAATGTAGCTTATTTTTTTCTCACGGAAAAGTTTAAAGTATGCCTAGTATACCTTGTTTCATAGTAAACACAGAATATCTATTGAAAGACTGAATGAAGGCTTTAAAGCATTTTAGAAATCAGTACTCCTTGTTTAACCCATAAATGTAATCTCTGTTCAGAGGTCCAAGATGCGTTGCTCGGTTTGAGTATATTGGAGACCAGAAGGATGAGTTAAGTTTCTCGGAGGGAGAAATTATTATTCTTAAAGAGTATGTGAGTGAAGAATGGGCCAGAGGAGAGCTTCGAGACAGAACTGGGATTTTCCCCCTGAACTTTGTGGAACTCCTCGAGGATCACCCCACCTCCGGTACAGATACTTTAAGTGAGCATAGAGAATATTGTTTTTGATTATGTTCTGTCCTAATTCAAATAAACCAAATAACAATATCATACTTAAACTGCATAATAATCCATATTGCCTTATTATGAAAGGTATTTTTAAATGGTCACTTGTGTGGCATAGTTATTATTGTGGTAATCTCTCAGAGACCTGATGTGGGTGTTTTAGGTAATTCGCAATGGCTTGATCTCAGAAATGGCAGATGAAGAATCACAGACTTTTGAACAGAAGTGGGCTCTAGAGTATAATTAACTGTGTCCTCCTTCACTTTACAGTAAAGGAAAAGGGTCCAGAGAGGGTGGCGCCTGGTCGGAGGTAGATAGGCAGTACATGAAGAGACCGGTCTGGAACCCCAGACTCCCCACTCTCCTCTACAGTTTTTCTCCAATACTAGATGGTCTTTTTATCTGAAGTTGTGACTTTTTTTAAAATGTAGGCACAAAGCTACCACAGAAGATCAAAAAAGAAGATTCTGGAGCAAATTTGCAGGTAGGCTGCTTAAATAGTTAACTGTAATGAAAGCCAGGTTTCAATTCTGGGAAGAATATTAAAATCGTAATTATCAAGAGACAATGTTATGAAGTCATTTTTCAATTTATATAATAAATGTTTGAAATGAATACAGGGTGAGTAAAATAGGTTTACAGTTGTGAGTACATGAAAACGCTTTATTCTTGTATTATTATTTATTAATTATTATATTATTTATTTGTATTATAACTGTATACCTGTGTTTGCCCATCCCTGTACTTAGAGGGTTAATACCTTTATTGCATCTAGAGCCCCATACAATTAGATTAGAAAGACATGCAAACCCTGATAGAAAACAAGGGAAGAGACATGATTGGAAAATAACAGATAAAGAGATAGTGTAAGTGGCTGATATTAAAAAATATTTAACCTTACTAGTCATCAAAATGTCTTGTAAAGCAACAATAAAATATCATTTACCTTAATCTAATTAACAAAGATTCAATACAACTCAACACTAAACAAGTAATTATATGAGTGTTAAAAATGAGGAAGTACAAATGATTATTATTATTTTTTACCCTACAAGTAGGGTAAAAGAGAAGGTTTAGGCCACAAACGTAGTCATGTTATTATAATAGGAAAAAAATGGGAAAAAACCTAAATATGGTCACTATTGGCAGAAACTTCTGAGGCCATGAAAAATTAGATTTATAAAATAAATGTGATGGGAATAAAATGTTATAGGAAATTGAACATACAACATAAAAAGACTAGAAGGAAATGTATTTAAGTTGTTAATATTCAGTTGCCCCTAAGTGGTAAAATTATAGGTGGGTGGGTTTTTTTTCCCACTTCTTCATACATTTCCAAACTTACCAAATATTTAGGATCGTTTGTATTATTTTTATAATGGGAGACAGAAAAAATGAGTAAAATTTTGATATACTAGTTCTGGCCAGGTAGCTCAGTTAATTAGAGTGTCGTCCTACTATGCCAGGATTGTGGGTTCAATCCCCAGTCAGGGCACATATGAGAATCAACCAATGAATACACAAATAAAACCAATTTAAAAAATTTTTTTTACTTACTATATAATGTGACTTCAGAAGTGTTCAAACAAAATACGAATGCGGGCGACTTCCATTGTTTTTTGCGATGTGTTAAAAGTGTGAGGCCTGATGGGATCATTGTTTGCCAAAGTGTCACTGGTAATTGGACTGTGTGTCTCTCAATTCTTTCGCCCCCACCTACGGATCAAGTCAAATAGGAAAGAAAGTGACAGAAGTACTCCAAAAGGAGATGCGCACATGGTTGCTTGCATTTTTGGGGAGTGATAAGTGCCAAGAGATGTAGGGTTGGCTATGGTAATACACGAACAAGGGGGCTCAGGTTAGGGGGTTTTGTTTGCATGTTTTTTCCTTTGTTTTATAAGCCATCAGTTGTTGAGAACTTAGGATGTGCCCAGCACTGTGCTAAGTGTTCCACGTGAGCACTCATTTAATCACCACGGCAACACTAAGGTGAAGCGGAGGCCAAGAGAGAAGAAGCATCCTGCCCGATGTCAACTAGGAAGAGGCAGAACTGGGTCTGGAACCTTCTCTTCTCCCTGCTCGAGCTTCTTAACAGAGGGCTCCCATCCTGCCAGATATGCCTCTTCGAGGAGCAAAACCTCCCTCTAATGTATTTGGGGTAAAAGCATTCTTGTCGGTGCAATCCGTCACACTAGCCCACCACACTTGGGTGGTTATTCTGCCAGTCTTAGAGCTAACTGTGCCTCATAAAATTAGAAGCATGAATTAATGAAGTCCTGTGTCATGGAATCTGATAGCTTCTGAATCAAGTAAAGACCAACTGCCCATTCTGATCCTTCATAATTTAGAATTTCACTGGAAATTACATGCCTTACTAGAATTTTTCATAGTGTCATAAATAGTATACCTAAATATTGTATGCTTTTATCTAATTTTTAACGTATAATTAATGTCACCATTCATAATTAGAAAAGAGGTTTTTTTAAATACATATATTTTTAAAGACTTATTTATTTACTTACTTATTTATTAAAGAGATGGAAAGGGAGGGAAGAGGACAGGGAAAGAAATATCAATGTGTGAGAGAAACATTGATCGGTTGCCTCTCAAATGTCCCCAGCCAGTGACCTGGCCAGCAACCCAGACATGTGCCCTGACTGGGAATCGAACTGGTGACCTTTTAGTTTGCAAACTGATGCCCAACCTACCGAGCCACACCGGTCAAAACTAGAAAAAAAAGGTTTTGCTTAAGTATTATATATCCTTAAAAGCTGAAAACACCCACAAATTATATCACATCATAAAAATTATATTTTATGATAAAAAGTTATTGGAAATTTTTATTTCTGAATATTGATAGCAATATAAAGTGTTGGGTGATTTTAAGAAGTCTTCAGGCTTTGAAATCTTATGACCCCTTAGCTTTTTTCCCACCATTTTTTAAGCTTTGTAGAAATCAACTTCAAATAAAATCTCACATTTCTTATCAAACTTCTGACTTGTAACAGGACAATGGTCTTTCTGGAGAATGGTGTGAAGCTCTTTACAGTTTCACAGCGGAGACCAGTGACGACTTACCCTTCAGACGGGGGGACCGGATCCTGATCCTCGAGCATCTGGACTGCGACTGGTACAAGGGCAGGCTGCGTGACAGGGAGGGGATCTTCCCAGCAGTCTTCGTGCGGCCCTGCCCCGGTGTGACAGCAACAGCAGGTGACTCCTGCTCTCTAATGGGAGCCCAGGGCCTTTGCACCGATGCGTATTTCTTTTCCTTCTGGCCATGCGCGGTTTAAATTGTTCCCCCACATTTCAAGGGTTGATACGTAAAGTTTTGTAAACTCTCTTCTTTATACTCGCATACTTTGTTAAGAGTTACAGGGGAAAAAAGATAAAAATGTCTTTACTTGGTAATGGCCAATTTCGTCTACTAAATATATTTTCTGTAATTTTTTCCTGCTAAGAAAACATCCTTAATCTTTTTGCAAGTTAAATAAATTCAAAATTATTTGAATGTATTCTGTCCTGGGGGGATGGTGGAGAGGGTATAAAGAGACTAAATGGAAAAAATAAAAATAATAAAGAAAGAAAAAATATTGTCCTGGGAATGACAGGAGGGCTTCGTCAAATGTTTTTGTTTCAGTGCGGTGTCTTTCTATTTTTTTCGTGTGTTTTCACAGCTGAGGCAAAAAGTATGTCTCCTTTAGCACTGAAGGTGGGGAGGAAGGCCAAAGCCTTGTATGATTTCCATGGGGAGAATGAAGATGAGCTTTCCTTCAAGGTAAGAATGTGGCTTTGGTTTGGTTTGGTTTGATACCTGTATTTACCAGCTATAAATTATGAAATGTCTTTCACTGAAGGGTGAAACATTTAGGTGGCCTATTGACCATTTGCTAGGAATGAACAGGTCTCATACCCTAAATCTAAGGAACAAGATTAGAGACAGTGAGTAGGGCAAATACAAATTATCAGCAACATGTTTAGGTACGCAAAGAAAACCTTATTGGCTTGATAGCCCCACAATCCCCAAATGAATTACTAATGCCTAGGCCTTGTAACATCAGATCTCAGTAATACTGGAGTTTTCGTTTGTAGCCCTAGTAAAGGGTGATTTTCCACATGGTCCTTGTAGCCTGCTATTGTCATGTCTGCAAAATCAATGGAGAAATCAGTTGGTACCTACTGCAGCAAGGCCTCATAAGACACTGAAGTCTTGTTCGGAAAAACACTGACTGGGAAATCATCCCAAAAGTTGAAGCTACTTAATCTATCTTCGTCAAAGAAGTGCCTTTTTTTCCCCCAGTAAAAACAAAGTATTTTCATGATCCTATTTCCCCAGTCCATAGTTGGACTGTAGTCAGAAGAAAGCCCCCTTGGTAGTACTTTGGGACTGGGCCAGAGCAAGGAAGGCAGGTTTGGTTGTCATTGCTCTCAGAAGAGCCTGTGTCAGACAGCAATAAATCCTCCATCATTGGACATGCTCAGTCAGAGCCAAGGTACCATAGAAAGAATGAAAGCGTCAAGGAGGGATAAGTCTTAAAACAGTGGGAGCCCAAACAAGGTTTCTGCCTGTCTATAACAAACTAAGGAAGCCTGGGCAATACTGGGCATGTGCAGGCCGGGGAGTCACAGGGTCAAAGGGGCATGCTGAAATAACGTCAGGTATAAGGTTGCTAACTTTCCTCTTTTGTGATGGGTTTTTCCTTTCTTCCAAGAATTTCTTTTATCTTTTTCATATTAAAATGTGTTTCTATGACAAAATAGTAAATGATAGATATTTCTTATGCCAAATTATAAGTTGGTAATCTTGTAGCTTTTTCTTCCTTTCTTTTTCTATCTCCCTCCCTCCCTTCCTTCCTTCCTTCTTTTCTAAAATTTCTTGGTTCTTAAAATCCAGATGTTTGGAAACTGTTGCCCCAGTCCTTTTTAGTCTTTACAGTCAGTAGCTCGTAATTTATTCTTTTTATTTTCATATAGAGTGTTACTTATAAATAACAATTCACAGTATCTTTTAGAAAATTAGGTGGGCATCATTTTACAAATGACTGACTATGAGCAACATATAGTTCTAGAGCTTTTAGGTAATGGGTTCTCTACTGCCTTCAGTATTGCTGATCATTAATATTTTGTTAAATACCCACAGGATATTATTAGATAAAACTTGATTGTTCTAGCCCTCAGAAAACTGACATACCATGTACGTATCGAACAGAGCGAAGGAAACTAGTTCAGTCAGCTATTGTGTTATAATTTAAGAACCAGAAGGAACTTATTTATAACAGAAACTTTGAATAGCCAGAAGTTTTACAGATTTTAGCAGAGTAAATTCATGACATTAGATTGTAAGTATTTTTCTTGCTCATTTTCCATAAAGAAAGGCCTTAAATCAAACCATTTTTCCAGAGGGCTGTGTACCAGGGCTAAAATAAATCCATTCAGCCTGATAAAGATATTCTTTAAAGTAGCCAGGGTAGTTTTGGACCATTATAGAATCTTAAACCCAGATTCTAAGAAATAGTTAGAAACAATAAAGAACAAAATAGTTTCAGGAAATAATTTCAAAAGTCATGTCATCTGTTAGTTAGGCAGTTATAATTCACACATGAATAGATACACAGCCCCTTGTACTGTCCCGGTGAGGATAAACCAGTGTGTTCTGAGTCAGGGTGAAGCTCTTTCAGACAGGAAAGAATGCAGATTTGATATTGAGGCCAGGGAGGATGGAATAAAGCAAATGGTGGAGAATACCATTATGTGGAAAAATAAATGTGCAGTACAAAATTCTCGAGGTATTGTGAAAAGGCAGTTACAGTAAAACCCTTTCTCATTGAAGAGGTCTGCTAGAACATGTGACGGCCATGTGGCCTAACGGTTAGCAACATGGCCCAGAAATCACAGTAGGTTTGAATCCTGTCTCTACGCACTACTACACATGCAACACTGAGTAAATTATTTAATCTGTCTGAGCTTAAATTTCCTTTTCTTTAAAATAAGGAAATCTATACAAATATCTCTCTAAAATGGGGATAATAATAGCATCTACTTTTAGGACTGCAGTGTTGTTTACATGAGTTAATTCCTGTAAAGTACATAAAATAGGACAAGGCATACAGTAAGCACATGGCTCACTCATCACCAGGTCTTTGCTTAAATGTCACTTTCAGTGGGGCCTTCCCCAACTGCCCTAATGAGATGACTACCAACCCCATACTTTCCTCCTCTGCCAGTTTGTTTGTTTGTCTCCCCACCCCAGAATGGGTCCTTCAGTCACTGCTGTGTTCATAATGCCCAGAATGTGTGTATATGTACACACACACCACACATACATATATATATGATAGCTGGCATTATTTATGTATATATACACATATATATATGATAGCTGGCATTATTTATTTAAGAAGAATTTACATTAGAATTGAATTCGGGAGGCACAAAATACAAGCAGGAAAATAAAAGTGCAACAAGGGTGACACTGGCAACAAAGTGGCTTTGAGGGAAAAGGCACACAAATGGCATCGTTGGGTGCAGATTATCTTTGCGGTGTATCATGTAATCCTCTCAGCAAAGCGTGATAAACAAGTCAGACAAAGAGAAGACTCTACATGCCTCTCCAGATGGGCTGCGCATCATGCTTATACTCAACAGAAACTAATAATAATTTCCAATTCTGTCTTCTTACAGGCTGGAGATATAATAACAGAGCTGGAATCTGTAGATGATGACTGGATGAGTGGAGAACTAATGGGAAAATCTGGAATATTTCCCAAAAACTACGTTCAGGTTTTACAAGTCAGCTAAAGGTGAAGCTTGACTGTGCTCCTTGGCATGAGAAGTCACTTGAACTATCACTTTGACTATCAGATACGGTGTTTTGTTGTTTTTGTTTTTGCACTATTTTTTTAAACTGAAAGAAATATCTATGCTGTATATGGTACACTAGAATTTTCTGAAAGAAGAGAATGTCTAGATTTTGAGTTAGCTTTCACTCACAGTAGAAACATGCATGTGAAAACCCATGAGAAGGCATTCTATCGAGGAAAACATCAAGCAGGATTCGCAAGGCAGACGAACACTTCCCCCAGGAAAGTGCCTGGTGACATAGCCGCACAGGGAGGCTCACAAGCTAAAGTTGCGTTTGGACATCTATTTTCATCAGGAAGAGTCAATTAACCATGCTTCTTTATTTTTTTACTCTCGTTTAAAAACAGGACATTTGATACATTTCATTTCTGATATTCAAATGGTTCTAACAGCTTGAGTGCATTATCCTTATTTACCAGGGCAAATCCTTGTTTCAGGAGCAGGTGGTTTATTCACTAGTTGGAGCCTTTGTAAGAAGGTGGTGAGTCAGCTCATGCTCACCAAATGCACTTGTGTTAACAAGTGTTTCCCCTTTGTCCAAGGATTTCAAGGGGGTTAAAATTCGATGCATCTTAGTCAAAAGAACCAAAACCGTCCTGAGATGCCTTGCCAATATGACTAACCCTTCTGCAGACCTGCCCTACTTACTTCTTTCCTCCATTTATACTTTATGTTAACAGGGTTGTTATAAAGCACATTTTCTGATTCTGCAATCATTCTTTTGACAATTACTGGTACCCAAAGAAAAAATCATTTTCTTTGTGTTACCCCAGTAATACAGAAAAGCTGTGTCTTGTTACAGTCGTACATTATGAATCACATATATCTCAGAACACAGAGCGACGACTGTTAAGATGGAAAACAGTGCCAAGCCCCCACAGCTCATTTCTTCCCAATATAATCAGAATGAAAAACAATTTGAGAAGACTGAAGGCTGATACTCTTTTGTGTTTTTCCCAGCTCATCCCCATATTAGAGTAAATAAAAAAACACTTTCCTGCTGTATCCATTGTTATGCATGCTAAGCGTAAGATAAAAGTTGTTCTTTCAGGACCAAATCAATTACAGTTTATGGGCTAAAGCCAAATAGGTTGAAGACAATCTTCCAAACAGATCAATGGAACAGAATTTCACTGGAAATGTACACCACTTTCCCAACAATGTTCATGACTTTCTTCTATTTTTCAGAAGAGTTTCATAAACTGGGCCACTTTTTAGTGTTTGTTACTGTTTCTCATTGTCCAAAAAGTTAGGCAGCCAGTGGTCAAACCATTATGTGAACATGAGATGGGGGAGTTACTTACTTCATCTTTTTTTTTTTTTTTTTTTTACTTCATCTTTGGTTGAAGGTCATATAACCCAGCTACATGGTTATAATTGATAACAGGGCTGTTTTTCCTATATGTTTTGGGTAAAGAAGACAATATAAAGAAAACTCTTGTCAAATTTTACTCAAGAGCAATTTCATAAGAAATGGAGTACTTAAAGCCCTATCCCAATTAAATTCCCATTTGCAGCAAGTTGTATAATAGGAAGTAGGGTATGTGTCTGGAATAGGACATGATGCATATTTCTTTGCCTGTGTAATCTTAACATATTAAAGATCATGAAAACTTAGCTTTAATGGAGAAAAATATCCTCTTAAATTTTAGCCTTCTGTCAGCAGAATGATAAGTGCAATAGTTGTACATCTATTTGACATTATAATAAACTGAACTGAACTTTTCAGTCCTTTTCTCATACCAGACTGAGTTTTTTTGAGGATGGAAATGTTATCTTCTCCTTATAACTCCAGCCCTTTGCTCCGTATAGTCTCAGTAAAGGTTGGTTGCATGGATGGATGGATGACTTATATATATAAGGCTTGGATCCACTGAGATCTAATATCTTTCCTCTTTAATTTGTTGACAAAAGTCTTTATTGAAACAGAATTTGCAGTTTCTATGTCATTTCACTTTATCATGCTCCATTTTTTTGCTTGTCATTTATTACCTACTCAACTAATAAGAAGACAAAATGTAGCTTGGTGTGGGTTTTCATAGGTACTTTCTTGTTTTGTATGTTGATTGAGCATAATTCTTATAGTCTGTGAATTTCATAGGGAAAAAAATTGGAATGTATTGTTTTTCTTTTCAGGAGTTTTAGGAGAAAACCTGATATTGTTCATCTAAACCTCCTCAGAGTAGAATCTCCTAATCCTTTTTTTCCCCATTAAAACTAGATTAAGTTAATATATTATTCTTACGCTTTTGATTACCCCCTTTGAACCTAAAAAACAGCGAGATTTCATTAAAAGATGACCATGTTTACATGGCTGAAGGGATAACGTAATATATCTTTCATTGTGCTTATGGAAAACACAGGTTTTGAATATAGTCTGAAAACATTCCAAATGAAATATCAGTGCATTTATCAAAATGTGTTGTTAGAACTGGTATTTAAAATATATATATCCTTTTTGCATAGGATTTTTAATACATATATTCTTAACAATAATTGTTTAGTTTTTATTCAATTTCTTAAGTTTAGGTAAATATACCTGGGGAAATACTGATGAATATATGGACATTTTATAAGAAGATATTTGTTATAATCATTAATGGTTTTTTCTTTTTAATTAATGTCAAATGCATGTGGGCCATACATAGGACTCATAATTCAATGCCAGTTTGAATGCCATTGAATGAACTCTTAACAGTGAATTTTTCCAGAACTAATAGGAAATCATTTTCTAACCTAAGCTTTTTTATTTCACTGTAATTATGGGGAGGGGGGGTGGTGGAATACAAAGCCTATCTCAGAACAACAGCACCATCTAGGGGCCTCTCACCTAATGGCAAGTTCATCCTGTTAACCACAGAGAGAGAAGTCTGCAGACCACAGCTCCACCTGCAGAGGTTAATGATTTGCCTAAGGCCATACAGGTATGGCAGAACCTAAAGCAAAACCTAGTTCTCCTGATTCCCAATTCAGTAAATTTTCCATTTGTTGTGCTGAAGTGGTACATTTCTCTTTAGCATTTAAACAAGTGTACTTGATCTGTTTTATTGGCCTGTAAAAGTTGTAACTTCTTACATATGATAGAAATAGAACAAGTTACAATGAATAAATTAAAGCCTTGAATTTCTTTCCAGAACAATCCTGCTCAGCTTCTCAGTTTTATGTATACAGTTTATATTGATGTTACCTAGAAACCCAAATATGAAGTGATCCATTCATAGGGATTTCTTTTTCTGTTTAATAGGGAACATTTGAATTCTTGGAACATCAGACCTTGAGAAGGTGTGTCTGTAGGGCTCTGCTCTTGGTAACAGCGGAGCAATCCTAAACCTCGGTTTTGATGCACCTGTAGCACAAAACACTGCCTAGTGTTCTGGAGTATAACAGATTAACTCAAGCAGTGTTAAGCTAATGAATTTTTTTTTTTTAGTCTGGGACACATTCTGGGTTTTAAAAAATGAACTGTAATTGTATGCACACCACGGACTGTTTATCTTTAAATTCTGTGAGCTAGACAATAACTCAGAAATTTATCAGGATAAATATTCAAATTCATAATTCAGAAGGGACAATTATCTACCAGTTGTCTATCCTGTTTTAACAGAAATTAACTGACAATCTTCATACCAAAATATTGGCCCATATTTAGTTCTTTATAATTAAAATGAAAGAAACACCTACATTTATTTCTCCAATCATATCCAAGTTTTTTACTGGATAGAGCCCTGACTCAAGGGATCACTCATGCCCACCACATTGTTCCCCTGGCCCCCAGTTGGCCGACAGCTGAAGAGCACAGTTGTTACTTCCTCAGAGCCTCAGAGCCCGTGGCTAACCCTACAGCGCAGTACTAGACCTGAGACTACTCTAGGGAGACTGTTGTCTTCTCTTTAAACATACAAAATATCGAAGCTATTAAAAATATACAGTGATTGAAATATTATCCAATTCACCTGTATATACACAGCACTCTAGGGAAGATGAGTGTGAGGGTGCAGGCAGAGGTCCGCATCTTTGCTGGTCCGAGGGGCCTGGTTGGGCTATAAGAAGGCCTAGTCCGCTGCAATAAGGAAGTTGGGGTCAAGGTCAGAGAGCAAAAGAAAATAGGTCACTAAGACACCGCGTCTATAAGACTAATTTCCAAGTGGGACGACTGACCCTACGCAGGTTTGTTGGGCTGTTCCTGGTGGGTGGGAATGGCTGGCCTCGGGATCATAGGCTACAGGGTCTGGCAGAAGTAATACGTGCTTGAGTGTGGTTGGTAGGGTAATAATATGGGTGTAAAAATTTATAGTTTTAATTTGAACATTTCACCTAAAGTGTCATATGGCATGCTTGAGTGTGACGTTATGTTACAGAATTACATGCTTATAATTTTGTAATAAGAGGGGTGTTATTTGTGCCAGACCCTGTATTTGATGAGCACAGGGAGGGACTGCTTTGCAAAGAGAATAAGGGTAAAGGAAGCCATCGCTCAGTACCTCAGGGAAGATGAGAATCAGAATCCCTGTTGAGCAGAGAGCTGCACACTGATGTTCCCCACAAAGCCAGCAGCCAAATCACTCAACCTTCAGAAAGTGAGATTTTCTCCTTTAGGATGTGGCAGTGATGATCACTACCATCAGGCCATGGATGGCAGTAATACTGACCCTGACTCTGGAATGTTGAACATCATATTCGGATCTGGCCATGTGATTCCCGGAGGTGATGCCCAGACTACAATGTAAAACTCTCTGCAGAGCCACAGTCCTGAATACCATGAAAACCAGGAAGCCCACAACAGAAAAAATGTATCTAGGTTTGGTCCAGACTTGGATAGGTATGCAGGGGCAAGTTCATCGTGTGGAAAGCCTATCCCTGATTAGGAGAGAAACAAAGATATGCAGCAAGTCCATAACCTAGCTGGCCAGACCCACATTTTTTAAAAGTGGGGAATGACTTGCATAAAATGCAGATAACTAAGTATACAATTCTGAGGTTTGAGAATAGTCTGTAGTTATATAATCAATAAATACATAGAACATTTTCATCACCCTAGAAAGCTCCTCATACCTCTGCAGTTACATCATCCTCTCCTACCCCACCCCCTGCAGAGCAATCACTGTTCTGATTTCTATCACCATAGATTCATTTTACCCGTTTAGGAACTTCTTAAAAATAGAGTAATATAGTATCTGCTCTTTCCTTGCTCAAATATAATTTGAGATTTATCCAATGTGTGTGCAACAGTTCATTCCCTTTATTACTCAGTGGTACTTCATCATAGAAAAAGACAATTTGTTCTTCGTTGTATTTAATTTTAGAGGGTGAGAAAATCATTGATTTGTTGTTCCACTTATTTTATGCATTCATTGGTTGCTGCTTGTATGTGCCGACTGGGGGTTGACCAACCTTGGCCTATCAGGACGATGCTCTAATTGAGCTACTTGGGCCAGGACTAATTTACCTGTTCTCTTTTGGGGTCTTATCCAGTTTTTAGCCATTATGAATAAAGCCAGTGTGAACAATTTATTCCCAGTTTTACTGAGCTATTATTGACTGGTATGAATATTCTTAGACAAGTCTTTGTGCACATAGGATTTCATATATAGAAATCCTAGAATTAGGTGATAAAGTAGGTGATTTAAAAAAAAAAAAAAAAAACGCCACCTGTTTTCCAAAATGGTTGTACCATTTTATACTCCACTATTGAGAGTTCTAGTTACTTCACAGCCTTATGAACATTGTTTTCCTGTCTATTTGTATTATCAGTTTCAGCCACTGTGGTTGTATTTTGACAGAGAACAATTACAGTGCTGCAGACTTCTAAGATATTTCTAAAATTCACTTCATGGTCTTAGCAAATATTAACTACCCTTCCTAGTTTTCACACATTTATTGCCTATTACATTATATCCAATTGAGAATTACCCATTAAGTGGTTTAAGTGGAATTACATGAATTGTAAGAGGTTTGGAGGTGTTAATGATTGTTTCAAGAAATCATTTTAGAGATGCAAGTTGAAATATTGCTTCAAAACAATTGGGGAGGGAATGCCAGAAACTGCCATTTAGACATTTTACCCAATTTAGCTGAAAAAGTTAGCCTGCCAGTTTCAGTGGACACTCGCAGGGCACAACACCCCTGGATCAAAGGACATCCTCACTGCAAAGCCAGCGGTCAGAGCTTCGCGTTCATGTTTCCCATCCCTCCTCCCCCAATCCCACATGGTGATGCAAAGGGCCCATCATGCAGCAGGCTGTATTTCACAGCAGGACACTTACATGAAAGCAAGCCTGCCCTTTTTTCTGGGGTATACATCACCCCATTCTCAAGGTTTCCCAGGAGGACACAAATACAACCCTTAGAAACAGCTCAGGTAAAGAGCAGAGAATCATATTCATGGCACACCCAAGGGCAGGCAGGGACACTCGAGATCCACAGCTGATTGCCTCACAATTCACTCTGCATGGCAAGTTCTTGGACAAACTAGAATTTGTACATGAATATGGCCCTCCGGCAGGCACTGAGTAACCCAGGAGGTTAGAACCTGGTAATGAAGGATGTTATCCGTAGGGCTCAGTAGATGTAGCCAACGTGTGGTGTTGACTTCAAGCATTCTCTCCAGGTTCCCACACTGAGTAAGCCAAGGGGTCGGGGGGAGCAGTAGGTCTGCACTACCCTGATGTATTTCCAAGGCCAGACTATTTGTCATCACAGCCTGTCTGTTTAACGTGATCTGCTAATCCTTGGTGTTACTGTCAATAATTACAGGCAATAGATGGGCCAAAAACCTGTCTGAAATGGAGGCATCTCAAAACCCATTTTTCCTCACACAGACATATTACCTCAAAAGGGCACAGGTCACTTTTTGGGGAGTACTGGTAATGGCCAAGGACTGAGCCTAGGGCTCTCCAACACCAAGGTCTCAGGATACACTGGCAAAGGAATAACCAGTGATGTGGGAGGAAACCTCTGTGGGACTTTGAAGGACAGTTAAGAACAGGATACCAGTGGTCAAATGTCACTAACACAGGTCAAGTAAAATGAAGGCCAAGAACAGAACCATTAGACTTAGCACCAAAGGCCAACTGTGATCCTGACAGCAACAGCTTCCTTCGAGGGGTGCGGGGCAGAGGGGAGCCCCAACTGCAGCAGATTTAAGAAAGTAAATACAAGGTGGTCAACTCTCAGCTTTGCTCTACAGGGTTTGAGGTAGGTAAGAACGGCTGGAGCCACTAACTGAATTAGGCATAAGGAAGGGAAGTCTTCAAATGAGATGTCCTATCACCCAATGACAAGGCAGAAAATGTGAACCCTTGCACGGATGGCAGGGTGCAAGTAAGAAAGGGTTGAAGAGGGGAAGGATGTAGAACAGACTGGGTGGGAGAGTAAATACTGGGTATTGGGCTGCATTAAATTTTTTAAATGCCTGTCATTAAGACAAGAAACCAGTTTCTACAGCCAAGTTCAGCTTCACAGTGCAGGTGCACAGTGGGGCATTTTACAGCTACAGGAAAGAGCACTTGTATTTAAAAAACTAAAAGCCAACTGGCTCTTCCCATTTGTCACTCTAGCACAGTGGTTCTCAGAGTAGGGTCCCTGGGCATCAGCCTCAGCTTCAACATCAGAAACTCTGGAGGTAGGGCCTGCAATGTTTCAACAAGCCTTCCCGATGGCTTAAAAGCCACCAAAACTTTAAGCCATGTTAAAAAAGGATTTCCTTTTATTAGCCATCTCTTAACACCTCCAGATCACTACAGCTTAAAATAATCACTACCCTTTCTCAGCTACATAAAGCGAGAGATAAAATCCAGAACAGAAAAGTTCAGGTTACTATCAATTCAGAGAATGTCATTCACCAAGCTATAAGACTTGTTTAAAAAGAATGATTAGAAATAAAATAACGTAAATAGGCCTTTTTATTTGCCGCCATTAAATGTCTGAATTTAAACAGATTCTTGGACTGGGGGCTCATATCCATCAGCTCGTTCAACTTTAGCACCTGTCTCATCCCCAGTAGCTTTTCCAGAACTGCTGCCTTCACCATGAAGCTCCATGAGTTTTCCCACTAAAAGAAGAGTAAAATTCTGTTAGTTATGGTGCACCATATTTTGAACAATGGTCCTTCAATACTGTGTAAGCATGACAGGAAAAAAAAGTCAGTATCTGGCCACTCAAAAAACACCCCCCACCGCCCAAAAAAAAAAAAAAAAAAAAAAAAAGTATCTGGCAATTTCCCCCCTCAGGAATCCAGTGATTTTTTACTTACATTCAAACTTGGGCTTCTTCAGCATCTTTACTTTTCTAACAAAGACATCATGAAGTGGATAAATAGATTGGCAAGCCTTTTCTATGTCTTTCCCAATGCTATCTGGGATCCTGCAAACCAGTAATAATAGATTAGAGTAAATGTACACAGAAACCCCACCCCCCTCATTTAATCCACATAACTCCTCATGGAAGATAGTCTGTACTACTGTCCCTTTACAGGCAAAGGTGAAATGATGTGAACTGTACGGCTAGTTGTAGAGCAAAGTTAGCTTCTGAGCCTTCTGAGCCTACGCCTTTTGCCTTTTCCATTACACCCCTTAGTCAGCTGCATGGGAACATCAGAAAAATGTTAAATTTTATCACTGGACATCATTTGGGACCGAAACATTTTGTCATCACGTATTCCCATACATTACTGATTGTGGAGGGTTTTTTCTCTTCAACCTCACTGCCACGAGATAGTTTCACCCAAACAAGGACAAAAACCAAATCAGATTTACTCAGCAATTAGCATGCTTTCATTTCAAGGGAAGTAGCTAGATGGTTTCATAGACAGAATTTAAACACAGGTCTGATTCCACCTTATCTCAGATGCTTTCCCTCACCTGAGGGTTAATCAGATTCAGGGTTGTATGGTGATAGGGAAAAGAAACTCTTACAATTTATTGACCACTTCTTTCAAGTCATTTGTCTGGACCTCTCGGGTCATGATTTCCATCATTTTCTTCCGGATCTGGCGGACCTGTTGATGCTGAGCGTAAGAGGTCTTCCGAATCTGATTGTTGCGTTTTTTAGTAAAACCAACACAGAATAAGCGGAGTAAATACCCATCGGTAGTCTTGACATCAACATGAGCTTCAATCATGGTCTATTGAGAAGAAGAAAAAAAATACTGTCAGTTATACCAGGGTTTTTTTTAATCCTCATCCAAGGATTTTTCTTTTTTTGATTGATTTGAGGGAGAAGGGGAGACAGACAGACATCTGATCTGTACGTGACTGGACCAGGAATCGAACCTTCCACTTAGGCATGTGCCATCTGGAAATCAAACCTGCAACCTTTTGGTGTACAGAGGCAACCTAGTCACCTAGCCAGGGCAGATATAACAGGTTTTAATACTACCAATTCTTATCACTCAAATTCTAATATAAAAAAGGGAAAGGTCAAGTATTCTTCATGCATAAAGTGTAATATAAATTACATTATCAAATTTCCAGAATTAACTTCCTTGAAATGAACTTACCAAATTCTTACTATCCTTCACATCCAATTAAAGAAGTCTTCTCAACAACCCTCCCTCCTCCCCTCTATCCCCACCATCACTGGCAATAATGCCCACCCCCCAACTTTTTACAAATACATGACAACCGTTTAACATTATTCCCCTCAATCAGCGGTAACTCTGCAACACAAGAAAATAGGTTCTATGAAACTATGACATGGACGTCTACACTTATTCCATCTTTTAATAAAAAGTGTTCTGAATAGGTGAAATGTTATTATCACTGAATACATATGCTTTTAAGTGTCATTTATGTTACAACTAAGGCCATGATGACAAATTCAATTACACAGCCAAAACACACAAAAAAACTATCTTAGGTAGCAATAAAAACTGCATTTCCTCCTCTGCATTTTGTAAGTTTTATACCTTGGTTCAAAAAATGAATATAGTTATAGCAAAAGGACCTTAAAATATTCCCAGAAATGCAACCACAGAACCTTAGGGGAATGTCAGAAATAAACAAAATTACATAATCCGTATGTATCATCTGAAACCAAAACATTTTGTTGTCATCACTCCCACATACAAAGTATCGAAAGACTGAATGGTTAGCCAGACACATCTGAACCAACACAATTATTTCCTACATTATACTAATGTTTACTAGATGCTTTCTGTGTCAAGCTCTGTGCTAAACATGGATTTCATCCTAACGCCATGAGATGACACTCTTACCCACATTTTAAAGATAAAAAAATCAGGGCTTAGCAAGCATTAAGTTTCTTGCCAAAGAGAATACAATTTGAAAATGGAGTCAAGGCTTCCACTTTACACCAGAGGCTCTGCTACCCTATGTTCTATATATTGTTCTATATCGTCCCAACCACCTGTTCAGTTTAAAACCCATTAGCAAAAAAAATAAAATAAAATCCATTAGCTTTTGAGGTCCAAAGAGTCTGAAGACAAGCAAAATTACAAACCTGAATCTAGACGTTCCTCAATCAGCCACTGATCTACCCAACAACAAAACTAACCCGATGGTAAGTTCTGAACTCAATTTAAATAAACAGGAGGATCATGGTTTGCTCCCTGCTGTTGCTCTAGTTCGATGGTCCATTCCAGAGTAAGCACTCAATAGTTATCAAGAAAACATCGAGGTTTTAAAATCATTACCTAAACCTGAACTGTATGACTGCCCCTTGCTGACATTACAACCTGATGTGACACCACACTTTGGCCATGCATGTCGCAGCACCACGCCGCCAAGAACTTTCGTTCTCACCTGCCATTTTTTGACCATGGAGCACATTTTGTCACGGGTAAGATCCATGCCATGGAAGTTAGTCAGGCAGTTTTTGCCCTGAACATCCTCAGTAATTAGCTTGAATTTTCTAAATGCAACTTCATCATTCTGCAGATCAGCTAGGCTCACTTCAAAAACACGGCCCTTCAGACCATCCGATGCGATTTCTATAAAACAAGAATCAGTTGTCTTATTAACATTTATGAACCACATGAGCAAAGTCAAGCCAACGAAGATAACTGTTCATGCGTAAAGTTGAGCTTAGAATGTCAGAAGTGCCAACTTGCTTCCACCAGTGTCCCCAAAGCAAGCACCACAGGAGCCAAAGCTGCAACCAAGAACTGACATTTCCTTTCTCCGCCCGCAGGACCAACAGTAGACCAAGATACATACGTCTCAATTTAAAAAATATACAAACCAAGAGTAAGATACTCACTGGTTCCTTGAGTTCTCGTGACTAGTGTTTTTCCAATATTTCTTATGTTGAACATAGCCGGTGCTTTCACATCATACCAATCTTTCTTAGAAAATGGATCAACCCTGGATTTAAGGGGAGAAAAAAAAGCTTCAGTTTTATCGCAGATCCCATAATCTGACTTTCTCACTTCCCTCATTCTAACCACTTCACAAGGCTAACCGGCAAGGAGACCTCTCACGGGCACGTACGTAGATCGAGCTCTTCCCACACTGTGCCCGTCTCTCAGTTAAACCACACACGGGCGCCCTCCCCACCACGCAGGCAGCACTGCCTCCCAGGAGCACCCAGGTCTCTCGAACTTTCCCGGTACAGGAGGGCAGGTCCTGGGAACCCAGGCTTTTACAGGGCTTCTTCACGCGAGCCTACTTGGAGCTCCCCGATTCCACCCGGCCCAAGCAGAAGAGCGGTGCGGGGTCCCAGGTGGACGAGAGTGCCTTCCTCAACTCCAGCTTTCATTATCTGGGGCATTTAAAAAGCCCGTAAGCCCACAATACGCACCACGCCGCCGCCGACTCGCGGCAGCAATCCAGCTCAAAGCGCTGCGCACAGGCCCAGAAGGCCAAGGGGAAGACAGCCGGCCCGCTGCGGCGCAGCACCCAGATCTGGCAGAGCGCAGTTCGGAGTTTACCAACCCGGCACGGCCAGCTCAATCCGACTGGCATCCTCGCCATCCGGCCCACACCAAGACCCACGGCCCTCCCGTCCATCCTAACAGGACCCCGAAAAGCGGAGAGCCAGGACAGTCGCCACTTACACTTTCTTCTTTGCTCCCTTTTTGCCACCTTTCGTCAGGCGCTTGTTCTTGCCCACCGCCATGGTGCTTCTTAGAGAGCCAAAAGGGCGGAAGTAGAACTCGCGCGAGAACTTACGCGCACGGGGAGGAGCGCGCCATCGACGTGACCTTTGACCTGCGCTTCTCCCTCCTCAAAAATATCGCGACAACAGGAAGGCACGCCCCCAGCTGCAGCGGGGACAGCGCCCTCAAGTGTGGGGAGGTGCGTCGCTGAGATACTGCGCTCTGCTGCCCGCACGGGCGCTGTAGGGCAGAGGTGCAAGCTTCGGGTTACCTGTGGTTTCTGTGGCTCTGAGACGCGGAAGTAAGTTTCCGTGGAAGGGGATGCGTACTCAACGTCTTTCAAAGCTGAAGTCACCATCACACCTGGGAACCTGTTTCTTCTCCAGGATTTGGAATCAGCAGATCCAGGTTCAAATGCTACTGTCAACGATATTAAGCCTGTGACCTGTCTATGCTTCGGTGTCTCCGTGCTTAAAGTGGCGATAGTAATATAACCTACCTCATAAGATTGTTAGTAAGATTAAATATGACAACGGAGGTGCTGGTAATGTTTTGCTGGTTGACGTGGGTGCTGGTTAGTCGTGAACATCCATCAAGCTGTACACTGATTTGTACTCTTCTACATGTTTCTCGTACATTCAAATAGTTTGTTTTTTTAAGCGAACTCTGCTCATTGTTTCCCTGAGGGACTATGGGTCCGGTGTTCCCAGATTTTTTTTTTTTTTCAAGAAAAGCTGGAAATTATTTTGTATGGGATCAAATTGTTCAATTTTTAGAGCAATAAGTATAAAGGACTCATGGACAAAAACTATGGGGGGTGGAAATGGGAGGAAGGTGGGGAGGGCTGGGGTGGTGGGCTGGGGCGGGGTAAAAGACAGAAAACTACAATATCAACAATTAAAAAATACTGATTAAAAATTTAAAAAAATGCAAATATCTTTGAAACAAAAAACAAACAAAAAAAAAAACGAAATTGTTCCATTTTTGCAACTCATCCAAAAAAAATTTTTTTTTTTACTTGTACGGGTTTAACAAAATAATATCCTGGCTAGATGTGGCCCACTGGCTTCTGGAAAGCTGGCCCATGCGGGCTTGAACCTCAGCCAGGGATATGCTGAGTTCCTTCTCTAACTTCCCCTGCGCAAAAAACCCTGTGACCAAGCCGCACTGTCCGGTGGCCCCTTCGATAATCCTGGTCCTTCTAGCCTCCATCCCTTACCTCCTACCACCCCACCTTCTAAAACAATCTTTCTAAATCTTCAATCCTACCCTAAAATCTTTCAATAATTCCATTAATCTCAGTTGCTTATAGGATAGTGTCGAGTCCTTATTTTACAACTATATGAATTTTCTTAACCCTTCTGAATGTAACATTTAAAGGGGTTAAGATGGTACATTTTTGTTAGGTGTTTTTTTGTTGTTTTTTTTTTAATACCGTAATTTAAAAAAAGTCAAAGTCTCTAGTTAAGCCTACAAAAACCCTTATCAAGCCCCAATCACTTAATCTCTTTTCACCCTCACCAAATCTTAGTCTTCACCAGGTACCCCAACTCCAGTCACTTACAACTATTTCAGAGTCTCGGAACAAAATGGTTTTCTCTTGCCTTCTTTCCTTTTCCCTCAGCAGCAGGCGGATACCTGTGCGTTTTCAAGACAGCTCAGCTTTATTTCTTCTTTCAGTAAGCGACTGATTCTCCCAAACAGGCTCCCAGGACACCTAGCATTGCTAAACTTCTTAGTAACTATTGATTAAACGCGTCTGTTGCTCACTGTGAGTGGAAGGGCACACACGGCAGTCTTCCTATTTGTGCACCATCTCTGAGCACATAGTAGGTCCTCAGAATATTTGTTAGATGAACAAATAAGAGGTAGGTGATATCAGTGCTGGTCCTAGTTTTGAATTTTATGGATCAATCCAGATTTTCAAAATAATTATAGGAACCAATAGGACTACAATTTTTTAATTTAACCACATTATAAAAAGCAAAATACAACTGCCATTTACTATCAGCATCATTTTCTTTTTAAATTATTTTGATCCCCAAAATAAAAATATAGAACATATCCTCCAAAAGGTCGATCCTTTTATTTTTTATTTTTTCTGTGAATTTCTGTGAATGCCAAAGGTCAATCCTTTTAAATAAATCAGCTTTGTGAAAAACCCAATAGACATTATCTTTCTTGTCTAATTGCAGTCTGGTGAAAACTAGTGACCAGTAGAAATCAGTGAGTTTTTCCAAATATAATATTGAGTCCAGTAAACTCTATTCTGTACTTACAGTAACCTTGACTAAGTTTACTTTATAGGTGGCGGTTCACTAGTTGAAAACTTTCCCAATGGAAAATGTTACAGACTCTGAGGTTACATACCCCAGAACGAAAACCAAATTTACCTTCTTCCTGGTCTGATTCCTCTTTCCGTCCAAGAGTGAAAAAGCCGCAGAGGAGGGATTAATGAAGTCAGCTCCATTTAGTTTATTCTAGCAACACCAGCATGTAAGGAATTTGTCAGAGGTATGTATTGCAATTCTCAGCTATGTTTTGTAATAAAAGTTTTGAGAAATATATGTCCATGACACTGTTACATTAAATGGAGCAGTCATCGGTTTACATTATATTGAAAAAAAGAAAAAAGACAGCATGGGGGTGTAAAATCAGATTATTGGGTCTCAACCATCTGAGAATTTCAAAATTGAGATAGAATGCCATGGTGTAGAAGAATGTCAGAATATGTCAAACCTAGTAAGGTGTCAATATGTCATTAATTTTCTTGTTCATCTGTGACTCATCTATTCATCCAGTATTTTTGGAATTTTTATTACTGTTTTTTTAATTTCTGAAAGTTCCGTTTAGTTTTTTCCCCATTTATATTACTGTCGTTTCTTATTCTTTGTAGGCATATTCAATATAGATTTAAACCCAGTAAGCATAATTGTTTTCCAGTCACTGTATGGTATTTCCGGTATCTGAAGTCTCTGCCAGACTGTGTCTATTGTCTGTTTTTGTGCTGGTTCTCCCGCATGAAAGATTAGTTTCCTTGAGTTCCTAGTTATATTTGTATACTGGTCATTGCATTTGAGGCCTAGGATGAAGATATCCTCTTCTAGAAAGAATATGCATATACTGCCAGAGTCCTGCAGGCTTTAACTGAGCTTTTGGTTCTTTTGTGTGTGTGGTTTTTTTCTTTCTTTCTTTTTTTTTTTTAATTGAGCTTTTGGCTTTAGACTTCCTGGGCAGCCCAGGAGGCTCAGGGAGCTGCAGTTCTGAGTTGGTGAACACATGGGACTGTGGGGAGAGCAGTGCTCTCAGGGCTTAGGAGCTCCATGCCCCTTCTCTACAAGTTGCTGCATGCATCTCTTCCATCTGGCTATTCCTGAGTTATATCCTTTTATAATAAGCCAGTAATCTGGTAAGTAAAGTGTTTCTCTGAGTTCTGTGAATGGCTCTGGCAAATTAAATGAATCCAAGGAGAGGAGCGGGGTCGTTGGGACCTCTGATCTAAGGTTGATTTGTCAGAAGCACAGGTGGTACCCAGGACTTGAGATTGGCCTCTGAAGGGGAGCAGCACTGTCCCAGAACTGAGCCCTTAACCTGTGGGAACTGGCACGACCTGCTGGTAGATAGTGTCAGAATTGCTTGCTGGTTTGGGAACTCCTACACAATTATTATGAGTTTCTAAATAACATCATTTTCTCCCGGTGTGTAAATACTGCCTGATCTTATTTCTTTTCTTTCTCAGCTGCAGCCCATGGTTTTCTCACTAAAACTGTGCTTACTTGCAGCCTTATCCTTCTCAGACCCTACCCTGAAAACCCCAAGCCTAGATCAGTATGCAACCTGCCTTCCATGGTACTATTGCCCCAGTTTTTTCATTCCCCCTTGTGTCTGTCACCTTGTGCAGTCCCCTCCCACGCTGACTCTGGGCTCATTCATGAAAACTGCATTGGTCAAGGGACATTAACAACTGTGACTTGGGCAATGGCTTAGAAAAAATGCTGGCATATACAGGGCTTGCTCTCTTTCTGCTCTTTGGAACACTTGAGCTCACTAATTTCAGAAACCTGAGCTAGCCTGCTGGAGAATGAGAGATCATTTGAAGCCGAATAAGTAACCCAGCTGAGGTCTCTCCAGAACAACCAGTCTACCAACCATCGGGTATGTGAATAAAGCCATCCTAGACCATTTAATCCAACTTTATCTGCCCAGAACAGAACTACCCAGCTGACACATGGAGAAATGATGTTTATTGTTTCAAGTCATTAAGTGTTGGGAGAAATTGTTTTGCAGCAAAAACATAACATTTTTCTCTGTTTATCTTACCCTCATGGCACGATCACTACACATTTCAGACTTCTATCAGAAATTAATGGTATCACATCTCAGTTGGGTCTTTGGGGTCCCTATTAGTCCTTTTACCTGTCAGGTACCCTTCCCCTGCCTCTCGGTGTCTGGCTATTCCAATCCCTCACATGTTCCTCCTGTCCCCACCTCAGGCCTATCCCCTGTCATGTTTAGAAAGTGATCGTGTTGACTACTTCAAATAATGTGGAGGCTTGCAGGCTGCAGTGGATTTGACATTTTTCTGTGTGGAATGAGAAGCCACTGGAGGATTTTGAGCATTGGAATGACACTGCACCTGCTATGTGGAGAATACAATGTGGTAAAATGAGGATTGAATCAAGAAGTTAAAAGAGAAGTGGGAGCTTGGTCTAGGGGGGTAGAGGAGGAAGTGTGAAGGGTGGAGCATGGTGGAAACAGGACACCATTCGTGGAGACTCAGATGCAGGTGACATCCTCTGGAGCTGTGAAATGCAGTTGTCCTGGGTGAAGGGATGCAGTGAAGATTCTGGTTATATTTTGAACATAAGAACCAATAGAATGTGCTGATGAATTCTTACGTGGGAAGGAAGAAGAGGAATCAAGGATAATCACATTGTTTCACAATGATTTGGGGGTGAGGGAAGATACCCTCTGGGTAGAAGGCAGACTCTGTCCAAAATATCTTTCTTTGTATACTAGTCTTGATGTATGACTCAATCAATTAATGGGTGAATCCTGATTAATATTATTACTTTATAGCAAATTACCCATTTTCTTTGGGAATATAGTTTTCCTCCTTGCTTTTCTGTTTACGAAGTGAAAATAGTATGTGATAATGAGTTCTCATTGCAGAGGTGTTACAGATGGGATCACTGAAAGGTGCTCCACATCAGTGCTTCTTAAGCACGGTCATCCCAGTAGTGACAGGTCAACAAACTGCCATATTTTGTCATGTATAATGAGCATTTTTCGCCCAAATTTTTGAGGGGAAAATAAGGATGCACATTATACATGGATAGTACTAATTCCCATATCTATATAAATGTTTTTAATTCTTTTATTTATGCATATGTATTAAAAGTATAACTCTAGAAAGCAGTGATGATATCTGTATGCAAAATAGTACCCTGGAATATGATAATTGGTTTTGTTTCTAAATATAAATGAATGAATGAATGAATGAATGAATAATTGAATTAAAAAGTAAAATGAAAGATGTTTTTCCTGAAAGTTTGGGCCAAAAACATCAGTACGCATAATACATAGGAGTGCACTATATGTGGCAAAATATGGTATCATCAGTCGGCAATGAGCTAAGGAGCTTTTGACAGAATGAAATCAACTGTGTCACTAAACATAATGTTTAGTTCAGCCGACTTTTTTCTCTATAGTAAAACTTTGTTTGTTAAGGGAACAGTACACCGGTTTGCGTTTTGGCATAAGCTCCTTATCTTGTTGCCAAGTTGCACCTTTTGTTGCAGAACCAAGGATCAGCTGGGTTCCCTAAGTGCTGCTGAATATTTTTTAAAAAATTTAAAAAGATTTAATTAATTTATTTGTTTATTTTTAGAGATCTGGGAAGAAAGGGAGAGAAACATAAATGTGCGAGAGAAACATCGACTGGTTGTGTCTTGCATGCCCCCAACAGGGGACCTGGCCCCACAACCCAGGCATTTGCCCTGACCCGAACCGGTGATTGAACCAGCAACCTTTCGGTTTGTGGGACCATACCCAACCCACTGAGATGTGCCAGTCAGGGCTGCCGAATATTTTATCGGGACTGCCAAACACAATAAAGGCCTAGTAAATTTCTTAAAGTTCCAAGATAATTTTCAGTTATATAGAGATGATGCATTTGAAAATGAGAAAATGAAGTTTTTGAAAAAGTTTAAAGGCAACAAAGTGTCTGCAGAGCCCTAGCAAAGGAAAAGTTTTTAAAGGTGCAAAGAGGGGTGTATAAAAAGGAAATTGTTAGCAAAGAAGGCATTGTTTCAAGGAAGGTCTTCCCTCCGAGGGGAACTGAAGGGGTCTACCGGGCAGACTATCTCATTAGGGCTGACCATGTTGACTGCTTAAAGGTTGTATTCCTGGGAAACTGAAACCAAACTTGTCTTAAATCTTGGTTTGCTGATGCAGGACCTAGCACAAGTTACTCCATTTTGAGTCTCTTGTCTCCTTTTTTAATGATACCTACTTCCTGTGGTTATTTTAAGGTTTAAGTGATAATAGTATACATTAGAAACCTAGAACAGGGCTCAGCATTTTAGAAGGCACAAGGTAATTATTTACTCTCCTTTTCTCTCTCTCTCCAAAATAAATATCAGCTGCTCACTCACACGCAGGTAGACATCTCTCTATCCATAACCTTATAAAATGTCAAGTGTTGCTCTTATTAGAGCCATTGCCCCTGCCTACCCCTTCCTGACTGGTTTGTTGTGGATAGCAGATAGGAAGAAGGAACTTGTTCCAGGAGACAGAGCAAGGGAATTGAGAAGGAACACTGAGATTAAATCCGTACAAAGTGGTATTAGTGTCATTACAGAAGTGCAGTGGTGCAATCGAATTGGATTCCTTATTACCATTGCTGTCACTGAGAACGGCACACATTCCGGAGACATTTTCTTTGTTGTTGCCATTGTTGCTGTTTTGAGGTGGGAATTGAAACCACTTTCCTTATACTATAAGAGTACAAGTTATGGAACTTTCCTTTTGGTCAACAACATTTCACAAAGTGAAAATTGAGGGCTACAACCTGCTGTTGTCACTCTTTGGTATCATGTAGCTTGGTGCAGTTTCACCTTATTATAGAGTACTTAGACTTAAGAAAAATTTTGAATCTTCCTGAATTTGTTTCTCCTTTACTAGTTGGAAGTTCAGTTCAAGGTTGACATGTTGCCCAACTCCGGGGAGGACACTCACACAGACTGCCCAGGAAGTTAAACAACTTTGTTCAGAAACTGTAACAGAGGCCTAAATAATAGTGGCATGAACAAGGTAGAAATTATTTACTTATGTGACTAAGTGTGTACAGTCCAGGTCTGATGTATAGGCACCTTGGTGTTAGAGAGTTAGATTTTAATGATGTCACCAGTCATTACCATCCATGATGTGTTTCCCTTATCCATGGGGTCCAAGATGAAAAGTCAACATTTAATCCAACAGAGAGAGGGAAAGCAAAGAGAAGGGCATGTTCCTTGCCTTGCAGAGTATCGGCCACAAATTTCACCCCTCCATTCTGCTCATACCATCTTGCTGTCTCTAGCTGTAAGAGAGGCTGGGGAATGTAAACCTTAGTTGTACAGCTGTGTGCCCACCAAAAATTCTGTTGCTTTCCAAGAATGGAAGAATGGATATTTAGGAAAAACTACTCTCTGTCTGCCTTAATTGTAAGGTTTTTATGAAAATTAAATATATAGCATACGCCAGCATCCAGGATAATATTTAAATTGCCACCTGATTTTTCTGAGCACCTTAAAAGATGAGCTTAGACTGAATTTCTGCCTTTCTCTGCTAAACTACCAAACAACCTTATGTTTTTCTATTTCTATTCCTGTTTCTGGATTTTTTTTCTTCCTAGTAATTGTTGAAATGAGAAGTGGTTTAAGTGTTTAAGCCCCTGGAAGTTACCCTGAAAATACTGAGAAAAAATGTAGAAGCTTTTATTATGTTATGGCAATGGGAAAGAAAAGTAATGTTATGGAAGTCCTGACCTAGGAGGAGAATTACTTACATTATCTCACTGAATCTTCACGGGAAGACTCAGTGAGTTTTCACAACAGATCTGCAGGGTAGGGTAAGTTAATGAAGAAACGAGGCTCAGTCGTGTAGTGATTCGTGCCAAATCACACAGCAGTAAGTGTAGAAGCTGGGATTCAAGTCCAAGATCGCAGAGATTAACTTTTTTTCCTAAATTTCCCAGGTGATGTTGATTCTGCTGGTCTGGGATCCACGTTTTAAGAACCACTGGGCAAGACTCTGCTGTATTTATCATCTAGTATCTGTAATACTATATTAAATATTAGGTTGGAAGCCCAGAATATATTGGCTAGGGAACAATTCAGGTTACCACTCTTGACACATACACACTCCTTTTTGTGCACTAAACAAATACATTAGCCCTGGCCGGATGACTCAGTTGGTTGGAGCAGCATCCTGTACATCAGAAGGTTGTGGGTTCGATTCCCATTTGGGACACATATCTAGGTTGTGGGTTTGATCCCCAGCTGGGGCACATACGTGAAGCAACCTATTAGTGTTTCTCTCTCATATCAATATTTCTCTCTCTCTCTCACCTTTCCTCTCTCTTTAAAATCAATAAACATATCCTCAGGTGAGGATAAAAAAATTAAAGGAACAAAAAACACGTAAGACATAGAAAACAAAAATTAAAATGGCAAGGTGCTCAGTGGGTTAGAACATCATCTGATACACCAAGGTTGTGAGTCCGATCCGTGGTCAGGACACATACAGGAATGAACAAATGAATCATAAATAAGCATAATATTATTCAGCCACAAAAAAAAAAGGCACGCTACAACATAGACAAACCTTGTAGACATTATGCTAAGCAAAAAAAATCCAGACATAAGGGGCCATATATTGTGTGATTCCACTTACTGAAATAATCAGAGTTGCCAGATCCTTAAAGACAGAAACCAGGTTAGTGGTACCCCACAGCTGAGGGGAGAGGAAAATGAGGAGAAACTGTAATGGCAGGATTTCCTTTTGGGGTGACGAATATGTTCAGGAGCTAGATAGTGGTGATGGTCTCACAACATTACGAGTATACTAAGTGACTCTAATGGTAAATTTTATTTGTATTTTACCACAATAATAACAACAACAACAAAAACCCCATGTGCCTATTATCCAGTTTAAGAAAGAAAATTTTTCAAATACAAAAAGCAAACTGACTTCAACAATAAAAATGGATTAAAACAATTTTTTAAAAAGCAGGTTAAAACCTTTTATTTCATACGGTATGCCAGATACCAAAATATCCAATTCACAGTTACTTTGGTAGGTTGTGGGGAGCCATGGTGATGTATTGAGCAGTGCGGTGACATGATCAAAACTCTGCTTTAGGAAATCCATCTGGCATCACAAGTGTACTTAGAGGGAGATGAACTAGAGGCCAAGACCTCTTACAATATTCTAAGCCTTTTAAGTCCCTAAATCGGGAGGAATAGAAAGAAACATGAAAAACTTTATTTGCCCTTTTGCCTTTTCTGTCCACTGCACCCACAATTTTCTATTGTAGCAGGAGTTAGCAGACTAGAAGACATATAGCAGTATCCTTCTGGATATGGTAATATCTAGAGCTTCCCCAGGGAAAACATCAGACCAGGAAATACTGGGCAGCCTAAAACACTTTTTGCTAAGCAAGGAGTTTATGTTTGCTTTCTTATTCTATATCCAACTGACGTAAGATAAGTAGCAGGTATCATTTACTAAATAAATTAGGCATATTTTCTGAAGAGCTCACTTAATCCTTTTTTGCTGCCCTGTGAGTTGAGTACTGCTTAGGTCCATCTATGGATGAGTAAACTGGGGTTCAGAGAGAAGGCGAAACTTGCCCTTTAATGGAAGGAGAGTTGGACTTCACACCTGATTCCACAGCCTGTGCTCATGAGGAAAAAGGAGGGAAAAAGGTTAAAATTGAGAAGCATGATTTTTTGCTGCTCTAATCATGTCTCTATTCCCGTGGAGCTTATCACAGTTTTCTTTCAGAAGGGCTGTGGTAAATGTATTGCTTTCTGGAAGTTTGAACGTATTTATTTTAATCAGTCCTTTGGGACTCACAAAAAGACTTCTTTGTGTACATCTCTTCTAAGAATGCCGAGTTGTTACAATATAGCCTGAGAAGGATAAAGCCGCAGAGCAAGGCGGTGCTGGTGCTCTTGAGGTAGAAGGTAGAGCCTTGGCCAAAGAGTCGAACCTTCATTGTGCTACATATCGGAGAAGAGGTGGGAACTGAAACAAGAAACCAGAAATTAGAGGGCCAGGAGAGGGAACTGCAGGTGCTTGGCTGGGAGTCACTCTTGTTTTCTTGAGAATTCATTTTAAGGCTCTCCTAGAAGAGAAAAAAAAAAACAAAAAAAACTGACCTCTGCAGTCTGTAGCACCAAAGCTGAAGACGAATGAGCCTTATCTTGCTTAACAAAAGATTATCTAGGTTCATGTTACTCTTTTTGTTCATTTCTCTCTTGTTATCCCTGGGCCTTTGGTAAAATCTTATTTAAATGTTTCAGACGGATTTAACTAGGCCACAGGGAGTTAAAAGAAAAAAAAGGGGGGGGGCGCGGTGAGCTGTGTCCAACTTACACCAGAGGCTAAAAAGATGGGAGTAGGTCCCCTTGAGACCAGTTTGGTGGTGGCGGCACTAACTGTGAACTTCCAAAAGGAAGGTAAAACTCAGGACATCAAAGTTGGGGTTAAGCAGCCCAGCTGCTCCTCACCATTGTCCACCATGGGAAGGTCTCCTTCCATCCGCTGCCTGTTGAGGAGGAACAGAAGGGGGATTATATTAAAGGAGCCAGGGTTCTCTTATCTGTTTACCTCAGAACAATGTTTTTCAATGTGCAGGTCAGACCCAGTGGGAGCTCATGAAATCAATTTAGTGGGTGTCAATCAGTACGTGTTTTTAAATGAAGGGAAACAGAAACTACCATGTACTTAGCAAGTTCATTTTATGAACATTTGTTTCAGTTTTTAAAGACTGTGTGTGTGTTGGGTCACCGCGTGAATGCATTTCTTACTGTGGGTTATGATCAGAAAAGTTCAAAAACCACTGTTACTGTATATATCTAATGAAATCAGAGTTATCAAGGGGAAAAAATCCTTACATTTCCTGGTGTGTTTGTGTTTTTTTTTTTTGTTTTTTTTTTTTTTTTACTTTGTGTACTCAGGGATTTTTTCCTTTAACATATGAAAAATAACATACCTTTAAGAATTCTTTTGGGTGCTTTCATTCAGGAATTTTGCACTACTTAATAGTTCTCAGCTCTGTCAGCACCTTTATTTGGCCTGCTGGGAATGAAGACAAATCTGCTGGTGAGTTTAGGTGCCTGGAAATAGTGATCTTTGGTGGGATTTGTACTTCTTTAACCTCTTCTGCCAGAAGTGGAAAGTTTAGGCCTTCCCTGGTGGCATCCATGTCAGGATCCACCCGTGCCTGCTGATGGGCAGGCACGCGTGACTCCTCGCCTGAAAGACTACTGGTTGGGCTCTGGAGGCGGTGCACTACTGCTCATCAGCCCTTGTTGCCTGGTCCCTGTAGCCTTCATGGCAACGCTAGATAAGCTCCAGTGTCATCGCATAATGTCAATGTCGCAGCGCTCCCTCTCACACTCCCTGCTCCCTTGAGTTCAAGCATAAGTATTTGTACCCTTAATTCTGAACCTTAATCCTACGAATTATATGTGATTAAACTGTTTCATACGTGTGTGCCATAGTTAATGTGAATTTATCTCTCAGACATTTTTCATCACTTTGTAAGCTCGGTTTACAAGGCACGTACTCAGATTTATGCATTTATCATACATGGATAATACCACCTCAGTTATGGGATTCACGGCTTGGGGGAAGAGGTTGGGGAAGTTCTTCACCAAAACAGATTGGCCAGAAGATTAACTGATACCTCTTTAGGAATATCCCTTTAGTGATATCAGTTGATAATTATAATACAATAATTTATAGGCACTTTAACAGATAATTTAAGGAAATCCCAGCAAAAGCAAAATCTTTCTGAGTATAAAAAAATTGACTGACATTTAATCCACTTTTGATGACTAGTTTAAAGCAATCATGATTATTCTATTATGGTTGCCAGTAACTGGTTCCAAATTAGTCGTGTGACCAGTTGTGCCCGGGTTCTTAGAAATGCTTCCTCACTCCTAAGAGTGGTCTTCATCTCTGGATGTTGACATGTGTGAGTTATGACATCAGGAATTTCTGCTGTCATCTTTCTGTTGCCTGAGACTGAAGTTGTTACCTGAAGGATGAGGAATGACAGAGTGAGGAGATGGAAGAACCTGGATCCTGCGTGACATTATAATGCAACAGCATGTATTGATCCTGCCCTATCTCTGAACTTCCTTGTTACATGACATAATACATTTCCTTATTGTTTGAGTATTATTCGTTTTATTAATTGTTCACAGACAAATCATTTGAACTGATCTACTGAATGTTAGTGCCACTTGGTAACACTGATTTTCTCCAGATGCTGCTAAAATGCCTCTGTAACTCCTTCTGTATTTTCCAGTGTAATTAGAGAACCCTCTGGAGAATATACATGGGTCAAAATTTTAAAAACTCTCCCACATACCCAGTCCTCAATATCTTGTCAGGATTAGTTTATGTCAAAAGCTGCCATTCTCTTCCTTTTAGCCACTGACCTCCATTGCAGATTCAGGCCAGGTCAGAAAATTTAACTCTTCTTAACAAGAAGCATAAAACGTTCCAAGGTGTTAAGATCCCACTTGCTGCTGGTGCTTGTATCTGTTACCGAAACTCTGCTTTAGTTCCGAACTCTCCTGACTGAAGTGCATGGCTGGGTTTCTGACTCCATGTTGCCCTCTTCTTGCCTGTGTTACTGACACACTGAAGGGACTACTTCCAATCCTGCTTTCAAGAGCTCTCTCATTGTTTAATCCTTACCTACCTACCCACCTGAACTCTTGGTCCATTCCTTCTCTGACTTTCCGTGTCTTCATCTTTATTTACAGCATGATAAAAAGTATTTATAAGAAGGAAATGGCTAGCTCAAAGTACATTGGAAAAGTACTTTAACAGGAGTGACCACAACAGTGGTTCATATTTCATATGCCTGTTTTCTTTCCAGAGGTAAGGAGAATTTATAAGCTGTTACCTTTGTATGCTCAGCATGAACTGTTGTAAAAGTTTCAGATGCATATTGAATTTAGTTTTTTGTTTCATTACCAAAGATTCCAAAGAGAGAGGAGAAATAACCAGAAAGATTTATTTCAAGAGCAACTTTTATTTAATTAAAATATCATTAGCAATAGTTCAGTATGTAAAGGTAATAACTTCTTTAATCTAGCCATTTGTCATTTATAGACACCACCCTATTAACCTGAGTAATCAACTCTGTTTTCCTTCAGTCTTATTTAGTCAGGTTTAAGGGTAACTACAGATTTTTCTATGGCTTGTGTTTATAAAATAGTTTCTTGCAATCTGCTTTTTATGCATTTACACGTATGAAAAAAGTCAAAATACATTACAGCACCTTTATTCTTATATATTAACTATGTGAAATTTAATTTCCTACACATGAAAATATTTTTCGTTTAATTGTCAATTAGTTTCTCTTGTTCCTATTTTAATATACTCCTGAATTACTTTTCTATCTGCTATAAAATTCTATGACACTATTCATTTTGTGTTCAGAAAAATATTATTCTTGATCCAGATCACTAAAGACTTGTTCAAAAAGCAATTTATCATCAAAATTTTAAAACTGTTGTGCTTTAAATGACACTATTAAGAAAGTAAAAAGACAACTCAAAGAATGGAAAAATAGGTGTAAATCATATGTCTCATGAGGGACTTGTATCCAGAATTTATAAAGAGTTCTTACATTCAATAATAAAAAGACAAATAACCCAAGTAAAAGTGGGCAAAAGATTTAAAGAGACATTTCTCCAAAGAAGATACACAAATGACCAATAAGCATACAAAAAGATCCTCAATATCATTAGTCATTAAAGAAATACAGACTAAAACCACAATGAGATACCCACTAGGATGGATGGTTATAATGAAAAAGACAATAACAAGTGTAGGTGAGGATTTGGAGAAATTGGAACGCTCATATATTACTGGTAGGATTGTAAAATGGTGCAGCCATGTGGGAAATCAGATTGGCAGTTTCTCAAGTAGTTAAACGGAGAGTTGTTATATGAGCTAGCAATGCCACTCCTAATTGCAACCCCAGGGAAATTGGAAAACGTGTGTCCACACAAAACTTGTACACAAGTGTTTATGATAGTAAGAAAAAAAAGTGGAAACAGCCCAAATACCTGTCAACTAATGAATGGATAAACAAAACATGGTATATCCATGTAATGGAATGTTACTATTGGGTCCTGGTATGGACTGAATGTGTTTCCCTAAAAGTCATGTGTTGAAGCCCTCACTTGCAATGTGATGATATTAGAAGGTGGAGCCCTTGAGAGGTAGTCAGGTTTAGGTGAGGTCATGAGAGTGGAGCCCCCATGACGGAGTTAGTGTCCTTATAAGGAAAGGAAGGGACACCAGAGCTTTGTTTGTCTGCCCTGTGAGGGCACAGTGAGAAGGTGGAAAGCTGTAAGTCAGGAGGAAGTCCTTCACCAAAAACCAAATCTGCCAGCATCTTGCCAGAGGCTGGGGGAAGACAGAAGAATGATGAGTCTATAAATGACTGCAAATAAGTATAGGATTTCTTTTTGGGGTGGTCAAAATGTACTAAAATTAGAGAATGATACATAACTCTGACTATATTAAAATTACTGAATTTATGCTTTAAAGGCTAAATTGAATACTATGTAAATTATATAGTATCTCAATATGAAAGCAATTTAATTTTCTATCTGCTTTGGTCCTGTTATTTCACAAAACTCTTAGTTCTACAAATATATTCAGAATTAAGGTAGAAGTACATAGAAAGATATCAACAGTCAACAATGATGAATCATATTCAAATGTACATTTTACTCTTTCAAATATTTTCCCAGTGATTTATGCACACATTCCCCCCCCCCCGACTGAAGTACTGTTCTCTGTATTGAAATAACAACTACCTCCAGAGAGCTCTTTAAATGTCTTGAGGAGGTGAAGGAAACAATTAAATTAATAGCCTACCTATTGCCACTGACTGGGGGCAGAGTCAGTATTAGCACTCATCCTTATTACTGCAACCGATATGTTTCCAGACCATCAAAGAGATTTCAAAATGAAACCAAGTGTAAGTTATCATCCAAAGACTGCAGTTTCTGTCTCTTAAGACTTAAAAAGGGAGAGATTTTAGGAGCTTTAGGTTCTAATTAAATATGCCTGTTATAAAATTTGTCACCGTTCCTTAGTAAGTATAGATGAGAATTCCATAGATGATGAGTCATGGAAGAAGTACAAATAAATCTGTGAAAAGATGCTTAGCCTTTCCAACAGTTAAGGAAGCGTGCATTAATATAACAACAAGAGAACATTTTACTCCTTCCAGATTAGGAAAAATTTAAAAGTTAGATAATATCCGATGTGGAAAAGTGTTTAGAAATAAGCACTCGCATCGTACTGGTTTGGATGGTAATTTTCATTGTTGATTCATTTTAAATATGTATGTCCTTTGACTTATCTAGTTCATTTCAAAGAATTGATTTTTGAGAAAAATTTTCACAAGTGTGTGAAAAGATTAAAGCACAAGAATAGTCACTGAAGGTTTATTTATAATGAAAATTGGAAATAAATCAATAATCCAGTAATGGAGCAAGAGAATACCATGTAGTATTCCAAGATTCCTCATTAAATGAGAAAAGAAAGTGGTTTCATTAGGATGTATTGGATAAATAATATGGTTACACTTTTGTAAAATTAATACTCATGTGATTTTATATAATCTAAGTGCATAATAGGTACTCCTTAAATATTTAGGTTAGGTTATATCTAAACACATAAGTTAAAATGCACATTTAGCCCTGGTTGGTATAGCTCAGTGGATTGAGCGCTGGCCTGCGAAACAAAGGGTCTCTGGTTTGATTTCCAATCAAGCAAGGCACATGCCCGGGTTGTGGGCCAGGTCCCCAGTAGGGAGCATGGGAGGAAACCACACATTGATGTTTCTCTCACCTGTCGTTTTTCTTCCTTTCCCCCTTCTCTATAAATAAATAAATAAATAAAATATTTTTTAAAATGCACATTTAAAATTTAGAGTTGTATGCAAAAAACTATCAGAGATTACTTCTGAGAATGGTTATGCTAAACTTTGCTTTTCTAAATTGTATCATTCTGAAATATTTGACATTCGTGTAAAAATTATGCATTTCATAATTTTAAAAAATATTTGTTCTTTTTTAGAAAGATTAACAATCTTAGGGTAGTAAAAATACTCTATATGGTGGATATATGTCATTATACTTTTGTTCCAACTCATAGAATGTACAATATCAAGACTAGGGTAACCTATGGGACTTTGGATTATTATGATGTATAAATGTACATTAATCCTTAGTAAAAAAAAAAAAAGTACTATTCTGTGAGTGATGTTTATAATGGGGGAGGCTATGTATTTGTGAGGGAAGGGTGTATATAGAAATCTCTGTATTTTCCTTTCAATTTTATTGTAAATCTAAAACTGTTCTAAAAAAAAATAAATTATTTAAGAGGAAAAGGAGGAATGAAAATCCCCAAGTACAGCAATGGACCAGGGCCCAGATGCGCATCTAGTTTTGGCTATGTTTTCCTGCTCTGCAATTCCTTAGAAGGTTAGATTGAAATTATCAGGGAAGAGAGTGATATCTGAAAGAAACCTTGGTTCAACCACTTCCTTTCACAGACCAGTAACCAAGGTACAGAGGAATCAACGCCTCCTCTGGGTCACACCATAGAGGCAGTGCCATATCCAGAGCCCAGGTCTCTTAACTCTGAATAAAATGATTCTTCCTGTTGAAAGGGGCAAGAAAAATGTGAAACCTCTTTTTCTCCTACTTATCTAAAACCTATACAATTTTATTTTGAATACATTGAGTCAGCTCACTGGTTCCTAACTTGAAATACACTTCCTTAATTTATAGTACACATCTATGCTGCTAAAAATATCATTCAAAAGATGTTTGTTCCATATTTGGCAAAACCAAGTACAACATAGCTACAGCATTTAAAAATGTCATTTTATTCGTATTTATTTTTTTAGAGTTTCTTTTCTCCGTAAAAGGAAAAGAAATTATTTAGAAACTAAAATAGACAATTTATAACACTAAATACAATTTTATATTGTTGATTTTTAAACTATAATGAATTGTCTGTCTCTTTAGCCTAAAAATTACTGATTGTGTCATTTTTTAAAATTTGTATATTCTCTTTGTGTACTAACACTTTAATTAGAAAGCAGCCAAGTAGAGGATAAATCTGTAAGTGAAGACTATATCTAATATTACCGTATTTTTCGGACTATAAGGTGCACTCCCCCCTACCCAAATTTGGGAGGAATAATGCTTGTTAATGCTGCTTTTGAGTTCTGTTTACATTTACATTTGTGAAATATTATGTTATTTATGTTATTAAATATTTTACCACATTTTTTGCTTCAAAATTTTTTTCCCTGTTTTTCCTAAAACCTAGGTGTGTCTTATGGTCTGAAAAATACAGTAACTTTACTTCAGCTGGGTTAGAAAAATAAGATTTTTTTTTTTGTCACAAATACCAATGACTTTAAGTAACTCAAAGAAATAGAAAGTAGCCCTGACTGGTATGGCTCAGTGGGTTGGGTGTCCTCCTGCAAAGTGAAAGGTTGCCAATTCAATTTCCAGTCAGGGCACATGCCTGGGTTGCAGGCCAGTTCCCTGGTTGGAGGCATGCAAGCGGCAACTGATCTGTTTCTCTTGCTCGTCAATGCTTCTCTCCCTTCGTTTTTCCCTCCCTTCCCCTCTCTCTAAAAGTAAATAAAATTTACATACATAAATTTATAGATGTTAACTGCAAAACTAGGGTACTGAGATTGAAAGGGCCGTTAAAGCCCAGGCTGGGTAGCTCAGTTGGTTAGAAAGTCATCCTGATGCACCAAGGTTGCAAGTTCCATCCCTGGTCAGGGAACATACAATTGTCAACCACTGAATGCATAAACAACTGGAATAACAAATCAGCGTCTCTCTCTCTCTCCCTTCCTCTCTCTCTCTATCAATAGGCAATTTTTAAAAAAGAAAAAGCCCTTAAGAGACCAACACAGATATGTTCATTTACAGTTATCATCAATTAATTTAATAAAGAATGTTTATCAAGTTTTATAGGAGATCTCTAAGGCTTAACAAGGTATTACATGTACTCATGGTATTGCTTTCAACCCCTTAGTTCTTAAGAGATATAGAAGAAGTTACTGAAAGTAAATTGTAAGTTATCTTAAATTATAAGATGATGGAGGTAATTTTTAAAAAATGTATTAGAGGCAAGTGAAAGAAAATGCCTGACATAATTTCTGCCTCAAGGTTCAAAGGGTTAAATATAAAAACAATGGTCTTGTAAAACAAACTTTTTGTGTTTTAATTGACCAGAACCTCAACATGAACCATTGGCATAAAACCGTCATGCAATCTTAGGCTGCATTTATAGAAAGATGGTGTTCACAACTGAAGTAGCAGCTTCTAAGGTAGCCCCCGAATACCTCCTGCCTTGTGATGTTCGATGTCTACGTGTAATCCTGTGGGCTAAACCTAGTAACTCAATTCTAACAAACAATATGGCAGAAGTGATGGGATACTTCTTTTGAGACTATACAATATTACAAAAAAAATTGTGGCTTCTCTCTCTCCCTCCCTCCCTGAGATTACTTCCTCTAGAGTGAGCAAGCTGTCATGATGCATCACGGTGGAAACAGTTCTATGTGAAGAGGCCCACGTGGTGTGGTGAGGAACTAAGGCCCTATTCAATATCTCATGAGAAAGTTAAACCTGCCAGCAATCACATGAATGAGTTTAAAAGAGATTCTTCAGCCCCCGTTGAATCTTGAGATGACTACAGCCCTGGTCGATGACTTTATTGCAACTTCACAGGAGACTCCAAACCAGAATCATTAAGCTAAGTCTTTTCTGAATTCCTGATTCATGGGATTGTGAGTTAATAAGTATTTGATGCTGTTTTAAACTGTTAAATTTGGGAGTAGTTTGTTATGCATGATAGATAACTAATACAAGGAAAATGGAATACTAGTAACATGGAACTCAGTACCCAGACGACATCTAGAACATTTATTTTCATCAGTTCTGGGTGCTGTCTTTATCCATATTGACCATCTACAGTATATCTGGGGAAGGGTGATAAGGATTGTGGAGGAGCTAGCAGCTTTGTCACGCAAGGAATCATTGAGTGAATTCAGGGCATTAGAGTAGGAAAAAGGTGAATTTAGGGAGAAATTTGATACCTACTCTCAGGTGTCATAAAATCCTGTGGAAGAGCTGCAAGAAACATGGACATAAAAGCTAGAAGAGGTATTCAGTGGTCCAACATCCTCATTTTATGGATCAGAAAAGTGAGGCTCAGAGTGGTTATGATTTAACCTAACATCACATAACTAGTTACTGGTTGATCTGTGAATATAACTCTGGATATTGGAATCAAAGGCAGTTGTGCATTTTGTAGCTCCCAGGATTCATTGATAGAAGCTATAGTAAGGCCAACTTTAATCATTTGTGAGAAAGAACTTTAGCAATTAGAGCTCTTCAAAAATACATGGACAACTACATGGTGGAGTGGGCTCCCTGATACTGGAAATGGCTAAAATAAATGGCCTGGGTGCCTGCTTATTTAGACCTTAAGTCCAATCGGATTACTCTCAAGCTTTCAACCAACTCTAACATATGATTATATATTAATTTTAAGGTTAAAAAGAATATAAAACAGACCACTACTCACCATGGCAGTAAACACAGAATTCTAGAATTTTAAAAACAAAAACCAGTTAATAGAAGTAAAAAATATATTTCTATTAAAAAATACCAGAATAAAATGCAGGCATAGTAACCATGTTGAAATAAGAGCAAAGCCCTCAAAGCAGAAAATTTTACTTTTCAAGAAAGAAAAAAAGAAGAGAAGAGCATATATTTTTAGATTTTGATTATCTGTGTAATGGAAAGGGACACTATAGAGAAATATACCCTGTGAAGTGGAGGTACATATTGTCGCCCTGTTTACATCATAATGAACAGGTTCAGGAGTTACCAGTATAGGGCAGTGAGCAGTCACTGTGGAAATTCTATATATAATTCTCTATAAATATAATTAAAAGTCAGAAGATGGAGAGGCTAAGAGATAATTCCTGTAATTAAAGTGCTGTAGAGAAAACACTGACATGTATCACCAGCACTTTAACAACCACAATGAAAAACAAGGACTTAAGCAGCTCAGAGCAAAGATTGCAAGTCACATTTATCAATTTTATAAGAAGTGCTTTTTGAAAGAATAATTGTGAATATTTTTTTCATTTGCCACATCCTCTGGAATAAAAAAGTCACCCACATTAAGTTGCTTTTCAGTTATAAATAATTGTCTTTCACCATAAAATGCCTTGATAAGTAAGGAAACATTATTTAGAAATAAATTCACAACATTTATAAATCCAGGGCCTTCCCCCTTTCAGTAATAGCAAGTGAATTCTTCCAGCAGCTCACTTTAGAAGTATCCTCAACGCCTCGCTCTTTCCACTCCACACCTGAAACCTATCAGCTCTATCTTCAAAATCTACTGCGTTCAGAATCTGACCACTTCTCAGCACCTCCACTGCCACCACCATGGACAGAGCTGTCATCATCTCTTGACTGGCGGCTTCTCACTGGCCTTGGGCTTTCGCCCTGCCTTCAGCCCGTTCTCCATCCAGCTGCCAGAGAGACTCTTTAAACACTGGTGCCAACTATGCCTGTCCCTCTGCACAAGACCCTTCCATGGCTTTCCGTCACACGCCTCACACTGACCTACAAAGCCATCCATGATCTGGCCCCTTAATTTTCTGATCTCATCTACAACTATCTTTGCTCCTTCCATTCCAGTCAGCACTGGCCGTCTTCACAAACACACCAGGTACACTCCCATCTCAGGGCCTTTGTGCTTGCTGTCTCTTCTACCTGAAATGCTCTTCTCTCATATAGTGCCAAGTCTCAGGTCCTTATTACCTAACTCTTTGCTCAAATCCCACTTTCTCAGTGAGGCCTTCCTCTGTTTAAGACTACAACTTTCAAGACATACACATTTCTTGCCTACTACATTTTCCTTAACATTTCTTCTTACTGTCTTACTTGTTATATAATGTACCTATATTTTTATCATCTGTTCCCCCATTAGAATATAAGCTCTACGAGGTTGGGCATTTTGTCTGCTTTACTGATGTATCACTGATGTATCACTGATGTGCTTTGTACAGTGCTTGGCACATATGGGTACTCAATAAACTTCTGTTTAATTAGTTAATTAGGAAGAACTCACTTTTATTATTACTTTTTAATCCTCACCTGAGGATATATTTATTGATGAGAAAGGGTGGGGAGCGGGGAGAGAAACATCAATCTGTTGCTTCTCATGCACACCCCCACCAGGGGTCCAACCCGCAGTCTAGGTACGGGCCCTGACTGACAATCGAATCTACAGCCTTTTGATGTGAGGGATGCAGCTTCCACCAGCTGCTCCCAGCCGGGACAAGACGTCACGTTCTACAACAGGGAATTCTGTGCGGAAAGCGCTTAGGCTGTTGATAGCTAGAATAATGGACTTATTTTTCGTTTTCGATGGACATTGACTTTGCAATTTCAGTACATGTTAGAAAAAGTAGATATAGTTAGCATTTGTCAGGTATAAGGCAAATTGCAGTTTTCATGAGTGCTGAATCAGAAAACCCCTGGACATAGGCAAAAGTAGATATTTTCCTGAAGCAGTGTGTTCAGGGGAATATTAAAATTTTCTTAACTACAGCTTATATTTAGTTATGCTAGAAAAAATTTTTGCATGTTATTTTGAAACTTTGTAAAATTTCTTTACCTGACCTCAGCAATAATTTAGGAATTAAGAATAAAACAAACCAAAATCCCAAACAGGGACATCAAAAATATCTCTCTATTTCATCAGCTAGTCTCAAAACTAAAGGTAAGCAGGCTCACTTAAGATTGCCCCAATTGATTTAATAAGCAACTCTGAATACATACTTCAGTATTTTGAAAAGGGTAGATCATTTTGAGATCAGTAAATTAGTGGCAACATTAAAATCTTCTGATTTTAATATACTTTTATTAAATCACCCAATTAAATAATGCTAATTTATTTGAATAGATTATAGAGCTGCTTATAGATTTATCACAAATGCTGAGCAAATATCCCGAAGTTGTTATGTTTACAGTATAACTGAGTATATTGCCAGTCCAAGGAAGAGAAAACTCAATGCAAAGCATGTTCCATTGTGCTTATTTGGGAGAAAACTGTTTTCTGTCTTCTACATAGCAGGAATGTTATGTCATTTGATTTCCTTTTGGATGGAATGTTCCATGAGTATAGGAGAAATGAGGTTTTTCTTTTTCTTTAGTTTCTTTTATTTGAAACAAATAGTTGCACCAGGAGAGATGAAGTTTTATAAGCACTTCAGATTTGATTAAGATCTGAAATCCAAGCTGGTTATAAAATAGAAGAGTCTTTTAACAAGATGCAGTTAAATAATTTAAATAAAGTGTATAAACCACATATCTATAGTTTTATTTTTTATAATTTTCAGTGAGCTCTTTTTTTGAAGATTTTATTTATTTATTTATAGAGAAGGAAAGGGAAGGAGAAAGAGAGGGAGAGAAACATCAATGTGTGGTTGCCTCTCACACGTCCCCAACTGGGGACCTGGCCTGCAACCCAGCCATGTGCCCTGACTGGGAATTGAACCGGCAACGCTTTGGGTCACAGGCCCACGCTCAATCCACTGAGCTATACCAGCCAGGGCTCTATAGTTTTAAATACTCATGATAGATTTGTGTACTCATCGCCCAGGTGAAGAAATAGCATCATCACTTGTGCTGGTGCTCTTCGTGCTCTCTCCCTCACAACCCTTTCTCCCAAGAGGCACCTGTTTCGATTTTGTGTCCTCCATTCGTTGGCTTTCCCCCAAACCCCACTATCTGTGCATATATCCCTAAAGAATATATTACTTAGTTTTGAACACTGGAATAGCAATTACAAACCTGGTTGTGTAAGGAAAAGGCAATATTGTCATTACTTGTTGAAGGCTATCAGGAAAAAATATGCTGAACAAAGTCTGGCTTCAGCACCTCTGAGAGATCACAAGAGGTTTTCTCTGTCTATAGTAATTCCTGGGAAGCAGAGAGCTTATTAGAATTCACCCATCTGACATGGGTGTAGTGTGGATCAGGTACTGGTTACACAGCTGCAGTTTGGTTAGACAGAGAGCGCTGTTCTTTAGTTTCTGCTTTTGTCTCCTATGGCCCATCTCTAGGTTTTAGAAGTAAGTCAAACCAGAATCTTTTGGGGTGAAATGACCGTCGTCGGATGAAGAGGAGAGCAGAACTGCAACACATGGTCAGGACAGGCCGAACACACATAAGTACCCGGGTCAGGCTCACCCAGGCACTGTGTCTTCAGGCTAAACGACGATGTAATGGCAGAGTGGATCTTGGTGACAACAGTGCTGACCATGCCTGATTCTTGAGTTGTACTGTTGCCCTAATGTGTGGGGCACAGCTGACACTGGGGTTTCCTTTCCTCTCTGTTGGAGCTCTAACTCCCTGTGCTGTAGATCTTTATCTTTCTTGGTTTAATCTCTTTTACTGGTGAAGTACATTCTCTAGTCACTTCTTAAGAAAAGATACATGGGAAATAAATTCTTTGAGACCTTGAATGTCTGAAAAGATCTTTGTTCAATCCTCATTTTTAAAAGAAGTTTCTTTTGCTAGTAAATGTAGTATTTAAAAAATATTATTTTTTAGAGAGAAGGGAAGAGAGGAAGAGAGGAAGACAAATCATCGATGTGAGAGGGAAACATCACATTGGTTGGTTGCCTCTTATACATGCCCCAACTGGGGTACCGAACATGAAACCTGGGCATGTGCCTCGACAGGGAATCAAACCGGTGCCCTTTAGCTCTGCAGGATGATGGCCAAGCAACTGAGCCACACTCGTCAGAGCTCAGTCCTCATTCTTGACTGACAGTTTCTGGGGAGAGTATTCTACGTTGGAGAGCTTTTGTTCAGAATTTTTAATGAATTTCTCTTGCTTTTTGACAGCCTATCTTCTTGCTTCTAGTGCTGCAGTTGAGAAATCCGAAACTTGTTCCTTTATCCTTTGTGTGCAACCAGCCTGTTTACTTTCCCCCTGAAAGCTAGTAGAGTCACTGCTTTGTGTGAGTGTTCTGAAGTTTCACAACGGCCACTTATTAAGAATCCATCTTCCCTGGTTTTCCTCAGCTCTTGGCGGGTTCTTCTTCTTCTTCTTTTTTTTTTTCTAAAATTGTAAGAGAATGTTTATTTAGAAAGTTACAGAGGTACTAAGAGTGCGCCGTAAAAACCTGGGCTAAGGAAACAAGCTACAGAAGCAAAAGAAAAAAGATTCAAGCAGGCATGCTCTGGAGGGGTCTCGGGGAGGAGAAAGAGAGAGAAAGAACGCTTGTGAGTTCTTTTAATTGGAAACTCAAGTTCTTAAACTCTGGTAATATTTCTTGAATTATTTTGCTGATTTCCATTTGTTCTGCTTTTTCTGTTCCTTTGCTTTTCTAATCTTGTATGTCTTTCTCATCTCTGTTTTTCTGTTCCACTTTCAGGGATGATTTCTTCAACTTTATCTTCTAACCTGTCTTTTAAGGGTTTTTTTTTTTTCTTCTCCTAACAAGCTTTTAAATCTCAAGGACTTTTTTGTTTTCTGAGAATTACTGTTTTATGGCATCCTGTTCTTGTTTCATGGATGCTTTTTTAAAAAATTAACTCTAAAGATACTAGCGACATTTTTCTTTTTAAAGTTTTTTTCTCCCTGAACAGTCTTTGATTCTTCCAGGTTGCTTTTTTTTTTTTTTCCTGTTTGTATTTGTCTGTATCTTTCACTTTAGAAGGTTCCCTTGATAACTGGTAATCTTTGATTCTGTAATCCTACAATTAAGCATGATGGACTTAAAAATTTATTGAATGTACTGAATACGGGGCTTGGTGACTTATATTTCATTGTTGGGGAAGTTGGGTGGGCAAGTTTCCCTGTTGAGTTAGATTCACCAGGAAAGAGACAACTAATCTCCTGCCAGGTGGATAAGAGCCCAGGTGCTAGCATTCTCAACACTAAGTGAGGGAAGGGAGATGGGCTTCTCTGCAGTAAGTGTTCAGTATGCATAAAGGTGATAAATTCACTGTTTGGGGTACAACACCTATCCCCCTCAACTGTGCCACGCACTTTCATAGTCTAGTGACCTAAGTTTTACTTTCTTCAGAGCATGAATGTCTGCTCTACCACCAACACTGAGAAAGAGCAGTTGCTCCCCATTTGAACAGGGAGAACAAACTGCTTTTATCCTAGTCTTTCGAACTGCAAGTTCCAGAAGTTCCTGCTGCTGCCACTTTCAATGTCTTTTGAAGATCCTGTAGAATAAATTGAGTTGGTTTTTAGTTTTCCTACTGTCTTGGGATTCAGGTTTTTTGGAACTAAGTCAGTCATTGGTCTGTTTTATTTTCAGCTTCCCCAGTTTTGATGCTGCTGTCTGTTTTCCCTGTACTTCTTTAATTTTGGTGGTGTTGGAAAGGGGAGTGAAATGAATGCCTCCGTTCTATGTCATCTGAACTGAAACATTTAGGAAATGTTTTCTTAATTAACTTAATGTTGTTTAGTTACAAGATCATCATATTCTTTAGATCTGAACAAAATCTTTGCCTCTTTTGTGCTGTGGGTGGAAATTTTGGGGGATTTGTCTTTTAGAATCATCACTTAGCAAGACATGTGTGAGGTTTGACTAACACTGCTAAATGTCTTTACCTCTTCCCCAACTCAAGGGAAGTTCCTTGAGATTGGAACTTGTTGTAGAGAAAGATGATGAGGCAGTCATCCCTGGTTATGCTGGGTCCCTACTTTGAAATATCAAGATGTGGGCCTTTTTCTGTAGCAGAACTTTTTCTCCATAAAACCTTATCTGTTATGTGTGCCATTTCTTCAGGGCCATGGTTTCCTCTAGATGGCAGGTAGTAATGAAGTCCTAGATGAAATTAACAGAGTGACTTACCACAGTGAAAATGTTTGTGTGCTACGAAAATTTAGCCCTGGCTGGTGTGGCTCAGTGGATTGAGTGCTGGCCTGTGAACTAAAAGGTCGGTTCCCAGTCTGGGCACATGCCTGGGCTGTGGGCCAGGTCCCTGGCTTGGGGCGCACAACAGGAAACCATTGATATATGTCTCACACACCAATGTTTCTCTTCCTCTCTTTCTCCCTCCCTTCCTCTCTTTCTAAAAATGTATTTTTATACATGAATAAATTAAAAAGGGAAAACAAGAAAATTTTAAATGACTATTCTCATTGTTGACTTTTTAGGTGGGGTAGAACACTGACAGGAGGTGATTGTGATGCCTTATATCACCCCACTTATATGTAGGCTCAGTATGTTGTTAGGGTTCAATAGAATGTTCCTATGTGTCAACGTATCACCAAATTTACAAAGAACTGAAGCTGTTTTTCTTTTATTACATTTTATCTATACATTTATAAAATTTGTTTTAAAAATCACTAGTAAATTTACTCTAATTGTATAGCATATAAAAATAAATAGTGCCGAATGCTTTTGTCTTCTCTTATGACATGAAAATGTATTATTTTTTAAAAGTTAAAGTTATTAATTTTACAACGCTGGGCTTCTGTGATATGTCAGAAACAGTAACTGAAATGCTAAAATGCTGTTGAAACTCCACACTTAGTGGCAAAGACAAATGCCTCTGCAAGGTGGCTTCTAAATATACATGGGACACATAGTTATTAGTGACTCTGAGCAAGCTCAGTTCAACTGAAGCTAATGAGGGAAAAGGGCAAGGGTTTTAAAGTAGAAATTTGTACATTTCCTGTTTGAATCTTATGTGCCTATTTCTGGATCCTTCAGGAAGGGAAGCATTTTGAGATAGGGCACTTTTTATACTTAACACACTTTAGACATGAAAAAAGATGTACTTTCTTTGATGTAATGCTACCATAAAATTTCATCCCTCTCAAAATTAAATTTTAAGGCTAAGTCAATTCTACAGTTTAATAAAAGTTTTCATGAAGAATTTCCCTTGATTATATTTATTTCTGCCTCAATTGTTTTTATTTTGTAAGGTAATATATTAGTCTGAGAAACTAATAAATAAAATATTATTTTATTTTTATTATATTTGGACCTAAGGAAAAATATGATTATATGAAACCACACTTACCTCTATGTGCCAGTTGTATTTTTATAGATGATTAATAGCCAAATCAAAATATAGATTTCTTTCCCCATATTTTATAAGGAAAAACTTCCTGTAATAATCAAGAAGAGTGATGTTCAAGTTATTCCAAAGAATAGAAAAATTTAAAACTGACAGTAATTATTAATTATCTATAAAGTTGGTCTTATTTATACTTTTGTACATTATTTTACTGTCCAAAGACATTTATAGACAGCCCTCAGTAAAAGAAAATGTGTTTTAGGTGTCAAGCAGAAATTTAAGTAGAGTTAGTGAATTAATAAATACTTTTACTTTTTATGAGTAAAAGTATTAATAATGAATTAATAAATACTTTTACTTTTAATAGTGAATTAATAGTATTAATAGTGAATTAATAAATACTTTTACTTTTTATGAGCCAGGTACTTTTCCAGGAGCTGGGAATTCAGTGGGATCAAGTTAGAGACTATGACCTGCGGGAAATCCTCTTTCAGAGGGGGAAGACAGAATTCTAAGGACTCCTCCTCTCATTAATCAGAAAACCATTCACTGAGCACATATTTACTGTCAGGTTTATTGTGTGCACAAGGGGTGCCCAGATTAAGGATTAGTCCTTACCTTCAGGGGGCTCACTTCCTTATGGTTGAGTCAGAAACAACACAGTGGTTTAAACAGATGTGACCTTTAATAATCTCCAGGTCCTCTAATTCTACTCTAATCTGTGCTCTCATCAAATTCTCCCTCTGTAAAATGGGGATAATATCGCCTTATTTATAGCATTGTTATGGGTAGTAAGTAACATCATGTAGCAATGTGGACCCTGGGTGGTCACTCTCCTGACTGGCTCAGTGACTCCCTCTCAGAAGAAACGATCCTACTTCATGCCTGAGCAGACTGACAAACTACCACGTGTCCTGGAGTTTCAGGGCCACTTGTGACATTTAAGACTTCAAATGCTAAATTGTGGGATGCAGGTCCATGTGGTAAATGCTGTGTTTGGGGTAAAAGCAGGTTGTCATGACAGTGGATGGAAAGGGCATCCTGCGTGGGGAGTGGGGTGGGTGCAGGGAATCCTAAGGTGAAGTCTGAAGCTGCAAGGCTGAGGGTGGAGAAAAGAACTGGCATTTGAAGCAGAAGAGACTGAGAAAGTAGGTGGGGGTCAGTGAGGGGAGCCTGGTGCTTTAGAGGAGTCAGAGGTATTCCAGGAGAACCTGAGCCTGCTGTGCCACAGTCCTGTCTGTCCACCGGCAAAGCCAACGGACCCTTCCAGGGAGGGATGTTTTCACATGTGTAAAGCAGGAAACAGTAATTGCAGGGCAGTTATCAGGATTTACAATACAACTGCAACTTAGGTGTTTCTTTATTAATCTGTTAATAATAAGGTCTAGCAGCAGGTATAATAACTACTATGATTTCACTGTGATGAAAACAATATTTGAGATGTCTACAATAACTGGAAGGTATTACGAAAATACCTGATTTCTGTTGGTTGTAAAGTCACAGATATTGTTAGCAGTACTGTGGTTTATTGCCTACTTTTATAGCTGGAGGAATTCCTAAATTTCAATTAGATTAGAAAAAAATAAGATTTTCCTCCTCATCTACATTCAGTCTACTACAGAGCCAAGTTATGTACCCTTGGTTTTAGGCTTTAGCTTGTAAACAAGGTTCCCTGTCTTCAGTAAGATCTTGCCTTTTGGCCGGTGTCTGGTTTGGGAATGCACAATCTGATCAAGCCATTCCCATCCTTAAAACTCTTCTCCTGGACAGACTCAGATGGAGAGCAGGATGACAGCTAGTGGGGAGAGGTTAGGGGGTGGGGAGACTGAGCAAAAAGGAAAAAGGACTCATGGACACGGACAACAGTGTGCTGATTGCTGGGGGCGGGGTGTAAGGGGACTAAAAGGTAATGGAAAAAATACAATAAAAATTAAAAAAAATTCTTTATCATGACTCACAAATCCCTTTAAGATGGGTCTCTCTCCATGCTCTGATTCTCTTTCCCAAACAGAACTTTTCATTCATACAGACCTCTTTTGACTTCCCACTTATTTTTATTTTTATTTTTCTGGCAAAATCCTCTTTGACTCTATATTTCCTCTGCTTGGTAAACTCATTAGTTATCGTCTCCTTCAGAAATCTAACTTACCATCTATCAGCGGTGTCCAACCTTTTGGCATCTCTGGGCCACACTGGAATAAGAGTTGTTTTGGGCCATACATTAAATACACAAACACTAATAAAAACCAAAAAAAAAAAAAAAAAAAAAAAGGTTTTAAGAAAATTTATGATTTTGTGTTGGGATGCATTCATAGCCATCTGGGCCATATGCAGCCTGTGGGCCAGGGGTTGGACACCCCTGAATGTGGTTGCTGGCCTCACAGGGTTACATTGGACTGCGGGAAATAATGAAATGTGCAATTAGAATACAGTGTAAGAACTGCTTTGTGTGGCGTTTTTTTTTTTTTTGTTTGTTTTGTTTTTTTTACCACCTCTGGGCTTACAAAGTGCCTGGACTGATTACCTGTTTAGTGCCTAAGTCTCACACACTCCAGGGATGGCTGGTCTATGTGAATATTCTGTGTGAATGGCAGTCGCTGGAATTGTGTAAATAGCAGCCTGGGCCTGATAGTATTTTACTGATGAATAAACAAATGAATGAGTGACTGCCTCAGCTGGGTGAGCAAGAGTGCTGCAGAGAGTGAAATTTGGGCAATAATCACTCTTGGATTATGTGTACTCCTTTTTTAAAAATTAATGATCTTAATTATTTTTCTTCATTTTTACTTATAGCATAGAAGAGATGAAGAGATTTCAAGGACTTAAAAGAGCCACTTGCTCTGATTATAGAAGTAATACAGTTAATTTACAGCAAAGTTAAAAAATATTGCAAGGTATACCAAAATAAAATTAAAGTTACCCACAAACAATTCCCTGATTGGGTGGAACTATCTTGGAGTATTTTAGATCAATGATATTTAAAATTGATTATAAACCTTATTGAATATACAGGGGTAGGCAAAAGTAGATTTACAGTTGCGTGTATACAAAACAGTTTATTCTTGTATTATTTATTATTATTATTAACTTACTTCTTTTTTTACCTACCCCATATATTGGGACACTGATTTCCTGACTCCAAAAATGTAAATTGTATACAATTTACAGAATGTATGGTTATCACTGATATGTGGCTTTCATTTGTTTTAGCTCTCCTTACTTTAAAAATTTCCCAAAATTTATTTTGAAAAATTTCAAACCTACAGAACAGTTAAAAAAATAGTATAATGAACATCCATATACCCTTCACCTAGTCTTCAGTTGTTAATATTTTATCACATTTGCTTAGCTTCTCTCTTTATATATGTACAGTTGTCCCTCAGTATCCATGGGGGATTAGTTCCAGAACCCCCTCGTATGTCAAAATCTGAGGATTGTCAAGTCCCTTGTGTAAAGTGGTGTTATATAGTATTATAAACCATTAAAAACCTATGCATATCCTCCTGTCTACTTGAAATCATCTCTAGATTACTTATAATACCTAGCACAATGTAAATAGTTATACTGTATTGTTTAGGATATAATAACAAGAAAAAAGTCTTTATATGTTCAGTATAGACACAGCCACATTAGGCCTAACGACATAGTATGTGTCAACAAAACATAAACTTTTAAAATATATTTTTAAAGATTTTATTTAATTATTTTTAGAGAGAAGGGAAGGGAGGGAGAAGAGAAGAGAGAAAGAAACATCAATGTGTGGTTGCCTCTCTTGTGTCTCCTACTGGGGACCTGGCCCACAACCCAGGCATCTGCCCTGACTGGGAATCGACCCAGTGACCCTTTGGTTCGCAGGCCAGCACTCAGGCCACTGATCCACCCCAGCCAGGGTGTTTTTTTTTTTTGTTTTTTTTTTTTTTTTAATATTTTTGATCTGAGATTGGTTAAATCTGCAGATGTAAAACCCACCCATAGGGAGGTTAAAGGTTTACCTATATTTTTGAAAAATAATCAAAAGAATAATACTTTATAACATGAAAATTATATGAAATTCGAATTTCAGTGTTCATAAATAATGTTTTATTAGAACACAACCACCCTTATTGGTTTACGTAGTGTCCATGGCTACTTTCCTGCTATAACGGCAGTTCAGTAGTGTGACATGGACCAAAAAGTCAAAAATATATATCTTTTTATTTTTTTAAGGTTTTATTTATTTGTTTTTAGAGGGAGAGGAAGGGAGAAAGGGAGAGGGGAGAAACATCAATGTGTGGTTGCCTCTCGTGTGCCCCCTACTGGGGACCTGGCCCACAACCCAGGCATGTGTGGGCAATTGAATCAGCAACCCTTTGGTTTGCAGGCCGGCACTCAATCCACTGAGCCACACCAGCCAGGGCAAAAATATATTGTAAAAAATATTTATTTATTTTTTTAGAGAGAGGGGAAAGGAGGGAGCAAGGGAGAAAAGCATCCATTGGTTTCCTCTCTCATGCACCCTGACCAAGGACTGAGCCAGTAACCCTGGCACATGCCCCAACTGGGAATCAAGTTGGTGACCCTTCACCATGTGGCGTGATGCTAAACCAACGGAGCCATGCTGACCAGGGCAAAAGGCAAAAAATATTTGCTATCTGATTATTTATAGAAAACATTTGCTAACCCCCTACATTAGGTCTTAAACTCCTTGAGGGCACAGTGTTTTGCACACAGAAGGCTTTCAGTAAATGCTGTCGAGGTAGGAGACATGCAAACCTATAGAACATTTTTATGAGTTTATTTGAGCCAGACTTGCAATATATCCTGTGGAGCAAGATCTCAAATATTCTGCAGAATAACAGTTTTGCAGTTTCTTTTATGAAAGTAAGAAAGATGACCTGAAGGTGGGAGAAAGCAAGGCAGGGATCAGATTATATTATAGTTAAGATTATGTGCTGTCTTCAGGGTGGTCCCCTTTAGAAGGAGGGGTCTGAAAGGGGGCATTCTAAAGGTGTGTTAACCTCAATGCACAGCAGCAATGGGCAGGGCTTCCTTTAGGCCTGGGGCGTGGCTACTCACCATGACTGCCCAGTTAGGAATTTATGGTCAGGTCTCCTTGTGAGTGTACTTTGCATAGGACCCTCTTTTTCTTCCACCATGTTTTTTTTGAATTAAATTGAAACTCTAAAGTCTCTTGATTTAATTTTCCTGATTTAAAATTCCTTGTCTGTATCTACACATCTATTACCCATTTGAATAGGTAGTATCTTAATATGAAAAGTAGGCTTTAGTATTTGTTAAAATTGGTTTATTCCTTACAAACTTATAAAGGAAATCTTAAATCTACCTAACTTTAATACTAGGCTGAACGTGTTAATTGCTGTCAGAAAATTACAGCTTAATGTTACTGGCTTCAAGGCAACACAGAATACACCAAGGTGGAGCAATTGGGAAGAAACCATGGGATTTCAGAGTAGTTGACATTGTACTCTCAGGTCATAATGGGAAGACCAAGAACTACATCCTGCAAATGGGAAATCACTGGTGTAAGTCTCGGGAGGAGCACGGACTGTGGAAGACACTGATGTGTCATGCTGGACTGGAGGTCAACCCTGAAGAAATGCATTTCCCGGAAATAAGGTCTATCCTCTACCAGCCATTTGTTATTACCCACTCATGTCCAAACCTACAGGAATCTGGCTTTCCTTATCACTTAATTGAGGCAGTTCTGTTGAAGTTTCCCCCTAGCCACCGGAAAAAGCAATGGGTTTTGATCAGTCCTCATTCTTCCCAACCTATCTTTGGCATTCAACAATGTCATCTTCCTTCTTTTTGGGACCCTTTCCTCTTCAACTCATTCTGATTGTGTACCTATACTCCCTTCTCTGGTCTCTTTTTCATTGACAGAGAACATTTGGATGTGAAAAGGAGGCACAGTTAAAAGTGACTCTGAAGATAGGAATCATTTCTATCTTTCCAAAGTATGATGGCATTTATTTCCAATGCTCCAATGGTTAAGAATAACACTAAGTTATAAAGTTTGTGTGATTCTTAAAGAAAAATTATTCTTTTTCTCTTGTATTACAGGTTCATTATAAATATTAAAAGTTTCTTTTTAAAGTGATGATCAAATCTAGTGTAATCCTTTTCTCACTTGATCCTTAGAACAATCCTATGTGGTAGGTATTATTAGCTCTGTTTTATGATGAAATTGAGACTTAGGAGCATTAAATGAATGTAGGAAACTGGTCTCAAATAAGATTAAACTCTCTCTTTTCATTATTTGAAATGACTTCTTTAGGGAACTGCAGGAAGAATGTTTATTTAAGTATGCCCTTTGTTCTGGTTTTTACTAAATTGGGAAGCAAAATGCCAGCACTTAAATTGTATAGACTCACAGGCCCCTGATTCAGTACCTTATATTTAACCCAGGAGACTCATTTTCTTCCTTGTCACAATGACCCAGCAGTTGGTTTAGGTGTTTGGAGACATAATAATCTTTTCAATCCAAGAGGGTACAATAGACTCTGTAATGTTAGTAAGAACAATACAGCTCTCTGAAGCTGTGTCTACCTGGCAATCTTAAAATGGTTAAAAAGTGAAAAGTGAATTTGTAGTTGTTTGCAAGCCTTCAAGTTCCATTTCAGTGTTTGGAAATCCAAAGATTGATGTCATTTTGTATGTTCCATTTTTTTTTCTAAAACTGGGGTAATCAGTCATTCAGTCATCTTCAGGCAGTCAAACCAGTTTGATGGGTACCCCTCCCACTTCCCCCATCAGAAACTGGCTCCACTCCTTATTGCTCTTTGGCTGGTACTTAGAATTGGATCGACAGGTGCAGCAGTGAAGGGGGGAGAAAAAAAGAAAAGACAACTTTGCAAACCCCACTAAGAAGTTTTGTAAATAGAAATAAAGGCTGTGTAAACATAGTACCTCTACTTTCTCTACTTTATTTTGCACACTAGAAACCCAGCAGAAAGAGATTACAGTAGACAATCCACAATCCACAAAATAGAGGTTTTTTTAGGGACTGGAGATAGAGGGGGGAGGGTATCTGGCTGCTTCTGCTTTTGTCCAAAACTTCTTCTGGCCAAAACTTTTGATTCAAATAGTTTACGTGTAGGAACGCTGAAGGAATTTTCAGTGATAAAAAGGTAACCGGACATAAGCAAGAACTCATCCTATTACAAAGTCAGAATAATTCTTCGTTGACATAGGAGGAGAAGGATTTGGTAAGGTTGGAGACCTAGTGTAGGCTGTGAGTGTGCTGGAGGAGGGTCTGGGACGACGGGGCTGTTGTGTTAGGCAAGATGGAATTCAGTAACTCAATCCTTCAGCTTCCTAGATGCCCAGTGAACTTTGCTCAGCCTTCTCTTCTTTCACCACCTACAAGAAAGGGGCAGAGAGGAAGTGGGCAACAGTAGGGGCAGAGCGGGCAGAGCAGGCAGAGCAGGAGTTTGTGTCAGTCTGTAGTGTTTAGTTTTAGATTCTTTCTGATATATGTTAACAGATTAGTACTTTTGGAAGAATTGCATCTGAGATTCTGACTCTGAAAAACTCAGTTCAATTGTTTTGCTTCATGGATTCCTAATGGTTTGAGTGAGCAAGGAACTCGTTGTTGAAGAATTGCCTCTTTTGGTCCAAGAAATTAATGGGATTTGTGACTGAATCAAAGATTATATGGATGTCCCAAATGCTGAGCAGACTTAGCTCATAAAGAGAACAGTAAATAACTAAATTAATTAGAAAAACTTTTATAAATTTTTTCAAAAAATTAAAAATACAATCATTTAACAACATATGCTTTAATTATTGCAATAATGGCTTCTAAAAAATTAGGCACTAAGTGCTTTTGGATGCCATGCTAAGTACTTCATCTGTAATCCTTACAAAATACTATTGTTATAGTCATTCTATAGATAAGGAAACTGAAACTTCAATAATTTGTTTAATAATTTCTCAAGAGCACACAGCCAATAAGTCACGAATGTAGAATTTAAGCCAGATGTGTTATGTGTCAAAGCCTTTGCTCTTAACTAGTACACAATTTTATGATGTTTATGATAGCAAAACATTGGAAACAAGCAAAGATTGGTTAAATTATAGTCTAGTCAGTACTGTAATCACATACAGTCATTAAGGCCATGTTTAAAATCCTCTTTAGACAGACCAAAAGTATGGTGGTTACCAGAGGGAAAAGGAGTGGGTGGGTAAGTAAAGGGTAAAGGGGGTCAAATATATGGTGGCAGAAGGAGATTTGAGGGTGGGTGTAAACATACATGCAATGTACAGAAGGTGTATCATAGAATTGTACACTTGAAACCTATATAATTTTATTAACCAGTGTTATCCCAATACATTTAATTTAAATAAGCCTATTTATTGACATGGAAAATATTAATGACTTATTTCTAAGTGAAAAAAGCAGGCTACAAGCCATTTGCAGAGCATGATCTCCATTGTGTAATACATGCTTATTTAGTGGGAATACATGTATATACCTAATGTTAGTGATGGTGTCTCTGGGTGTGGCAGTTATGGATGTATATATTTATTTTTTCATTTTTGAACTTTTCCATATTTTCCAAACTTTCTGCAATTTATGTGCATTCCTTTTCTAATTATGTAAGTCCTTTCAGTGTTATTTAAAGTGGAAGAGAGGAATAACAAATGTACCATCATTAATTTTGTGACAGATCATGAAAATTGTGTGGGAAAAGAGGGTAGGGAGAACTGAGCATGTGAATGTCACCGTGACACAAATGCAATTTCTTTCCCAGGTGCAGCCACCAGTGCAGATATGTCTCATAATTTTCCATTAGCTGATATCTTATTAACCAGGGTTATGAGTAAGCACAGTCATATCCGGATCATTTTCCTCCTTCTTGAGTCTCTTTCCTCCCTTGGCTTCTGTGACTCCCTACTATTTTCCATCCAAGTCAAGTTATTGGCCTCCCCTTTCTTGGCCTCCTTTGATAGTTCCTTCTGCTCTCCTCACCTCCCTCTACATTTCAAAGAGCCCCAGACTTGGCCTTGAGTCTTCCTTCACCATCTACCTCAGATTAAAAAAACAGTTAAAATGCTTTTAGGAGCCAGGCCATTAACAAGCTAGTGAAGCAACCCCTTGATTCCACAGTTCCTCGAGCTCCATGCCAGTCATCACCACCTCAGGTAATAGCATATCTACCGACTGCTCAAATCAAAAATCTAGAAGCCATCTTTTATCACTCCCTTTTCTTCATCTTCACCTCAAATACACCAGCAAGTCCTCTGATTCTAATTTAAAAATCTATCTTAAAATATCTACACACATGCATTTAAAACAAAATCCTTCTTTTCCCTTTCAGCCTTCATCCTGCCTAGGTTATTTCAGGTTTACCCTAGATGGTCTCTTTGCTTTCATTCATTCTTCACACAGCCAGTTGTATGAATCTTTGGATTTGGGATGGAAAACTTAGATATGGCTCTTGTCTTTTTCCATTCTTCCTATTGTGAAAAGGTAAAATTTACCTAGCTTGTCTGAATTACCACAATTCAGAATTAATTGAGTAGTAGTAAAAAAAAAAAAGTGAATTCGCTTTGGTTTCCTAGCAAATATTTGAAAACTTAAAAAAACAAATAAACAAGGTTTGCTCATTTGTTCTATTCACTTTGTACACTACCACCTTGCTTATAATGGTTGATGGAGAATTGATTAAAAAGAAAATTATATTCTATTCTTAATTCTCATCCACCTATAAAGAACAAAACAGAAAGACTGAAATAAATGTGCATTATATTCTTGGGGGTGGCTTACTAAACTTCTTTCCACTTAAGTTAGTCTTACCTCATTTTTCCAGGACTTCAATACGTTTTTCTTTCGTTCTTTTTTTCTTTGACTTCTAAGCTTCTATGATTATGACTCATGGGACTAGAACTAGATCAGTTCTGCCATGTGTTACTTTCTATATTGGGTTTTTCTCAACTGGTTAAAATGACATAAGCAAAAGACATTTTGTTTTTCTATAGCTTAAACACAAAATTAAACTGTCTAACAATTTCCCATTAAGAGAAATTGGATTTAGCAGAAGAGTAAAGCCTTTCTAATTTTACTGTATAACATAAAATGTTTTTCCCAGTTATTTCTTCCTTAGTTGCTTATTATAGAAATTCCAGTAATCTCATTTAGATCTTGGAAATTAGAGTACACTTTTCTAAATGGTAATTTCTTGTTTACTAACCACATTTTACTTTAGAAATAAGCCATTTTGAAGTTGACACTATTTCTGTGTTGCCTTTACATGAAATCTAGCAACCGTCTGTTATTTTCTTTTCTTTATGAAGAGCTCTCATTCTTCTCTCTCTGATTTAGAAGACTGTTGTGTTTGGAATAGAAATACACAGTCCAGATTGTCAACATGCAGGGACACTCTAGGTTGTTTCCAGTAATCTGAATAAGTGATACTAAAATCTTTATACAAGTTATTTTTATTAACATTAACCTTACTGTTATGTATGTGTCATCAGAGGAGTATTCTGGAATTAAATAAAAATAAGTTAGTTCAGTGGTTATGAACCCTGCCCCTACATTGGAACTACCTGGGAAGCTGTAAAAAATACTGATGCCTGAGTCCTTCTCAAGATACTGATTTAATTGGCTTGGGCATTGAGATTTAGAAAAGATTCCAAGTTATTCTAAAGCAAAGCCAAGGCTAAGATCCACAGAATTAGGCAATTGCAGCACCAAGATGTCATTTTCTATATTTGAGACTAGCTGCATGTATGAAAAGGTGGCAATATATTTTCCTCTGTGGGTGTGTGTGTTTAATACAACACAAATATATCATCTTACAGTTCTGGAGGTCAGAAGTCCAAAATGGGTTTCACTGGGCTAAAATCAAGGTGTTGGCAGGTCTACACTCTTTCTGGAGCTACAGGTGAGCATCTATTTTGTTACCTATTCCACTTTTTAGAGGCTGCGTGAACTCCTTGGCCTGTGGCCTCTTCCTTTATTTTCAAAGTCATCAGTGTGGTACCTTCAAATCTCTCTTTGACTCTAACCTTTCTGCCCCTTTCTTTTATTTATAAGGGCCCTGTGATTACTTATATTGGGACTACCTAGGTAATCCAGGTAATCTCCAACCTCAAAATCTTTAATTTGTCATCTGCAAAGTCCTTTTTCCATGTGAGGTCATACAGTCATGGGCTCCAGGGGTCAGGATGTGGATATTTTTGCGGCCGGGGTGGGGGGGGGGTGGCATGCTTGTTGCCTACCATGAGCCCCGCAGTCTGCAGTTCCTTCCCTCTCCTACCTCGACACTTGCCCTGGCGATCTTTCTCATCATGGTGGATGCCACCACGTTTGTTCCTCCAACTCCAGCTGTGCCTGTTCCTTGCACATTTCCCCTTTGAGGTCCCACCGGCTCTGGAACCCATGTTTCTCGCCTTTAGGTCTTTGCACACTGTGATATCTTGGCTTAAACCCTCTTTTCTCCTTTTTTCAAGCCATACTGTGTTCCTTGTCCTTTCAGATTCAAGGCATTCCTTACTCCATGAAGCTTTTTTCTTTTTAAAAATATTGAGATACAATTGACATAGAACACTGTATAAATTTAAGGTGTACAAACTGTTGATTTGATGCATTTATATATTGCAATATGATTACCACCTCTATCATGTCACAGAATTATCATTCTTTTTTGTGGTGAGAATTTTGAAGTCTATAATACAGTATTGTCAATTATAATTATTATGCTGTGCATTAGCTCTCCAGGATTTGTTTATCTGCTAGTTGCAAGTTTGTACCCTAAACCACATCTCCTCAATTCTTCCACCTCCGCCTCCCAGCCTCTGCGTTGCAGAAGTCACCTTTCTTTCTCTCCTTGGAGTACTAGAAAACAATTCAAAGTTTAAACCCCAGAAAATGAGGGCTATAAAAAGTAACTTCTTCGCCTACTTGAGGTCAGTCTCTTGGTGTCTCATTTCTTTTGACAATTTTTTAAAAAATTATTTTATTTAGCCCTGGCTGGTGTGGCTCAGTGGATTGAGCGTGGGCTGAGACCCCAAGGGTCACCAGTTCAATTCCCAGTCAGGGCATATGCCTGGGTTGTGGGCCAGGTCCCCCATGGGGGCCACATGAGAGACAACCATATAATGATTGATGTTTCTTTCCCTCTTTCTCCTTCCCTTCCTCTCTAGAAATAAATAAAATCTTTAAAAAAAATAAAATTTATTTTATTTATTTTCATTGTTTATGCTGTTACAGTTGTTCCCGCTTTCTCTCCCTTTCCCCACCTCTACTCAGTCCCACCTTCTCCCCTCCCCAAGTCAATCCCCATGTTGTTGTTGGTGTCCATGGGTTGCATATAAATGTTCTTTCGTTAATCCTTTCACCATCTTCCATCCATTCCCTGGTATCTCATTTCTCATGTAAAGGCCCACTACTCTCTTGATGAGTACCATTTTCAGGGGATACTCTGACCTTTCATAGACCGCACCTGGACAAGTAATTCAGAATTTAGCTGACGATGTTTACAGTCATTCTGGGGATATGCACTTATTATATAGATTGCAAAGGTGGGATAGGGTGGTGGTACATTTCATTGAAGTCTCATGACAGTTATTATTTTACTCTCAGAAGAGGACAATGCATATGGGCCACCTACTTACATACCACTGAAGAACAAAATAGAGATGAGAAAACAGAAAAGACAAATCAACGAGGCTAGTCTGTATCTATGTCAACTACAGAAAATACTGCATTAACACTTTAGGTTTTCAAAGGAATGCCGTGGCTAGCATATTACTGAAAGTGAAGAGACTTCGCCTTTTTCAGAGTCTCTATACCTTGTGTGACATATCCCCCCCCCCCCAAAAAAAAAGTTTAGAAGTGCCTAAAATGTAATAAAATTAATAAGGATCATTTTCAATGTCTAGATATTGAACAATCACATGAACTTTTAATCTTAAACTGTTGAGTTTCCAACTAAAAGAGTAGGTAATGTCTTTTCCTCTTAAATTCTAATTATTCTCAGAGTCTAACGCCCAACAAAAATGTTACCACTAAAAGTCACTAACATTTGCAGTTTCATTTAACATTAGTCAGCTTGAATGGGCAGGAAATGCAATGTTTGACTGCCTAACGAGGAGGGCGCTGCAAGCCATGGCCGCAGCTTTCCAGCCTGCGACGGCATGAGCTATGCTGAGTAATGTATCTTGCCCTGTATGACGTGCATCCACATTTTTGGCCCAACTTTCAGGAAAACAAAATCTTTTGTTTTAATTTTTTAATTCAATTTTTAACTTATTTAGACTTAGATACTTTTTTTGTATTAGAAAGGAATTTTGGCATTTATTTTTGAACATACGGGTATGGTTATTGCTTTTTAGAGTTACACTTTTAATGCATAATCATAAATAAAATAAAACTATGGGATTAGTACTACCCATGTATAATGTACACCCTTATTTTTCCCTTCAAAATCTGGGCAAAAATGTGTGCATTACACATGGCAAAATATGGTAACAACTTGAGGAAAACTCCCCACTTAGGGAAGTTACAACTCAATGGGTTGGGTGTTCCTTCTCGTAGAAAATCCTATCCCACCTTTGTTTAAATATTTTATTTATTTTTAGAGAGAAGTGAAGGGAGGGAGAAAGAGAGAGAGAAAAACATTGATTGGCTGCCTCTTGCATGCCCCCAACTGGGGACCTGGCATGTGCCCTGATCAAGAATGAGAACCAGTGAACTTTTTGCAGGGGATGATACCCAACCCACTGAATCACACCAGTCACAGCTCCTGTCCCACCTTTGTTATCAAAATTTTCTTTTCTTTGTATATAGGTAAGGGTTTGTAGATTGATAATCTTGATTTCATCATGAAATTACATTTTCTTTGCTTGAGTTCCTCTGAGTTATGCTTAAGTCTTCCTGTTCTGAATCTAGTTTTTTTTTTTCCTGCTGTGGTATCAATGTATGCTGAAGTCAAGTCCTAACATTTTGAAAGCTCTCTGGACATTAATCTGTCAAGATGGTAATATTAGAAAGAGATACAAATTAGATAGTGATAGAAGACTTGAGCCTGGCCCTGACCAGTGTGGCTCAGTTGTTTGGGTGTCATTCTGTAAAGCAAAAGGTCACGGATTCGATTTCCCATCAAAGCACACGCCTGGGTTGCAGGTTCAGCAACTGATCTATGTTTCTCTCTCACATCTCTTTATTTCTCCCTTCCCTGTTCTCTAAAAACGTAGTTGAGTGTATGATAGAAGGATATAAAGAAGGCAGCCTTACAAACACATCTACTGATAGTTCATATGAAGACCTTTGACTAGAAAACTTCCATTGTAGTACCAAGAAATAGAAACAAATTTTAAAATTAAATTTATTGGGGTAACATTGTTTAATAAGATCATATAAGTTTCAAGTGTATGTTTCTATTATACGTGATATGTATATCCCTTTTAAGATTGCCATATATACCAAGATCTTCCTTCCTCTAACTGATAGTAGTTGTTCAATAAGGGTCTTCAGGCCAGAAAAATGTAAGCAAAATTGAATTAATGTAGAACTTTAATTCAATCCAAATATGTATTGAGTACGTACAATGTTAAAAGTATTGTTCCATGAAGGAGCTTAATAGTTGTTAGACTGTTGACCTTGAAGCACATTCATGTTCCTATTTTTTAAACAATAATACACAACCATTGTATTTTAACTGTGATGTCGCTAGAAATAAAATTTCCCCTCCACTTTCTTTATGCTTCCTTCTGCAGTGAACCTCTGATTTCTGCCAACTCTCTTACTGTAACCAAGGGCAAAGTAAAGTATGATGTTGAATAATTCTGAATAATTGTAAAATATGGTTGACTTTTTTTTTGTGTGTGTGTATAATTGTCTTCTGCGCCCTTTCCTTTCACCAGGACATTGTTAATAGTGAGTTGGCAAATCCATGAAACACAAGCCTTAGCCCTAGATCATTTGCACTGAGTAGCTGTGACTACACTGTGTTTAAGGCATTCTCACTATCATCTGCTCCTTCTTAATAGAGGGCATTTTATTTAACAAATTATTAGCACTTACATGGCAGGTATATTAACATACTCAAGAGTAGACTATTTGCTCAAATCTGAGAAAGCAAAATGCTGTTAGAAGCCTTCCATTGCCCTGGCTGGTGTGGCTCAGTGGGCTGGGCATCATCCCATAGACCAAAGGTCACCAGTTCGATTCCCAGTCAGGGCACATGCCAGGTTGCAGACCAGGTCCCCAGTTGGGGGTGTGCAGAAGGCAACCAATAGATATATCTCTCCCTCTTTCTCCCTCCTTTCCCCTATCTCTAAAAATAAATAATTTTTTTTGTTTTTGTTTAAAAGAAGACTCCCTTTGTTTAATGCCTCTTTCCCTCCCTCCCTACAGATGTGTTAAAGGTCAAGTGAAAATTGCCTCTCCCCTGCAGGCCGACCACACTCCCTATTCCTGACTTAAGCCATTTAACCATCTGAACTATAAACCTGGGTGTTTAGTATTTTTCCAGTGATTTAAGAATGGCAAGTTATTGATGTTGCCTCTTACCCTGGCAATGCACCAATCACTAATTCAAGTCATGAGAAAAATGTTTGCCTCATCTTTGGAGTATTTAAACCCACGTATGGAAACTGAATCTTTAACACATATTTGCAATCACACGAGATTTGGTCAGCTGAATTCATTTTAGTATTTTAAAAAGGCAACACTTTTCTAAAAATACTCTTGTGCTTGTCTTTTTTTATGTTGCCTTCCTCTTCCCAAATGTCCATTGATAGTTAAAATTCAGTTTAATTTTCAAACCCATACCAAATAATCTTTTCTCTAGGAAACTATTCATCCTTAAAATCAATATATGGTAATTTATTTTTTCTTCTGACTCCTCCATAGTACTTCCTAACCTTTGACTCCCACTTGCTTCTCTTTCATATTAGGGAATTACCGGTATTTTAAACATTATTTTTTTAAAGGCCTCATGACTTCAAAGAGTCATAAGGGTGAAAAACCACCATGATATTTGTTTGGTTTTCACTAACGCATCAGGAAGAATGCTTTACTGTGAATTGTGGGGGTGGAGGGGAAGGGCACAGATTATGATCTGTGCCGGTTTCATTCCTAATATAATTTCTTTTAAACTAAGCTGAGGAGGTGAACCTAACTTTAACACTGGAAAATCACGGGGGGCGGCGGGGGGAACCAACAACCCTTCGGAAAGCTGCAGGCAAAATTAACCCTGCCTCCACGAAGTCTGGAGCAGCTGTCTCAGGAATCCTCCCTGCCTTAGAATGTGGGAAAGGTTTGATGGGGCGGCAGCTGCGAAGCAAGGAATCTTTCCCATTCCTGTAGACGCGACCCCCACCCACCCCCTCCCAAATGGTGGCAGCTGCTAGGGCATCACAGTGGAAATCTCTTTCCAAGCCTTCGCCGAACGCAGCGGGCGGGCAACAGCTGAAAGCAGTCAGCGGTGGGGACTCCGTTTCCTTTAGGCAAAAGCAGCAGCCTAGTTGGTTCCAGTGCGGCCACCTCTGTGACTCGTAGTGGTCCCTCAGGTGTCCTTCTCCAAGTCCAACGAACACCATGGCAACGTGGGGCGGGTACCCTCCGCGCCTGGAGACCCTATGGTAACAACGTGAGTTCTGAGCGTCAGAATCACCGGCTCAGCACTAGCAAATCACCTTCCCAGGTTGGGGGAGGAGCCGGCTTTAGGAGGGAAAGGTCTTTCCTCCCCGGGCGGGGAACACACCTGGTACTACTTGAGCACCGCGCCCACTCGGGTGCCGCATAAGAGGCCCAGCCAGCAAGCCCGTGCCCAGCGTCCCCGCCCTACCCAGACCCCTGAGCCGCCCGCGCGTCCCCTCCTCGCCGCGCGGTTGCCTCCGCCTCCGCTCGCGCACGCGCACGCCGCGCGGGGCAGCTTTCGGCGCTGTCATGGCGGCGCGGAGCAGCCTCAGTGGGCACTGGGACAACCGCGGGAGCCCTGGCGGGGCGAGCTGGGCCAGTAGCATCCTCACCCCCTCCAGCTGCCTCGGCCCTGGCGTCCGTAGCCCCAGCCGCGGTTGTTTTTGCAAGGGCTGATCGCAGGGGTGGGGCGGACCAGGAAGCCATGGAGTTCTGTGCAGCCGCGGACTCCCGGGGAGCGGACTAGGGAAACTTGGAGGCTGCGACCAGGTGCACTGACCTCTCAATCCCGTTCTCTCCTAGCCGTCTCCGCCAGGCCTCACCGCCCTTCGGGCCACAACACACCTGCCCTCCTCTCCCTGATGAACCTCAGGTGCCCGCGAGGTGCTCCACTCCTCCCCCTGGGCCGAGCGCTGAGAATAATCACCGCCCCCTTCCCCCGCCTTTTCCTGCCCCGGATCTTCGCAGCTACCTCCGTCTCGCGGCTCCCTGGCGCGGGGTGAGGACGATCCGGAGTATCTGGGTGAGGAGTAACTTTCTACCTCTATGGCAGCTTGGGGCCCCCTCCTTTCCTGCGACCCCTCCTCTCCCAGCGACAGTTTCTCTTTCCGTGCACCTGTGAGGAGAGGTTGCCCTGCGCCCAGAACCTGCGAGAGTGGGGGAGGAGTGAACCTGCTCAGGAGCCTCCTGCACCCGCCTTCACTCTGAACCCAGCTCCTGGAGCTGGGGAGGAGCGGGGGGGGGGGGGGGGCTGGTGGTGGGGTCCCCTCAATAACTTATTTGACGCACCATAACTACTACCCCGCTCTCCCTAAAGCACCCTAAAACAAAACCTACCCTATTTAACGTTTATCTAATCTTCCAATAGGGTTTGGCGTTGTTGTCAGCCTCGGGCAGAGAGATTGGACAAGTATTCTCCAAGAGGAGGAGGGCGACGCCAAGGACTTTCCACTTCAACTGCTTTTGGGGGTTCTCCACAACTTGGAAGAGTGACCCTTTTCCTTTTGCGTTGCGTGTGCTTATTACTAGTGCAGCGATTGCTGTCCCATAGTGACTCGAGTTTTCCGTGAACTAGAAATGGCTAGTGAGGACAATAATGTCCCTTCCCCGCCACCAACAGGTGATGACGGGGGAGGTGGAGGGAAAGGAGAAGAACCCTCAGCTGAAGAGGGTGCATTGTCCCTGAAACCAGGGCTCCCCATCAGGGGCATCAGAATGAAATTTGCTGTTTTGACGGGACTGGTTGAAGTTGGAGAAGTATCCAATAGGGATATTGTGGAAACTGTCTTTAACCTGGTAAGTAGATGCCTATTTTAAAAGCATATATTCTTTTCAGTGGGTTGAGGAACAAGACGTTAAAGGAGGAGCCATGTGCCGTACTAGATTGATGATGGCTTTTTCCATGGGTAGAAACACAAAATTCTACTGACTTAAGTGAAACAATTTCCTGTATTTGTTAGTTTCAGGGAAATTATGTAAAACTAAGATACTCCAGCTTTTGTGAAATTGAACAGACCACTTTTGTGTTAAGAAAATAAATGTTGCTAATGGAAATATTTTGCGGAGTTCCAGTGGAGAAGTTTTATTCTATAAATTTTGGGAGGGATGTGTAAGTTTGCATTTCTCTGACATTTTAAATAAATTCTTGTGATTTTTGGGGGGCTTGAGAAATAATGTAAACGGTAAGGCTGCCTAACTACTTTCTTGAGTCTGCCTAAGTTATAGTTTGCTATATAAGTTTTGAACGTAACTTTAGTTCATAGGGCTGAAGAAAGATTACTGAAAAGTTGGCAATTTAAATTTTGACTAGTATTATTTTAGGCATAACTAACAAATACTAAGTTTTGCACTGAATTTAAGGTTATATTGTGAAAATTAAATGGCAATTTGAAGAGAGAGTTTCGGCAGGTATAGCATAATCTTTGTTTTGTAAATCCATGTCCAGCAGTTACACACATGTTGACATTGGAAGTTGCCGGTTATACTACTATGAGCTATATTATTGTTAAAAGATGGATGTGCAGTATTTTCCTTTTGCTCTTTTCTGTTCTTAGAAATGGTTATTTCTAATGGGGGCTTTTTTTAGATTTCATTATTTCAAACTCTGTTGCCCATCAACTTTAAGGCCAAATTTACTTTTTATTCTTTAAGTACTTCCTCCTCTTCCACATACTCACCTGTGTTAGGACAAAACACATGGGAACAAAATGAACGTGCAGTGGTTGTAATGATTGCTTAGCACCTTTCCTTGTTGCCTGTATGTTTTCAAGGTTAGGCTCCTTTTATTCCAGGGCAGTTAATTATTTCCTTCACTAGACCTCTACTAGTAGTCTGGTCACCTGCAATACAACTTCCAGAATGAGAAATTAGCTTGATGAAATCCACTTACTTTTGGAATAAGAAAACTTTGCTAGAGAAATGTCCTGTTGTTCAGCTTGTTGTATTGGGAGCGTGTGTATAAACACCTGTAAGACGTACACCCATATATTTTTAACTATACATTAGGGAAATGTTCAGATACACACAAAATAGAATAATATAAAGAACCCAGTTACCTGTCATCCAGCTTCAACAATTACCAGTATTTTTTTGGATCTTGTGTATGTGGGGACTTAAGTTTGTGAGTCTCAAGGAGATAAATGGTAGATTAATATATTCCCCTACTTCAAAATAGAGACACTTGAAAAATTTTTTTTTTCTTCTTCTCAACCTCTTGTAACTTGGATGATAAACACAAATCTGTGGCAGTGATACAGTCCATAATTAGTTGTGTGTGAAATGCAACATTCCCCTGGCAGAAGGAAGATTTGAACTCCTTATGGTCTTTGAGTCGCTTGCATTTTATCATTAAGGAAAATCCAAATTCTGTAGCAGTAGTTCGCTGATATGCTGTCCACCACTGTAGGCTTGGTAGAGATTTTAAGGTTATTGGTTAAGTCTTTTACATCTCTATGTTTGCAGAACAGTAGATGACCCAGTAGAGGGGGAGAGAAAATCTGTTCAGTTTAACCCGCTCATCTCCATCATTCTCTTGTGTAGAGAAAGTTGCTGAGGGAATTAGATTAGTCCTCTCTTTCCATTCTCCCTTGTATTTTTCATGCTCCTTCGTGGATATCTAGGGTCTTGGCTAGTATTTAGAAAATATGGGGAGCTAAACTGCTGGGAATCTGGCCATATAGTTCATCGCAGTGTTGTTAATACAGGTGCACCTAAACATTTCCTAATTGATAGTTGCCAACCTTAGCCTTAATTCTACTCAAGGAAGAGAATGCATTAAGTAACAGTAAGTGATTTTTTAAAAAGTTAACTATGTACCAGGCAGTGAGCCAGGTGCTTTACATGATTTTTAATTCTTCCCTCAACAACTCTAATACATACACAGGTGTACCTGGTGTTATTGTGCTTTATTATATTGCGCCTCACAGGTGTTGCACTTTTTTTAAACAAATTGAAGGCAAGACCCTCCACCAGCAAAATGGTTACAACCTGCTCTATTGTGACGCTGGCTTTATTGCAGTGGTCTGAATCTGTGATGTTACCCAGGTATGCCTGTGTCTCATTCTATAGATAAAACTGAGACACTGAAAGGTTAAGTAGATTGCCTACCATTTGATGATTCTGAGAATGGCAACCTTTCTAGGAACACATCTGTCTCTTGAGTTGGTGGAGAATTGTTGGCTCCTCTAAACAGGTATTTATAGTTAGGTATAGCTTCCCCCAGTATAAGGGCACAAAAATCATTGGTTCTGCTAAATATTAACAGTGCAAACTTCATCAGGACATTTAATATCTTATTTGACATTCAGAGAGCTTTGGAAAAAAGCTTTAAAAAGACCTTAAAAGTAAGAAACCATTTGGTCATTTGTTTTCACTCAGAATGTGGATGTGGAAAGTTGGTCATTGACTTTTTTTACAGTCAGTACGTTGGATAAAAATTTCTAAAATATGAATAATAAGGTACAGACAAAAGAATATGTGACATGACTAAGTAGCGAAGTGCTATAAAAATACAAGCCCGTGGACCTTCCACCTGACATGACCAGCACGTTACTGATACCGGTGAGTCTGCCTCCGTGCTCCTCTTTTGTCCTGTCTTCACCGGGTTTTTCATTGGTGAATTCACACTATTATTTAGAGCTGTCGCCACTTTTTTCTATTTTTCAGGCATTTTATTAAAATAGATTATGTTCTGCCCTGGCTGGCGTAGCTCAATGATTGAGCGCGGGCTGCAAACCAAAGGGTCGCAGGTTCGATTCCCAGTCAGGGCACATGCCTGGGTTGCAGGCCAGGCCCCTAGTGGGGGCCACGTGAGAGGCAACCACACATTGATGTTTCTCTCCCTCTCTTCCCCTCTCTAAAAATAAATAAATAAAATCTTAAAAAAAAATAAAATAGATTATGTTCTACTGGTTGTTTTTTACTGGTTAAATATTAACTAATTGAAACAAAGTTGTACTGTTAAAATTAAGCAACTTCCCATTCCCCAAAATTGTCTAAATTAGTGGTAGAGACATATAACTTGAGAGTTCTTTCTCTTGCGTAGAGTTCTGCCTCCCAGTTTTGTTAATGTGGCCTGAATTTACTGTGCCATAAATTCCTTTGAAATTTACCACCCTTCCTGTAATTTCTTTTGCAAGACTTTTACAGATAAATTTTGATTAATAGTACACCTGCGTATTCAGGTATTTCAAACTTCTGGTCAACTTTTACATTTTGCTGGTTGCACTTCAAAACCACTTTATTTTTGTCTTTATCTGTATGCTAAAGTTATTTGTCAAACTTTAGGACCCAGAATAATTAATGTATTGACATTTTCAGAAACTTGATGATGAGTTTAAGACTTCCATCAGGTACTTAAGAGTATTACTCAATTCTATTTAATTCAAGAATAGTAATTCCTGTGGTCTGGTGACAAATACATGTTTATGTGTTTTTTTTTGTTTGTTTGAAGAGTATAAGTTTTTAATTAAAATGTTGAAGCTTAAAAGATAGAATATAATTTTTCATTACAGTAGTCCCCTCCTTATTCAGTTTTGCTTTCTGCAGTTTTACTTAACTGCAGTCAATCATGGTCTGGAAATAATAAATGGAAAATTCCAGAAATAAACAATTCATAGGCTTCCACCTCCTACCCATTAGTCACTTAGTAGCCGTCTCAGTTATTAGTCGCAGTATGGCAGTGCTTGTGTTCAAGTAACCCTTATTTTACTTAATAATGGTCCCAAAGTGCAAAAATAGTTTTAAGAGAAAAGCAGTGTAGGAAAAACCCTAGTATATATAGAGTTCAGTGCTATTACTGGTTTCAGTCATCTCCTAGAGGCCTTGGAACATACTCCCCGTGGATAAGGGGGGACCGCTGTACTCATTGTATGGCATTTGAGATAGGTCCTGCTAAATGTCAATGGTGCATCATCTTAATACTTATAGGCGTGGAGCCCATCACACAAGGCCTCCGCTAGTATTGGCTGTGCGGAGGGTGTACTTGTCAACTTACAGGGGCAGCTGCTGGTCCAGCCCAGCTGATTGCTAGTCCTGTAGTAATGGGGCCCTATGGTGTAATGCCTTTGATTTCTCAGGAATGAGAAATCTAGATTAAAACATTTTTAAATGTCATGTTTAAATAGTATTAATTATGTGGGCCATAAAATCACATGTAATGACTTTTTAAGCTTTTTATATGAACCTTAATTTAAAAAAATCATTGAACATGTTTTTGTTCTGCTGTGTGCCATCAAGGGTTACAAGTAATCCCTTCTAGAAATATACTTCATGGGTTCCCCCTAAATCAGTTTGTACTTCATGTTGTAAGTAGTAAACTTGAAACTGGTTTTAAACACAGTAAAGATTTACAGGCTTATTTATCTGGGTGTCGAAGGTAGGGCAAGACTTGTAGAAACAAAATAAAATTAGAGACCAGTTTCTTTCCGTTTCTGTTCTGCTTTCTTTGATGTCAGCTTTGATCTGTTGACATTCCCCTCATGGTTGCAGAATGGCTGCCAGTGGGAGTTGGGGGAGAGAGCCTCTCTGTCTGAACATTCCAAACCAGAGTCCTGATTGTACCTTGGGACGAAATGACTGTGGCCACTGAAATGTGCTCATTGGCTTCAGCACGCCTGGGCCAGCCGCTATACCCAAGGATGGGTCAGTTTTCTCTGAAGTACCCGGGCTCTATGTGGGGGGTGGAGACACTAGTAAAAACGTGGGTGAGACATGGAGGGGGTGCATGGATTCTGGATAGGCAACCATGATGTCCACTAGTTTCCTTTGCATAATAATGTAATAGGCTAATGGTATCTGTGTAAAGAGGGAAAGAGATTCATTACCTCAAAACTCTTGTAATCTTAAACATGGTTTTATTTATTTTTTTTTAAACTTCGTGTCTTAGTTTCCCCATCTGTACAATGGCGGAAACGGCATTGTAGCGAGGATTAAAGGAATAAATACTTGTAAAGCACTTAAAGCAATGTGTGGCAGGCCCTGGCCAGGCAGCTCAGCGGGTTAGAGCATTGTCCCTGTATGCCAAGGTTGTGGGTTGGATTCCTGGTCAGGGCACATACAAGAATCAACCAGTGAATGCATAAATAAGTGGGGCAACAAACTGATGTCTGTCTGTCTGTCTCTTTCTTTCTCTTTTTCCCTTTTCCACCTTCCCCCTCATCATTTAAAAAGTATGGGACATTAAATGCTGTTATAAATATTGGCTGTTTTAGGTAGTGGATTCATTATATTTCAACCTTACTCTTTTCTTTTTGTTTGTTTCTATATAGGTGTTACTAGCCTTATTGGCTCTGCAATATACTATGTAGTTTTTGGAATTTATTTAACAGCCATTGTGATTTTTTTTTTTTACAAGTGACTTGTTTTTAAACATCTTTATGGAGTTAAAACAGCAAAACCTATTTTAAGTTTACAATTCAGTGATTTTTAGTAAGTTTACAGAGTTGTGCAGGCATTTCCACAATCTAATTTTAGAACATTTACATCCTGTGTTCAAGATTTTTTATAGTTTCAGCTCTTACGTTTAAGCCTATGGTCCATTTTGAGTTAATTTTTGTATGCCCTGAGGGTCTAAATTCATCACGTTAGTCTGTACGTATTTCCAGTTGTCTCACTGCTATGTGTTACAAAGAGTTCTTTCCCATTGACTTTCCTTGGCACCTTTGTCCAAAATCAGTTGTCCATTAGTGTAGGGCTTTACCTGGACTGTTCTTAAAAAATTTTTATTTATTTTTAGAGAGAGGGGAAGGGAAGGAGAAAGAGAGGGAGAGAAACATCAATGTGCGGTTGCCTCTCACATGGCCCCCGCTGGGGACCTGGCCCGCAACCCAGATATATATACCCTGACCGGGAATCGAAGCGCGACCCTTTGGTTCACAGCCCCCAGTCAATCCACTGAGGTACACCAGCCAGGGTGTTTTAACTGGACTCTTACTTCTTTTCTATTGCTCTGTATGTCTACTCTTACACCACTACCAAGCTGCCTTGATTACTGTAGCTTTGCAGTAAGTTTTGAAATAGGGATTTATGTTCTCCATGTTCTTTTTCAAAGTTTTTTTCCTATTCCAGGTGCTTTGCATTTCCATGTGAATTGTAGGATTAGCTTGTCAATTTCTGCAAAAAAAAAACCCCCAACAGGCTGCGATTTTAATGGGGAGGTATTGAATCTATAGATCACTTTGGGGGAATATCAAGTTCTACAGTCTATGAATTTGGATCATCTTTCCATTTATGTAGATCTTCCTTAATATCTTTCATCATAGCTTTGTAGTTTTCAATGTATGAGGAGATGAATTATTTTTTAGTAATTTTTTTTGCTGTTAAAGTGCTTCCGTAGGCATTTGTACATTGAAATTTCCAGAAGAGGAATACATAATTTCAAAGTATATGAACATTTATATAGATTATGAGTAGATATTGTAAGATTATTTATTAATGTTGATAATTAGAAGAAATTTGGGTGAATTGGTGGATTTTGGAAACCTTATAATTTCTTAGAAGTAATAGAATTGATCATTTAGGCTCCTGTGGGTATACAATCTTGTTTCCATTTGAATTGGTTCATTTTAAACAGGAATTGGTTCATTTTAAACAGAAATTGGTTCATTTGGGAGTTGAAAAAAATTTTTTTGTTTGTGAATTAATACACAAGGAAGCTAAGTAAGCTTTTTGTTTCTCATACTGACCTATCTGAACTAATCTAGTAGTGTATTTTTATATTATGAAGTATCTCTTTTTAACACATTCTTTAAAATATTTTTAATAGTTTTTGTGTACTTGAAAGGAAAAGGTCCAGGACACATTTTTTTTTTTTTTTTAAGATTTATTTATTTTTCGAGAGAGGGGAAGGAAGGGAGAAAGGGAGGGAAACATTGATGTGCGAGAGAAACATTGATTGGTTGTCTCTCACATGCATCTAACTGGATACCTCGCCTGCAACCCAGGTGTGTGCCCTGACTGAGAATTGAACTGGCAACCCTTTGGTTCTCAGGCCTGTGCTCAATCCACTGAGCTACCCCAGCTGTGGCTTAAGTTTCTTAAAATCATTTTTTCTCCTCTTATCTATTGGGTTGGCTAAAAGGCCCATTTAGTTTTTTCCCCTAAAATAAAAGACACATTTTTCATTTTCATTTTTGATTTTAATTTGGATATTTTGAGTATGTCGGCTGTCTCCTGCTATCAGCCGCCAGTGGGTAGAGGCCAGGGCTGCTGCTAAATATCTTTCAGTGCACAAGACAGCCCCACAGCAAAGAGTTATTTGGCCAAAATGTCAATAGTACCAAGAAACTTCGAAATCACTTTTGACATGTTCCATCAGTCACAACCTTTTCCATACACAGCACAAATCTTGTGTTTCAGTTTTGTTTTTACCTTTCTTGTAATAATAAAGTAAAATATGCTGAAAATGTTGTGTGTCTTCTTCCATCTTAAATATTAAAATGGCTGCACAAAAATTCACCAATTTTGATGTTTAAAAAAATGCACACTGATGTGACAACTGTCACAATACAGTCTGACAAAATTGTTTAGAATGAAGTTAAAGTCAACTAAGTACTACTAGAACCATCATTTAGAAAAATTTTTGGCCAACCCAATAATCTTACTTCATTCTTATGTAATGGGATACATATTCAGAAACCTGAGTGTAGTAGATTCCTAGTGAGTCTTTGGTTTTAAAAGCTGTGGGGACAAAATATAAAGTAAAAAAGTAAAGCAAATAGTAAAAAAAAAAAAAAAATTAAAAAAGCTGTTAAGGGTATACAGATTCACTCTAATTGATTAGTTTTATAAAACATTCTTGGTTCTTGATTTTTTAAAAGACTGTGTGTAATTCTGTCTTTTTTTTTAATTTATTTTTATTTATTTTATTTCTTTATTTTTTAGAGAGAGGGGAAGGGAAGGAGAAAGAGAGGGAGAGAAACATCAACATGTGGTTGCCTCTCACATAGCCCCCACTGGGAACCTGGCCTGCAACCCAGGCATGTGCCCTGACTGGGAATCGAACTGCAACCCTTTGGTTCACAGCCCGCGCTCAATCCACTGAGCTACGCCAGCCAGGGCTGTAATTCTGTCTTTTTAAAAGAATTTTTAGATCGGGGAAGGGAGGAAAAGAGGGAGAGAAACATCAGTGCACAAGAGATACATTGATTGATTGCCATCTGGCCTGCAACCCGGGCATGTGTCCTTACCAGGAATCGAACTGTCTACCTTTCTATCCTCCGGATGGTGTTTAGTCCACTGAGCCACACCAGCCAGGGCTCGTGTGTCTTTTTTGATTTCTCAAAGATTTAATTAGGTTATCCAGGATTAATATATGTGATTGAGATGTGCTTTGTGAAGTCGAGAATTTCTTGTTGCTGGAGGTTTTAGAGGCTTGCATATTGGGGATTTTATAGAGTGAATATTTTGGGTAGGAAATTGGACACCATATGACATTATTATTATTATTATTATTATTATTATTATAAGGTTATCTAACTATCTGATGTTCATGCAATAAGTTTTGTGGTCTCTATTGCTCCTGGGTCTTTGCATTTGTTTCTCAGAGTTCTATTCATTACTTATCCCATCAGTCTTTTAGTAATTTATGTTCCGCAAAAATCGCAGTTTTAGAGAGAGAGGTGCGGATGAATTTTCTATATATATATTCTTATAGAAAGATGAAAAACTGTTGAGATCTTGATTAGCTGTATTTGTTAGAGATGAATCTATTGCTTGAGAACTAAAAAAGGTTTTCTCCTTGCCTAATAAGATCTTTGTTCAATGAATATTGACTTCATTGGAGTGGTATTTTTATTCATAAACTATAGTACAGTCATGTGCTACATAGTGGTGTTTTGGTTGACAGTGTATGTAAGCTGGTGGTCCCATAAGATTACAATGGAACTGAAAAATTCCTGTCCCCTCTAGTGACCTCATAGCTGTCTTAAAGTTACAGAGCAATGCATTATAAAAATGCTTTCATTTTCTTACAGTTGAGTACCATATGCCTCACAGTAACATGTTATGCAGTTTTGTAGCCTAGGAGCTGCAGGGAACAGAGTCTTAATCTATATTCAGGGTTTTTTTTGGGGGGGGGATTAGTTTTTATATTCAGTGATGGTGATTTGATGATCTATGGCTCTTTAGGTGGGGAAAAATAGATTGATTATTTACATGCTTTTGAATTGAAGTTAACTCATTACTTTGAGTTACAATATATACTAGCAATAGCTAAGATTTTTTGCATGCCAGAATCTGTTTGATGTGTGTATTAACCCAATTTAATTCTCACAATTCTTACAATTACTAGGTAGGTATAGGTCTTCTGCCAAAATGCCTTTTTTTTTGCAAAAAATAATAGGGCTGCAAATAACAGGGCTTACTGGGAAAAAATAGGGTTAGGGTAGGCCATTCAATACCTGTGGAGTTTTGTAACCAGAATACTGAAAGAATCAGTAATAACCATAATGAAAATACTAGCACTGTTAAATGTTTACTGTTATTTTCACATTAGCTTCAGTTACTTTTGTGATACTAACCCTGGAGCTTATGCTTCTTCCTCCAAGATGGAGGCAGACATTTCTATCAGTACTGAAAATCTGATCCAGGTGCAGCTTTCTTCATCACTTCATTGTTTTAATACGGGGGGAAATTACATCTGCAGTTTCTTCATCTGTACTTGCAGATTGTCAGATACTTAACATGGTGGAAAAGCATAGTTCTTGTAGTCATTAGACCAGGCACTATTTGCATTAAAGAAAAACATTTCTGTAAATATTCAGGTTTTTTTTAAAAGGTCTTTATCTGTTGCTAAGTATTTCTCTTTGATTCAGTTGGAATAAATTACATTTGAACCAACATAATTTCCACACTATTCCTACATTATTCTCTTGAATAATTCTGTAGGAGGTAGTTGAAGACCAAGATATATTATAGCAGAACAGACTCTACTGGTGTAATACTCACTTTATAAATGATGAAGCTGAGACACAGACAGGATAACAAGTAATATTGCTGAGATTTAAACTAGGGAATCTGTGGCCTAAGCTTTTTCTTTTTTTCAGTTTAAGCTCTTAACCACTAAGCCATATATGGTTTATAACTGCAAAGAACCTTAAATGTGAAATACAGTTGACTCTTGAACAACAAGATGCCAAATTCCCCTTGTAGTTGAAAATCCATGTATAAGTTTTGACACCCCAAAACTTAACTAATACCCTGCTTTTGACCTGAAGCCTTCCTGATAACATAAACAGCCGATTAACACATATTTTGTATGCTATATACATTATATACTGTATACTTACAATAAAGTAAGGTAGAGAAGAGAAAATGTTAAGAAAATCATAAGGAAGATAATATACATTTACAGTATTTATTGAAAAAAAAATCAAGGTATAAGTGGACTCACGCAGTTCACACCCGGGTTGTTCAAGGGTCAGCCGTAGTGGCTGACAGCATCTTTCAGTCGTGTCATTGACGATGGGAAGCTATCTGGATTGTTTTCACCTTGCCTAAACATAATCAAGCTTTGCCTTATGGAAGATGGATTTTCCCCCACTTTACACAACCGCAAATGTGTACTAGGAGAAGGGACGCTTTCATGAATGTGATATTCAACGCTAATGGAATTAATGACATAGTCATTATGCAGGGTGCTGGAGTTTGCTTCTTGACTCTCATGGTCGGTCAAGGTTTGGTTGGCCTAGCTTCCAAGACTGAAATGATCTTGTCTATTGAACCTATAAGGCAGTGGAATTTTAATCATATCTTCTGTGACTTGTATACGGTGACCACACTGAGTACCTCAACAGGAAAGGGTGATGCTTTTATTAGTCAGTTGTAGAAGAGGCTAGAGAACAGATGTCTGTCGCCTTAAGTATTTTCCAAGGTGTGTCAGTGGGCCTCTAGTATGCAAATGGCCTGTCATTGAAATTGATTTGCTTCTATGATAGATTTACTGAGCAAAGCTAACATATATTATTGTCTAGGTATAGTTTTCAGTTGATTTTTTTCCTGAAGATTAGCGGTTCATACTAGAATTGGTGTTTTTCTACTCTAACTTTATATAGACAAACTGTGGAACTAGGATTTTGTCAGTTACAATGTGAGGAAGGAGAGCAACATTTTTTTTTGCATTGCTAAAAATAAATAAAATATTGTTTTTTGAAAAGATTTTATTATTTTTAGAGGGCAAGGGAGGAAGAAAGAGTGGGAGAGAAACAAAGATGTGCGAGAGAAACAGGGATCAGTTGCCTCTGATATGCCCCCAACCAGGGACCAGCCCTCAACCCAGGCCTGTGTCCAGACCGGAAATCAAACCCACGGCTTCTCTGTCTGCGGGATGACACCCAACCCACTGACCCACACCAGTCAGGGCAAGGTCCATGAGCTATAAAAGGATTTTCACATGTATGGAAACGCTGGAGGATGGGAGCAATGTATTTGTACAGTAAATTGCAATACAGGGGTTGGCAAAAGTAGGTTTACAGCTGTTTGTATGGCAAATGACACATCAATAGATAAAGAATAAACTCTGTGTTTCACGTACTCACAGCTGTATACTTGCTTTTGCCCACCTTGTGTAAGGAGGATCTACTAACGTCTGCTGGATTGCAAATATCAAGTATCACTGTATGTTATACTTCAGAGTCTGTTCTTCATTTGTTCAAACTTGGGGTTAGATAACTAAATTAAGGTTTGGGGTGATTTTGGTGTGTGTGTATTTAACTGGTTAGTAGCATGGGAGAAATGGGCTTTCTTTAGGATTTGGTGTGTTGATGGTAAAGTACGCACAGAAATGGAATAATTATAGGTTTTTAAATATTATATTTTAGCATTTTTTTCTTGAATACTTGTCATTGAGTAAAAATTCTTGTCATTTTTACAAGAATTTTTTAACTTGGGGAGTTTCCTAGAAAGTGTATTTGTCTAATTTTATCTGTTGTATAGTATAATGGTGTGGTGTTTTGTTGTTCTGGTGTTAACCATCCTATTGCCTTCCTTCCTTGTTTTCTCCTCTTTATTTTTCCTTCCTTCCTTGGTTGTGAATTTCACTTAAGCTCCTTTATCATCTTGGGAAAGTTAACCCTTCAGATGCTTAATTTTTTAGAATGTAAACTAGGGTTGGTTCTGTCTATTTCCTAGGGGTTGTTATATATTAAAACACCCAGAGACACTTATTGCTAGTTACCTTGTTTTTTCTCCCCACAATTTATAAATATTTAACAAGAACTCAATTTCTGGAATGTAAAATTTCACCTATTATTAGGCAGTAAAAATGAATTACTAAAAAAGTTTGTTATGGAAAATTTCAAACGTACACCAAAGCATGAGAGAACTCTTATGTTCCTATCAACCAGCTTTACTTGCTACCAAACATTCTTTATCATTTTAACTAATGTCATGTGGCTTCTACATGTTCGTTTCCTTTAGCTGTCTACAATTCATTTCTTGGAACTATAATACTTTAAGATTACTAACATTTGGGGAGCAATTTTCTAGGAACCTGAAGTCTGCTGTCCAAGTTTACACTGGATTGAGGAGGCCGTGTCTGCGGTGTGTGTTGAATGCGGTGGTGCTGTGCTCAGTGACAGGGTCCGGAGCATGCTGCACTATCGCTCTGTTCGAAGGCAGTGGCATTTTGCTTCGTCTGTCTCTTCTACTGATCTTGAATTTAAATTGTGTTTATACATAGGGTTTGACTATATATTTTCTTTAGTATTGGAAATGGAAGTCTGATCTAATTTAAGGTAATACACTGATTTGGGTTTGATACTGTTGGGACAGTTTTCAGTAAGGTGAGTGGACATGTTGAATTGGCTTTCATACTAATGATGGAGGTTGACATGCACACTCCTGTAAGTGCCTTATCTTCAGTTACCTTACACAGTAGCACAGTTTCTCTAATGGCTGTGCTGGTACATTTCTGTTTTGGCTGTTGTTATTGGAGTCGGGGCAAAACACCCTTCTGTGCAGATCGTAGTCCAAGGAGACCCTAATTACTGGGACGGTTGCATAATTTATTCCTATCTAGAAATGTCAGTTCATTGGTGTGGATGAGGGAAACCATTTCTGTATAAATCCGAAGACAGGAAAACTTGCTGTGAAACGAAATTTTAGGAATATTTTTGCCTAAGGCAAATGAGAATGTTTTTAGCTAGCTTCTCTGCGCTCTGGCCCCACAGGGTATATTGTTAGTTGATTGGTACATCCTATTATTTTCTTCTGTCCTTTAGAGGAAGGTGGAAATTTCCACAAAGGTATGTTTTCTCTCCTTCTACCCATGGCAAGTAGAACTATTATCTATCTTTCCCCTCTTGGACTGCGTCTTTTTTCTCCTTGAATCTGTATTCTGTTCTTTTCAAACTGGAAGCTTCCTTGACACTCTAGCTTAAGTAAAAAGCCTGTAAAAATCTTTCTTTGTCACTACAAGGTGAGTAGATTTCTACTTTGTTTTTTGAAATATGTTTGATATCCTCAGTGGAGTAAAAAAATTAGCATGCCGGCATTCGTGACTTTCACCAGTTGGCTGGGAAACTATTGCTATGCTGGTCCACCCCTCCCCTCTATTTTAATCATCCTCCCGATTTACCAGGTTTGCTCACATTCTGTTTCGGATCATGTTTGAGCATTCTCTGCTGGTTAAGAAGAAAGCTTTTTTTTTTTTTCTTAAAAAGTACCTTTAACATGTCTACAATACCTCAGGTCAATGTACAAGTTTGTCTTGCTCTTAGTTGTGAAAAGTATCATAGGTTAGGAAATAAAAGAATAAATTACTGGGCCCTTGGCTGGGTAGCTCAGTTGGTTAGAGTATCATCCCTGTATGCCAAGGTTGTGGGTTTGATCCCTGGTCGGGGCATGTACAAGATTCAACCAATGAATGCATAAGTAAGTGGAACAACAAGTCTCTCTCTCTCTCTCTCTAACCAATAAATTAAAAAATAAAAATAAAAAAATACTGAATTAGATTTGTAATTATATAGTGTGTAGCATGCAAGTTACTTAGAAAACCCTGCTTTAGACATAATTTTTCTCTACCTACTTTAATTTGTATCTAATACGTTGATGTTGAGAGGTTGATTTTTATGTTCAGAGAGCTTCAGTGAAAATTCGAGAACTACTGGTTTCTAATCCAGGTATTGCACTTTTGAAAATGCTTGTCTTTGACTAAGAGTCAAAGATTGCAAAACCAACATTCTCATATTTTTCTTGGCCTGTTAGGGCAATGTTAGGAAAATTTAATCAGCCGTGAGGTGGTGAAGTTGATCTGATTTGCGTGGCGGTGTGAGTATGTAAAACGAATTGTACTCTTTAGGGTCTAAGTCTCGGTCTAGATGGAGCTGTGGCATTTTCTGAAGTGTTATTTGGTGTTGTTAACAGTAACCGCAGATATGATTTGGAAATTTCCTTTAGAGCTGCATCTTGTTTTCTAGTTAATCAAACAAAAACAAACCAAAAAAACCGCTTTTCTCCTCATTGCATTTGTAGTTACTTTTGAAGCAAATTTGAAGAAGTGGAATATTTTCTTCGATATCTTTCATACTAAATTTAACCTGGTTTAGTTCCTTTTTAAAGTATGATTGTTAGATTCTGGCTACCTGAAAGTGCTATTACCAGACTGTGTTGAGTTTCACATTGTAAATAGGTACTCATGTCTGTGTGACTGTAAAAAGTGTGCTTTTACTTTAAAAAATATTTACTATCAATTTTAGAGAAAGGGGTGGGGCAGGAGGAAGGCAGGGGGACAGAGAGAGAAACATTGATTTGTTGCTGCGCTTATTTACACATATTCACTGGGTGCTTCCTGTACGTGCTCTGACCAGAGACCCATCCCGGAGCCTTGGCGTTTTGGGATGATACTCTAACCAACAGAGCTTCCCGGCCGGGGCAAGTGTGCTTTTATACATTCAAAATACAGTTACTTATACAATTTATGTATTCAATATACTGGAAAGAATTTGATGTTGGTTTAGGAGTTAGTGAAGAGTCATTTGAACTTTAGCTGTCATTCTTGAGTATCTCATTTCCTTGCTCAATAAGAGAACATACACATATTTATTAAAACGATGTGGAATTCTCAATTTCAACATGTATTCATTAAAATTTTGTATTGGCTAAAGTGCTAAATAAAAACATGCATAGACCCAACTACCATAAAATAGTTATTTGGATTTTTCTAGTTCCATCCTTGAGCTTATCTCACGTTTTGGAAGTACACGTGTTTGTTTAAAAAAATCCTTTAGTTTGAGACGTAAGCTTCTTTTTAGACTTAAGAAAAATAAGTTTACTTTCTGAAGAAAAAGTAGCTAGGTAAACAGATGAGTGTTAAGGGTTTTGATGATGTTAGCGAGATTGGTTTTGTAGTTTGTATATGTTGTAGTTGTGCCACCACTTGTATGGTTTTGTTTACTTCTTCCCTTGGCTACTTCTCCCTTCCCTTCGGCATGAAAGTGATCACGTGAAAACCCAAAGCGTCTCTCTTTGTTTCCCTCTCAGTTACAACTCTCGCCCTCACACTTACCCCACACACAATTTGAAATTTCTTGGCGAAGTCAAGGCACAATAAAGAAGAAAATATGCATATGAAGGAAGGTTCGTGTTTAGGGTGAAGATTTGTAGCAGATTATCATTTTAATTTTTAAGTTGAAGAAGGCCTGTCAGTTAAGAAATTGCATATCTGTTTCAGAATATTAGCTGTAATATCACATCATAACTTAGGTCATTTAGATCACAACAGTTTTCTCTCATTTAAAAAAATGATTATTGATTTTTAGAGAGAAACATTCTTTTGTCGATTGACTTATTGATGCATTCATTGGTTGATTTCTTATTTTTTAAATTCTATTTTATTGATTATGCTATTACAGCTGTCCCAGTTTTTCTCCTTTTGTTCCTCCTCCACCCAGTACCCCCCACTCCCTCAGGCAGTCCCCCCACCATTGTTCATGTCTGTGGGTCATGTGCATAAATTCTTTGGCTACTCCATTTGCTATACTGTACTTTACATCTCCATGGCTGTTCTGTAACTACCTCTTTGTATTTCCTAATCTCCTCACCTCTTTACCCTTTCCCTACACCCCTCCCATCTGGCAACCATCAAAACCCTCTCTGTATCCATGATTCTATCTCTGTTCTTGTTTGCTTAGTTTGTTTTTTATTTTCAATTGTTGATAGGTATGTATTTCTTGCCATTTTATTGTTCATAGTTTTGATCATCTTTTTCTTAAAAAGTCCCTTTAACATGTCATGTCTCCACACCCAAGCCCTCCCAGCAGCCCACCCCCCACAGCTGTCACCTGATCTCTGAGTCTGTATTTTGTGTATTTACTTTGTTCACTGGATATCACATAGGAGTGAACTCATATGGTATCTGTCTTTCTCTGGCTTATTTCACTTAGTATCATGCTCTTGAGGTCCATCTGTGTTGTTGTCAAGGGTAAGATTTCCTTCTTTATGACCCAGTAGTATTCCATTGTCAATGATAATTTTAATACTAACAAAGTCACAAAGTGGAGGAAAATATTTTTACACTACTGCAGATTTCAATTTTTGACATCTTAGAAGAAATTTAAAGGAAATATGTAACAGTGCTGGACCAGCTATGGTGACTGATTTGTGACTGACTTCAAGGTACTGTATATGACATTATTTGAGCTCTTTTTCTGCAGTTGGTAGTTCAACGTAAATACATTAGAGAAAGGATGGTCACTGAATTCACAATTGGTGGCTGCAAGTTGGAATGAAAAATTTTAAGGAAAGTGGAAAAATCATGAGGCTGGATAATTCCTGTGAAATTAGTACACACCTTTCTCCCTTCCATTTTCCATTCTGCACCTGTCATTTGTGTAAATACACAGGTCACAATGTGGGTTTTCAGATTGTTTTCCCAGTTCAGTGAATTGCTAAGCTGCTTCTGTTGCGTCCATCGTTTCCTGATTTGCTTGGTGGTGCTGATACGCCCGGCCCTGCGTTCTGTGGTTCTGTGTTCACGTGCGATCGTCCTCCACAGTCGTGTGTTTGACCCGTCGTAGCGATCGTACCTTCGTTCCTCGCAGAAGTAGAAATGCAGTGGTGCAGAGCACAGAGGTTACAAAAGAAACCTGTGATGTTAATTCCGCGGGCTTTCCTTTTGGTCAAGTACGTTGTGAAATGCAGATTAAAGCAAACATCTCTGGTAATTTTAGCAGTTATATTTTTACAGGGATTTCTCTTACAGTTGAATTATGCTTTTACTACTTATTATATTTAAATACGAAATTTACTATAATCTTATATTTCCCCCCACTTTTTAGTTTGTCCTTTATCAGTATTTAGTATTGGACAGTCACCTATTAATTAACCAATCTAACACTTTTCAGTTTCCTCTAAGCGTAGTTTGCAAGGGGCATTTTATTTTTTGAACCTTTAAAGCATATTACATATTATAAATAGCTGTGGTTTCCTTGCAATGTATATAGTATACATATACTATATATACACACACACACACACACACACAGTGTATATATACACTTTTATACATACAATGTATATATACAGTGTATTTATACTTTTAGTTATGATTAAACACACAATATATACTATGTATATATGTTTACAATTGTAATTAAACACACACAATATATACAATGTGTACATATACTTTTACAATTGTAATTAAACACACACATAGAATGAGACCTAAGGAACAATTAATACTTAAAGTTCCATTTGGTTGAAGAACAAATTGATACTACCAAGTTTCCTGTACCTCTAAGCAGTCTTAATTTAGTGTACATGGTGGGTGGTCTTCTGTGTTTTTCACTAAAAGCTTGTTAGTTGGATCAAGAGAACTTAGTTGTTTATTACCTGTTCACTTAACAGTTTTCATTGACATAGAGATTCTGTTAACTATAAGATGCATCATCATTTTATGCACCACTGAGAGAGAAAACATTATTAAACTCTAAAACAATGCTTTCTTATCGCCTAGACTTTTAAAAAACTTTATTGATAATTGCAAACTTAAAAGTTGCAAGAATATTTGCATATCCTTTTATTTAGATTCATATATTCAGTCTATCCCATCTGTTTTGTCATTGCTTGCTTCTTTATATATGTAAAATTTGACAGTTTTTTCTGACATTTGAAAGTTAAGCATATCCCTATGCCATAGTGTATATTTCTTAAGAAGAGAGATGTCTCTTACATAATCAAAATACAAAGCTTTAATTATTATTATTTTTATTTTTTAAAAAGATTTATTTTCAGAGAGAGGGGAAAGGAGGAAGAAAGAGAGGGACAGAAACATCAGTGTGTAGTTACCTCTTGTATGCCCCCCAAGTGGGGACCTGGCCTGCAACCCAGGCATGTGCCCTGACTGGGAATTGAACCTGTGACCCTTTGGTTCGCAGGCCGGCACTCAGTCCACTGAGCCACACCAGTCTGGGCGAGCTTTAATTATTTAACAGATTTAACTTTGATAGTCTTTTTAATACTTCACATTTTGTCAGTTGATCCCATAGCACCCTATGCTTTCACCCTATGCTTTTGACCCTCCCTTTCCATGAGGATCCAATCTAGGGTCAGGTATGGAATTTACCTGCTGTGTTTACTTAGTGTCTTTTTTAAAGATTTTATTGTTTTTTAGAGAGAGTAAGAGGGGGAGAGAAACATCAGTGTGTGGTTGCCTCTCATGTCCCTCTACTGGTGAACTGACCTGGCCTGAAATGCAGGAATGTGCCCTGGCTGGGAATCAAACTGGCAACCCTTTGGTTTGCAGGCTGGTGCTCAGTCCACTGAGCCACACCAACCAGGGCTTATTGTCCTTAATTATTTTGATGCTCAAATTTTGATGTACTTCTGTGCATTCTGACGTAATTAAATGTTCCAGGCTAATCTTATACCTGTCTTGGAATGAGCCAATTTTCTGAGGAACTTAGGTTCCTTTGTGGGGCATGGTCTTAGAGACCAAGATTTGGGTGCTAGGTGTTCTCATTATTCCGAAGTATCTTTGCTTCTGTATCTTTGCTCTGTCAACCTTAAATTGACAGAGGAAGAAACATATACGCATGTATTTATATGTATAAATAGGAATATGTATATCTGTGTACTTATATGCACACATTCATATTTAATTTTATGTATGCTTACATATATAAACTACATGTGTACACACATATACATCTTTTAGAATTTACGAATTCACACTGATATCTCCAAATCTAGTCCATCCCGATAGGATTCTTGCCTATGTCCTCTACTCCTTATTTGTATGTCTTCTCTACCATGAGAACTCTGGCTTCTAAGATTATCTATATGCCTCATATACTCAGGTCTAAAGTACTTCTAAAGTAGTTTTAGAATTGCTTTACACATACTGCCACACACATAAAAAGCCCATCTATGAAAAAGAATCAGAATTTGTTTGCTGTTCAGCCCCTTAGTCCATCAGTGACTGAAGGTATATATTTACAGTTGACCCTCAAACAGCACAGGGTTGGGGCGCTGATTCGCCATGAAGTTGAAAATTCACGTAAAACTTTTGTCTCTCGAAATATTTACTAATAGGCTACTGTTGACAGGAAGCCTCACCTATAACATAAGAAGTCTGTCAATGCATATTTTGTGTGTTATATGTATTATGTATTGTATTCTTACTAATATGCTAGCCTGTCAATGCATATTTTGTGTGTTACATGTATTATATAATATATTCTTACTAAGCTAGATAAAAGAAAATGTTATTAAGAAAACCATAGGAGAGCCCTGGCTGGTGTAGCTCAGTGGATTGAGACTGGTTTGAAGATCTGTGAACCAAAGGGTCGCTTGTTCAACTCCCAGTCAGAGCCCATGCCTGGGCTGCGGGCCAGGTCCCTGGTGCGGGCCAGGTACCAGGTTCCTAGTCCCTGCACTAGGGGAAACCACACTCTAATGTTTCTCTCCCCCTCTTTCTCCTTCCCCTCTCTCTAAAAATAAGTACATGAAATATTAGAAAAAGAAAACCATAGGAGAAAATACATTTATAGTACTGTACTGTTTTTATTAACACCGTTAAGTTTGTCATCTGTTTACAAGATGAGTCATCTGTCCGGCAGTACCTACATCAGTATCTCTTGTCATATATGATACAAAACACTCCATGTGTTATGTGTGCTATTAACAGTAGACAGCAAATGAAAGAGTAACGTGAAAAACTTATATTTAGTTATGGGTATAACGATTCATACACTGATAACGAAGAAGCAGCAGTATGATTGCTTTATGGTAGCCTAATGTAATCAATACAGTTGCATCATGGTAGCCTAACCTACACACTAAGGAATGAATAATTATAAATTTTTTATGGCATACTAATACCATCATATTCATAATGCAGTATTGTAAACAATGTTACATTAAAAAACTACCTGTGATGATAGGCAGCTTCTCCAATTATGAAAGAAAGGCATTCTGTACATTAATGTAATTCTTCGAAAGCAAAGTTATAACACAGTAAGGAAACTAATTGTTAAACTTACGCTGAGTACCACTCACTGTATGTCCGGGTAGGGATAGTCTCTCCACTCCTGCACGGGTCTTGCACATGGCGTTCTGCATGATGACCACATAGGCAACTGATGGTGACGATGACATGAAAACGTCCCATACAGTTCTTGCTGTGCAGTCACTAGATTCTCACACCAAGACATTCACACACATACACACCAGATTAAATTGATTGTCTGTGCACCATGATGATTGCTTACTGTTCATAGAGTGGAAGTGGGTTAGCGTAAAGGTCTTCATCTTTGTCATCTTCCTGTTGGCTCAGGGGGAGAAGAAGGGCTGGTCCGGTTCTCTCAGGGGCGGCAGAAGGGGAAGAGCTGTAGGAGATTGAAAGGGATGAGGGAGAGGCGGGCATACTTGGTGTAACTTTATGAAAACACATTGTGATTTCTGTCTTTTTTGCTTTTTCATTTCTCTGTTTCAATGTGGCACCAATCCTTCCACTGTGTAGTTTTAGTGCTCGTATCATAGAAGGGTCCATGTCATAAAAGAAGTCAAAAGCAGTCTTGAAAAATCAGGTGCTTTTGTCTGATGTCATTGTTTTCTGGCACTGCTTATGTTAGGTCTTCTTCCTTATTGTCTGGCAGTGGTTCTGAAGCACTCATTTCCATCAAGTCATCTTCTGTTAGTCCCTCTGGTGAGGTGTCTGTTGCCTAGTAAATTTCTCCAAGGTCCTATCTTGAAACCCTTCACCCCCTACCTTTATTGTCATATCCACAGTCTCTTTTATGATTTCCTTGATTGGTTCTGTCATAAATCCTGTGAAGTCACGCACAGCACCTGGACACAGTGTTCTCCCGCAGGTATTTGTTTGGGCCTGATAGCTTTCTTGGCTTTTTCTGTAACAGCGATGGCACCTTCAGCAGTGTGATCCTTCCAGACTTCCATGATGTTCTCTCCGTGGGGGTGCTCTTTGTAGCGTCACAAGCCTTCCCTTAAATTACTGTGCGTGATGAGCCTTAAAGTTTCCGATGCCCCGCTGATCTAGAGTCTGAATTAGAGATGGGTTTGGGGGCAAGTCAACCACTTCAACACCTTCTTTGTTGAGCTCACGGGGTTCTGGGTGGGCAGGCGCATTGTCCAATATCAAAAGAACTTTAAAAGGCAGTCCCTTACTGGCAAGATACTTCCTGGTTTCAGGGACAAAGCATTGATGGAACCGATCCAGAAAAAAGGCTGCCATTGTTCTACACCTTGTTTTACAACCAAAAGACACCACATATTGTGTTTGTGTGCACACGTTTTGAGTATTTGAACTTTTCATAATAGATTTATGTATATTTTATGGTAGTAAATGGTAAAATACACCAGTAACTACATACATTTTATGTTTTTATGACATACCAAGCTTATTCTTTATTTTTATTTTTTGGTATTTTTAGGCTACGTGGTTCATCTGTGAACTTTCTCAAATTGTCGCAAATCTCCAAACTATTTTCTAGTATATTTATTGAAAAACTCTGCCTGTAAGCGGACCCACATGGTTCAAACCCATGTTGTGCAAGGGTCAGCTGTACAGTGCAGCACTGTGTTCATGGGTTACTCAGATGAGCTCGTCTCTCTTCTGTCTGTGCGATCATGGTATTAACTTGAACTGCAGTTGAATCCATAGTTTTGATTTTAGTTCCCTCCCTTGCTATCTTTTTTGATTTAATAAAAAATTTATTGAATAATTGAAGCATATTTTTTTCTATTATAGGTAATCTGCTTCACGGTTTTCTGATTTGTCTTTTACGTGTTTATTTTTGTTAAGCAAAGCAGATACATGTATGTTTTCTAATTTTCTTTTTCTTACACAAAAGGTAGCATGTGATTTTCCCCCCTCATTTTTTTTTTTTTTATTCTGGTAAAATATATACAACATAAAATTTGCCGTAACTATTTTTAAGTGTACAGTTCAGTGATTATTAAGTACATTTATATATTGTGCAACCATCCCCACCTTCCATCTCCAGAACTCTTCATTTTGCAAAGCTGAAACTCTGTCTCCGCTGAAGGATAGCTGCACACCTCCCCCTCGCCCTTGGCCCCTGGCCCCTGGCAACCACCATCCTACTTTCTGTCTCTATGACTTTGCTCTAAGTACCTCACTGGAGTGGAATCACACAGTACTTGCCTTTTTGGGACTGACTCATTTCACTCAGCATAATGTCCTCAAGGTTCATCTGTGTTGTTACATTGCAGGATTTCCTTCCTTTTTAAAGCTGAATAATAATCATGGCGTGTATATACCACATTTTTGCTTATCTATTCATCCATTGATACGACTCTTAGATTGTTTCTGTTATAGCTGTTGTGAGTAATGCTGCTATGGACGTGGGAGTGTAAATATCTCTCTGAGACCCTGCCGTTGATTCTTTTGGATACTTACCCAGAAGTGGAATTGCTGGATCCTGTAGTAACTCTAGTTTCAGTTTTTTGAGGAACTGCCATACGGGTTTCCATAGTCAGCTGTGCCATTTTCCATTCTCCCCAGCAGGGCACAAGGGTTCCAGTTTCTCTACATTCTCTCCAACACTTATTTTCTGCTTTTTGTTTGTTTGTTTGTTTGTTTGTTTGTTTTTGTGATTGCAGCCATCCTACTGGGGGTGAGCTGATGTATCCTTATGCTTTTGATTCGCATTTCCCTAGTGGTTAGTCATGTCGAGCACCTCTCATGCACTTGTTGGTCATCTGTATATTATTTGGAGAAATGTTTATTCATGTCCTTTGCCTATTTTCGAATTGGGTTGTTTGTTTACTTTTAAAAGTTCTCTATAAATTCTAGCTATTAATCCTTTATCAGGTATATGATTCTCAAATATTTTGTCCCATTCTGTGGGTTGCTCTGTTGATAGTGTCTTTTGATGCACAAAATTTTAAAATTTTCATGAAGTCTTATCTATTTTTCCTTTTGTTGCCAGTGCATTTGGTGTCATATTTAAGAAATCATTGCCAAATCCGGTCTTGTGAAGCTTTTGCCCTATGTTTTCTTCTAAGAGTTTTACAATTTTAGGTCTGCCATGTAGATCTTTGATCCATTTTGAGTTAATTTTTGTGTATGGTATAAGGTAAGGGCCTACATTCATTTTTTTGTTTGTTTGTTTGTTTTTGCATGTGGATATCCACTTTTCCAAGCACCATTTGTTGAAAAGACTGCTTTTCCCTCTGAATGGTCTGGGTACCAGCATATGGTCTTTTGAACTTTACTATTTTCATTTAATAGTTTCTCATGGAAATCACATCGTATCATTTCTTTGAGATCTTCCTCATTTTCTACAGCTGCGTAGGTGTTTTTTTTTTTAAAGATTTCTTTATTGTTATTCTATTACAGTTGTTCCAACTTTTCCCCCTTTGCCTGCCTCCACCCAGCCCACCCCCCAGTCCCACTGTCAGTCCCCACACTGTTGTCTGTGTCCATGGGTTGGTCATATGTGTTCTTGGACTAGTTCCTTCCCCTTCTTTGCACCATTATTCCCCTTCCCCCTCCCCTCTGGCCACGTCAGTCTGTTCCATGTTACCATGTCTCTGGTTCTATTTTGCTTGTTAATTTATTTTGTTCATTGGAGTCCTCTTATAAGTGAGATCATACGGTATTTGCCTTTCACCAACTGGCTTATTTCACTTAGCTGTGTGTGTGTGTGTGCGCGCGCGCGCGTGCGCACGTGCCATCATTTGTTCAACCAGTCTGTTATACTTGGACATTTAGATAGTTTCCAATATTTCAAAGTAACTCTGATAAATAATGTCATTCAAATTCGTTTTTCTATGGTTGGAGGTGTTTCTCCAGGTTATATGCATAAAAGTAGAATAGCTAGGTAGAAGTGTAAATGCTTTTGTAGTTCTGTTAGATGTTAGAAAATATTCACCTGCATGTGGGTTGAACCATTTCGCATTCCTACAAGCATTATATGAAAATGTCTGTTTACTCACAGTGTATGTTGTTAAGGTTTTGAAGCATCTGCTAGTCTGATGGGTGAGAAATGGTATTTCAGCATAGTTTTAATTTGTACCCATTAATAGTTACTTCTTGCTCCACCTTTCCTTTCGCCCCTGGTGACCACTAATTTACTTTGTTTCTATTATTAACTCATATTTAACATTTAATTTTTACATGTGGTTGTCTGTTTTTCTTTCCTTAGCACATATGAAATAATACACTAGAGAGGTCTTGAGAGTGATTTACACTCTAATGGTAGCAGAAGTGACAGCTGAGAATGTAACAGTATGGAGGATCCAGAATAAAACACCAACAAAAACAATAAAACCCCGACAGAATAGTAGTGATATGACTAGTGAATAAATCTGTCATTAAGAAAGTTATATTTAGTTATTTATTTTTAAAAGATTTTATTTATTTTTAGAGAGAGGGGAAAGGAGGGAGAAAGAGAGAGAAACATGGATATGTGGTTGCCTTTCATGTGCCCCCACCTGGAGAACCCAGCCTGGAACCCAGGCATGTGCCCCAACACAGAACTGAGCCTGTGACGCTCTGGTCCACAGGCCGGCACTGAATCCACTGAACCACGCCAGCCAGGGCTTATGTAGTTATTTTTTAAAAGGGCCAGGGCTTATGTAGTTATTTTTTAAAAGGGCCAGGGCTTATGTAGTTATTTTTTAAAAGGGCCAGGCAATTTCTTGTTAGAAAGCATATGGGCAAAATACTGAAAATAAAAAAAGGGCAAGTAAAATTAGGAAGAGTACTTTTCCTATCTCTAAAATGAAAAAAAGATGTTAATGTCTACTTTTCAGGTAAGCTAACATTTATTGAAATCCTGTCAGTAAGAGATATATACTGTTAATTTATTCAGAAAAAGTTCATATAAATACCATTCTTCTTTTAGATAAACATACAATTTAACTTTATCCTTGATTTTGAAAAAGATATCCAAGCCATCTGTATAATTTTCTCTTGGAAGACTAAGATTTGGTAAAACTTGAATTGTAACTTCAAACTTAGAAATAATCATTTTGTAATAAAATATGATAGCAACCATGGTATCCAAAGTGGGATGCTTAAGATGACTCATTAAAGTGCGTGAAGAAAGTATTAGAATATGTATTTATTTTCTTAATGAGTAATAAAATAAGAACTAAGGAAAAATTTAGCTTTACAGTGGTGCCCCTCATTCTCTGTCAGATGGTCATTTGGATTAATACCTTGTGGCATCCTGAGGAAGCCTAGAGCAGGTAGGTAGTAAACACACTCACCGTTGTGTTTACTTGTGCCTAGGTAAATGGCTTTAAAGATATTTTAAATAAACTTTTAACACTATCTTGTGATGAGATGAGTGATTGTAAAATTTAAGAAGAGGGAGTGGGGAGAGAAAGAGAAAGAGAAAAAGAAAGATTGGTTGGTTGCCTCCCGTATATGCCCTGACCGGGAATCGACCTGAAATCTAGGTACGTGCCCTGACAGGAATCAAACCCCAACCTTTTGGTCTACTCTATGGGATGATGCTCTGACCATTGAGCCACCATCACCAGGGCATATTTTTTTTTAAAAAATAATCAAAGGTTCACTAGTTATATATGGCATGATAGATTAAATTTAAAGATGAGTTAGACATTTTTTCTACTACAGATCTAAACCTATCTTTTCTAGGTAACAATCAGTGGCATTTTTATAAATATAAACCAGCCTGTCCTTTGTTGTTAAAGGTAGCATTCTAGCTATTAGTGAGAAAGTAACTTTTTTTTAAAATAAAATGTGTCCTGTGGAAATGAATGGTTGGAAACATTTACATTATTTTCTGATTTTGTTGCTGAAAAGCATGTGCCACTTATAGAAATGGTTGTATTTTGAAAAACACTAGAAAAACATAGGAGCAGAAGTTTCTATTCCATTTTTGAATTCTCAACCTGGGGATATGTTTATTGATTTTTAGAGGAAGGGAGAGGGAGAGAAAAAAAGATCGATGTGAGAGAGAAACATCAGTTGCCTCCAGTAACTCGACTGGGGAACCAAACCTACAGGCTTGCTATATGCCCTGACCAGGGATTGAACCCTTAACTTTTTGATGTACAGGACGATGCTCCAACGAACGGAGCTACCTGGCCAGGACTGTCTTGCTTCTTTACTTCTGTCCTGTGCACGTGCCATTCAGGGGTTAGTCTGAGACTTGATCAGTAAGCAAAGCTTTAGTTTAGCTGGTTTGAGTCTGTCACATACATAGTTCAGGGATGAGTCTGAGACTTCTGTGTGTTCATAGAGAGTGTTCTCTCCATGATCCCTGAAATACTCTGTAGCCTATTCCGATTTATTTAGCTTAAAGGATGGGATTTCTATTGGTGTTTTGGCTGCTGCTTTCATTGCTCTGCTGTGCAGCTCCCTTAGGGCAGAGTCAAGGCTTCCTTGTTTAAAACAATTGATTTTAGAAAGAGAGGAAAGGAGAGAAAGGGGTGGGGTGGGGTGGGTGGGGGGAGAGACCGACAGACGGACATTGATTTGTCGTTCCCCTTATTGATGCATTCGTTTGTTAATTCTTGTGCCCTGACCTGCAACCTTGGCATATGGGGCATATGCTCTAACTCAGGGGTCCCCAACCCACTGGGGTGGGGGACTCGTACCAGTCCCTGGCCTGTTAGGAACCGGGCCACACTGCAGGAGGTGAGCTGACCTCTCCTGTCTCCACCATCCCCCGCCCCGTCCCCCATGTCTGAGGAAAAACTGTCTTCCATGAAACCAGTTCCTGGTGCAACAAAGGTTGGGGACCCCCGCTCTAACCAACTAAGCTACCTGGCCAGGGTGAAGCTTGAGTTTCAGCGTTGCTGTGGTGGATATAATGTAGCCCTTAATATTAGTTTAATAAGACTGCTAAGGCTTGATCCTTTTGTATCTCTCCTCAAAGTCTTGAATGTTCAAAATCTACTTTGGGCAGAATTCACACTTTTCCCAGCCCTGTGAGCTGTGTGAATTTTTTTAAATCTTATTAAGTTTATTGGGGTGATGGTGGTTAATGGGGTCATACAGGTTTCAAGTGTAGGTGCCTATGATATGTGATCTGTATATTGCACTGTGTGCCCAGCGCCCAAAGTCAAATCACCTTCTCTCACCCTATGTAGGATTGAGTCATTTTTTTTTTTTTTCTGTAGACTTTCTCATGGTCTGGATTATTTTCTGTAAAACGATCAAGGCTTAATTAGATTCTGATTCAAATTTTTGTTGTGAGGAGCCCTTATAGGCAGGCTGTGTACTTGCTATTGCACCCCATCAGAAAGCAGGTAAACCAGGGTGTCTCTTCTGTGATGTTAGGGCCTTGGGTGTGAGGTTACTAATCCAGTGCATTTAGGCATTGTTAGCTTGATCCATGCGTTTTTGAGATGCCTTGAAACTTTTACTTTTTACCAAATGGTATTAGCAGTCATTAGTAACTTTTACTTAAATCTATTCTATCACCAGGGGCTCTGAATGTCGGTTTTAAGTTTATCCTTCTCTGCATTCATTCACTGGAATTTTCTAGTACGAAGAACTTTTTTTGTGTGTGAAACTATTTTTTATTAGAACTTTGTAAAATCAACAATTTGGCTACTTATGGGAAAACACAGGGTAAAGGCTGGATTCTTGCTCTTGTTTTCCATTTTTCGTAATAACGAATTGGTTTCTTAAAGGAAATTGAGTAATAGCTAGCTTGGCAAAAATTTACACAAATTTTCATTCAGACATCTTTTTATCTTATGTTTTACCGCAAAGTTCTGAGAACAGAATTATTAGGGATTTTTACTCTACATTATAAAAAATAGTGATTTTATACATTTTGGTTCTTTTGAGATAATAATGTAGGAAAATAAGATTTGACCTGATTCATGTTTTAAAATTACAATTTTTGTACTCTAAGTTTGCCACTCCTTCTAACACTATAAGTAGACACTTGATCCAACTATTAACTTACAGAAAGTGAGTCCATGTAATCGGAACCAAGAGACACTGTGACACTGAAGTGCTTCGGTGCGAGTACATTGCCATTGGATGAAATTTCAGGTAGGAAATAACTGCATTGTTGGGTATCAGGTGGTCAAGTTAGTATAAACCACCTGATTGCTTTCAGAAAATGAACTTTTATTTTATACAAGGAGGCAGAGAAGCTAGCAAAAAACTGCTTTAGTCTTGAAGTACTTGCTTTTCTTTGACTAGGAAATGCCTTTCTTTTTAAATGTACATTAGAGAAAATGCAAAACTTTTTTTTTCATTTCTTATTTTCTTAAAAATAGAAAATCTGTTAGGGACTTCACAAAAGGGTCAGCTTATGTTACTTCCAGAGTTGCCAAACGTATCTAAGCTTCTGGTTCATCTTGTTAAATAGTGATGTATGGTTTTATCCCCCCCCCCCCCCCCCGCCACCGTTGGAGACTTCGCTTCTGCTTAACTCCTCTACAGTGTTTATTTTATGTTTGTCATTGCGAATCATTTTTTAGCTCTTACCTTGATTTTTGTTGAAACTATTTGAATACTTGAATGTTATTTATGTTTATTTCAACCATTTGCTAGCTTTTTTTAGGATGCATGTATAACATTTGAAATTTTAAAAGCAAGTTTTGTAATCAAGTTTTTACTGAGTAGGCTGGCTTTTAAATGGATACAGCTGTACTTGAACAACAATAAAAAATAAAAAAAAAATGAAAGACAAAGCTATTGCAAAGATTTTTCTATACATACTACTCTAGATGCCCATGAGATGGCGTTCATTTGTATCACTTTTGTAATATTGATGTTTTGTAAGGTGCTCATAAGAGAATCTAGAAATATATCATGCTGTAAACTTCTAATTATTTTCTCAGTAGTTATAATAGTTAAGAGGTGCATTATGCCAGTGTGATATAAATTTGTCTGTTTTTCATCTTAGTCTAATCACATTTATGTTGGGTTAGCCAAAAAGTCTGTAGACACATTTTTCATTTTTACCAGTAACTTTATTATTTGAATATTTTGAGTATGTCAGCTATCTTCGCTATTGGTTTCTAGTGGGTAGAGCCCAGGGGTGCTGCTAAACATCTTCCAATGCAGAAGACAGCTCCACAGCAAAGAAGTATTTGGCCAAAATGTCAGTAGTACCAAGAAACTGTGTAAACCACTTTTGACACATTCCATCAGTCATAGCACCTTCTCCATACGCTGCACAGATTTTTTTTTTGCGTTTCAGTTGCAGTTTTACCTTTCTTGAAATAATAAAGCATAATATATCAAAAATGTTGCTTATTTTCTTTCATCTTCAGTATTAAAATGGCTATACAAAAATTCACCAGTTTTAATAAGTTTTCTTTTAAATGCATGCTGATGTGACAGCTGTCACAACACAATCTAACAAAATTGTTTAGAATCAAGTTAAAGTCAACTAAGCACTACTAGAGCCACCTTATAGAAAAAAATCAAACAAACTTTTTGGCGAACCCAATATATTTCTTCCCTAATCTGGATGTTGGCTAACATAAAGTCATTGATTTGCTATGTCTTCAAATGAATGATACCTTCAAAATATCTCAATTTTGACCTTCTTTAATATAAACCTCAGATTGCATTTCTGTTTTTTTAATGTTTTTTATCATTTTCCCTTTCTTTGGGTCAAGCCCCAGTAATGCTTGTAAAATAGGAGATGAAATTTAGAGCTCTTAATTTTTTACTTGCTGTGGCTATTTGCTGAATACATTTAAGTATACCTTATGATTAGGAAGAGAATGGTATTTTGTTGTCTTGGTACTCACTGAAAGCATTTTACTAGTTCTCTGACTTTTATTTTTTGGATATAGATTCTAGTAAAACACGAGGAACCAGTTGTATTTCTGGATTGTTGCCACCGTGTGCCAACTATCCCTTTTGCAATTACTGAACTTTTATCAAGTTTGTTTTTTATTGAGTTGGGACTAGTGAATATAGCCTAGATGAGTAGAAAGACTTGTTCAGCAATAACAACATTAAGAGGCCCAGACGCCTGAAGTGCTCTGACTGGCCTGACTTACATCACAGCCCTGCCATAGAAGCAATCACTATCGCTGACAGTATGTGAGATTCTGCCTGTATAACCCGTGTCTTGTGCCCCTCTGTGAAACTGGGTACTGTGACTGAAGTCCTACAAGGGCTATATGAAGTAAGGAAAGAGTTCTCCAAAAGAATTGAGGAAGGGAATTTGAAAGCAGTGCTTCCCTGAGAAAGGTGGTCATAACTATAATTAACCCATCACTTTTATGTGCTGCTATAAAGATGAAGTGAAAACATGCTTTGTGCTGTAGAGCTTTTTAACAGGTGTGTGTGTGTGTGTGCGCGCACGTGTGTGTGTGTGTTTTGAGAGAGTATCTTGCGTGGCATTAGAATCTGGTAGACTTCATTTTGACTCCTAACTCAGTCACTCCTTAGGTTTGTGAGTTCAGGAATGCTATATAATTTTTCTGATCTAGTTTTCGTATTTGTAAGATGGGGCTAATAGTACCAACCTCAGAGGATTGTTAGAATCTGTGAAAATGAAGTCTAATGCATATATGTACAGTAGTTCCTTCTACAATTTTCTTTCTCATGAGTTTACAGTCTGACGGAGACAAGAGTCAGGTAACGATGACTAGCAGTCCAAGGCAGGTGTATGCCTTGCAATGCACACAGCTTTAATAATTCAGCCTGGGGAAGCATTTACTTCCTTTTTGGTTTTATGTGGAAATATTTTTTTTTGTGGAGGAGGATTGAGCTAAACTTTGAATTTCAGGAACAGAGAACAAAGACAAGGAAGTCGAATTTTAAAGCTTACTCTTGGTGTAATTGGATGGGTCAGCAAGGTTGTACCGGGACAAGGTGGGAGGCGAGGCTTTTCAGGTTTTGCTGGCATACGCCAGGGGGCTGGCAGTTTACTTGGTGGTATGAGGAGCTGTGATGGTTTTTGAAGCGGGGTTACACATGGTTAAAATGTTCTTGGGAAGCTTGATATGGTGGTATTGATGTGATATTCTTAACCAATTGGAATTATTTTTCGGAGAGAACAATTTTTATGTTTTTAGTGCACTACCGATTTTAAGTTCTCTTCATCCAAGTTAAATTAGGCTTTTTTATTAAAAATTGTTATGTAGTAGATATTTTAGTTTTACTAAGTGAATATTGGATCTCAAATAACTAATAGGAGCTAGGTAAAGGCTTATGTTTCTACGTTGTTTAGCTTTCAAGGCCATGAGCTTGTCTCTGGCCTCAACCTGGGATTTCTGATGGCAAGATACTGAGGGAGTCATTTAAATATTAATTCTTACCAAAGCTGTCTCATTTTAACCCTGTTTTTTTTTTTGTGCCTCCATTTGTTTATGCTGATAGACAACTCACAGTAATAGATGTTTTGGGAAACAGGTTCTTTGGCTTTACTGTGCTCTTCTGGGAAAATGTAGAATTTACCTCTGCTAAATACTTCAACTTCCCGCACTGTTTACTGTCCTGGTTTTGTATTGTGTTAAGCTATCTAGAGGAATCTTGGTTTGCTGGTTAGCCAGTTTGAACAGTTAAGACCGAAATGTCAACATAAGAGCAAGGAAAGGTTTAGCGCTTTTGAGAATAAGTTACAAAAATACCACTTGGATAGTTTACTTTTTTTTTTTAAGATTTTTTTTTAAGTACTTTTTTTTTTCCCCTTTTTTAGATTTTATTTATTTATCTTTAGAGGGGAAGGGAAGGAGAGAGGGAGAGAAACATCAATGTGCGGTTGCCTCTTGTATGTCCCCTGCCGGGAACTGGCCTGGCAACCCAGGCATGTGCCCTGACTGGGAATCGAACCAGGCCCGCGCTCAATCCACTGAGCTACACCAGCCAGGGCGGATAGTTTACTTTTAATGTGTTTATTTTATAAGAGCCAATTCATTAAATTCTCTTTCCTTACCCATCTTTTATGACAGTCTCCACATTGCTTTTCCCTATCTTTGGGGACAAAACACGCCGCAAGATGGCCAGACAAAACAGAAAATGAAGGGAGATTGTGTGAAAGACCATCTTCACTGATACTAACATGTTAGTTGGCTGCAGTACCTGATCCAGTGTTAGTGATCTGTGGGATGGTATCTTTTCAGAATTTTCTGCGCTGTCAAATGTCCGACTTTTTGGTGGTTGTTTAATATTTTCTGTAGATAATACACTAGCATTTTGAAAATAAGGATGAAATGATGGTACGTCTCCCACCTCTGTCTCCCGTCTTCAGCACACCTTATCCCTGACAGATCGTGTCCCACCCAAAATTAAGTTGGTCACTGCTAAAGAGAACCTGAAAAATAAGTATTATCAGCATCTTCCCTAGTCTTTGAATTTTCCTTAGGTTTTTATAAACAAATATGAAATATTTATATATTTCACTTTTTCAATGTATATTTTCAAGTTTACATGTGCAGAATTGGAAAAAGTGGTCTCAGGAATGCTTTAATGTTCAACCTATGTATGATTATTTTTCATTTTAATTTCTTATTTTTAAAATCTATTGTGTTAAAAACACTTAATACGAGATCTACCTGCATCGTTGTTTTCAGTGTAAAATACAGTATTATTAACTATAAGCAGATCTCCAGAACTTACTTTACATAATTGAGCTTTAAGCCCATTCATTAGCAACCACCCATTTCCCCATCCCTCTAGTCCTTGGCAGCTGCCGTTCTCTGTCATTGTATGACTTAATCGTGCACTCTTTGTCTGTCTGTGACTGTCTCGTTTCACTTAGCATAGTGGCTTCAAGTTTCCGTCATGTTGTCAGGTATTATGGAATTTTTGTCTTTTTTTAATGGCTGAATTATATTCTATTGTATTTTTATACCGCAATTTATCTCTTCTTCTGCTGATGGATATTTAGATTGTTTCCACATCTTGGCTGTTTGAGTAGCACTGACATGAACATTGGAGTACCGGTACAGTAGTCTCCTGTCATTTGTAGTATTGCTTTCCACAGTTTCAGTTATCCGTGGGCAAGCGGGCACTGAAAATAAATGGAAAGTTCCAGAAATAAACAGTATATAAGTTTTCAATTGCATGCCATTCTGAGTTTCGTGAAATCTTGTGGCCTTCTCACCTGGGATGTGTATCATACTTTTGTCCGGCACACCCGTGTTGTATACGCTACCTGTCCGTTATTAGCCATCTTGGTCATCAGATTAACTGTGGGGGTGTTCCAGCACTGGTCTTCAGGTAACCCTCAGAGGAGCCCAAAGCTGCGTCGTCAAGCCTGGCATTCACCTCACTCCATCTCACCAGGTAGGCATTGTATCATCTCACGTCATCACAAGCAGGACAGGGGTGACTACAGTGCAGAAGGACATTTTGAGAGAAACCACATTCACATACCTTTGTTACAGTGTATTGTTATACTTGTTTTATTTTATTATTAGTTATTGTTGTTAATCTTTGCTTTGCCTAATTTGTGACTTAAACTTTTTCCCAGGTATGTGCAGGAAAAAACATACAGGGTCCGGTGCCGTCTGTTGTCTCAGGCATCCCTGGGAGTCGTGGAACACCCATGCAAAAGGGGGACGACCGTACCCCTACTAGAGTCTGATTACAGTTCTTTTGGATAAATACTCAGAACTCAGATTGAGAGAGAATACGGTAGTTCTGTTTTTAATTACAAAAAGTTTTTGAAGATTTAATTTATTGTTTAGAAAGAAGAGAAGGGAGGAAGAAAAAGAGAGAGAGAAAAACATTGATGTGAGAGAGAACCATTGATAGGATGCCTCTCATATGCCCCTGATGGTGTGCAACCCGGACATGTGCCCTGCACCCCGGACATGTGCCCTGACTGGGACCCAGACATGTGCCCTGACTGGGAATCCAACCAGAGACCTTTGCATTGCAGGGCACTACCCATCTAACTGAACTACACTGGTCAGGGCTATTTTTATTTGTAGGAAACTTCTGTATCCTTTTCCATAGTGGCTGCAACATTTTATATTTCCATCCACAGTGTACAGGGTTCCAGTTTTTCCATATCCTTGCCAATACTTAATTGTCTTTTTTTTTTTTTTTTTTGGGGACAGTAGTATTCTTATAGGTGTAAGGTGATACCTCTTTGTGCTTTTCACTCGCTTTTCTGTAATGGTTAATGACTTGATCATCCTTTTCTAGGACTGTTGACCATTTGTGTATCTTCTTTGGAGATAGGTTTTTTTCAAGTCTTTATACTATTTTTTAAATTATATTTTATTGATTATACTACTTCAGTTATCCTGATTTTTTCCCCTTTGGCCCACCTCCACTCAACAACCCCACTTTTTCAGCAATCCCCACACCATTGTTCATGTGCATGGGTCATGCATGTAAGTTCTTTGGCTACTGCATTTCCTATACCGTACTTTACATTCTCATGGCTATTCTGTAACTACCTGTTTGTACTTCTTAATCCCCTCACCTCTTCACCCATTCCCCCATGCCCCCTCTTATCTGGCAACCATCAAAACACTCTCCATATCCATGGTTCTGATTCTGTCCTTGATGCTTAATTTATTTTTTAGATTCAACTGTTGATAGATGTGGGGTTTTCCCCCATTTTATTGTTCATAGTTTTGATCTTCTTTTTCTTAAAAAGTCCCTTTAACATTTCGTGTAATAATGGTTTGGTGATGATGAACTCCTTTCATTTTTTTTCTGGTCTGGGAAGCTTTTTAGCTGTCCTTCGATTCTAAATGGTAGCTTTCCTGGGTAGAGCAATCTTGGCTGTAGGTGCTGCTTTTCATGACTATGAATATTTCTTGCCAATCTTTACCAGCAAAGTTTCTTTTGAGAAATCAGCTGACAGTCTTATGGGAACTTCCCTGTGGGTAGCTAACTTTCTTTCCCTTGCTGCTTTTAAGATTTTTTTCTTTAACATTTGGCATTTTAATTCTGATATGTCTTGGAGTGGGCCTCTTTGCATCCATCTTATTTGGAACTCTGTGAGCTTCCTGGACTTCCATGTCTATTTCCTTCACCACATTAGGGAATTTTTCTTTCATTATTTTTTCAAATAGATTTCCAGTTTCTTGCTCTTTTTCCTCTCCTTCTGGCACCAATAAAATGTGAATGTTGGACCTCTTTAAGTTGTTCCAGAGGCTGCTTTTATTATCCTCATTTTTTTTTTTTTTGCTTCCTTATGTTCCAAATCATTGATGTGATTCTTGGCTTCATCCACTCTATTGTTTCCCTGAGAATCGTTCTTTATTTTAATTAGTGTAACCTTCCTTTCCGACTGGATCTTATTTATGCTGTTGAGGTCCTTACTAAGTTCTTTTGGCATCTTTCTTACAAGTGTTTGAACTCTTCATTTGATAGATGGCTTATCTCCATTTCATTTACCTCTTTTTCTGGCATTTTGATCTGTTCTCTCATCTGGGCCATGTTTCTTTGTCTCCTCATTTTGGCAGCCTCCCTGTGTTTGCCTCTATGTATTAGGTAGAGCTGCTGTGACTCTGTGTCTTGGTATTATGGCCTAATGTAGTAGGTGTCTTGTAGGGTCTAGTGGCACAGCCTCCCCTATCACCCAAGCTGGGTACTTGAGGTGCACCCTTCTTATGGGTTGAGTACACCCTCCTCTTATCGTTGATCCTTGATTACTGTTGGCAGATCTACTTTTTTAAAAAAGTATATTTTATCAATTATGCTATTACAGTTGTTTAATTTTTTTCTGCCCTTTATTCCCATCTTCCTGGTACCCCTATTCCCTCCAGCATTTGCCCCCTCTCAGTTCTTGTTCATGGGCCTTACATAGAAGTTCTTTGGCTTCTCCTTTTCCTATACTATTCTTGACCCACCCTATTTTGTTCCTACCAATAATGCTTCTTATTCTCTGTACCTTACGCCCATCCTCTCCCCTTCCCCTCCCTCTGATAACCTTCCATGTGATCTACATTTGTGATTCTGTTTCTGTTCTAGTTGTTTGCTTAGTTTGCTTTTGTTTTTTAGGTTTAGTTGTTGATAATTGTGAGTTTGTTATCATTTTACTGTTCATAGTTTTGATCTTTTTCTTAGATAAGTCTCTTTAACATTTCATATAATAAGGGCTTGGTGATGATGAACTCTTAACTTTGCCTTATCTGGGAAGCACTTTATCTGCCCGTCCATTCTAAATGATAGTTTTGCTAGATGGAGTAATCTTGGATGTAGGTCCTTGCCTTTCATGACTTTGAATACTTCTTTCCAGCCCCTTCTTGCCTGCAAGGTTTCTTTTGAGAAATCAGCTGACAGTCTTATGGGAACTCCTTTGTAGGTAACTCTCTCCTTTCCTCTTTCTGCTTTTAAGATTCTCTCTTTATTTTTAATCTTGGGTAATTTAATTATGATGTGTCTTGAGGTGTTCCTCTTTGGGTCCAACTTTTTTAGAATTGCGTGTTTATTTCTTTTGCCAGATTGGGAAAGTTTTCTTTCTTTTTTTTCCAAATAGATGTCCAATTTCTTGCTCTTCCTCCTCTCCTGTCATCCCTGTGATTCAGGTGTTGGAATGTTTAAAGTTGTCTCAGAGATTCCAAAACCTCTCCTCATTTTTTTGAATTCTTGTTTCTTCATTCTGCTCTAGTTGAATGTTTATTTCTTCCTTCTGTTCCAAATTGTTGATTTGAGTCCCGGTTTCCTTCCCTTTACTGTTGGTTCTCTGTATATTTTTCTTTAATTCACTTTGCATAGCTTTCACTTCCTCCTGTATTTTGTGTCTGTACTCAATCATTTCTGTGAGCATCCTGGTTGCCAATATTTTGAACTCTGCATCTGATGGGTTGGTTATCTCCTTGTCACTTTGCTCTTTTTCTGGAGCTTCGATCTGTTCTTTCATTTGGGCCATATATATATTTTTTGTCTTGGCATAGCTGTTGCATAGTAAGGGGTGGAGCCTTAGGTATTTGTCAGGGCGGGGCACCCCATGCTACTGCGTTGTGTGGGAGGGGTCCGAGAGGGAACAATGTCACTTGCTCCTCTCTCACCTTCTTTCAATCATTCCTTCACAAGCCACGAGCAAATTGGGGCCTTCTAGTACTGATTCCCAGGTGGGTGGGTTTGTGTATGTTCTAGGACCCTGTGGTTCCCTGCAGTGGACTTTCTTGTGAGGCTGGGACTTTCTCCTGCCAATGCAATCCCCACAGATTTTTATAGCCAGAGGTTTTTGAGGCTTTAGTTCCCTGCCCTGGAACCCTGGTTTGCATGGTCTGCCTTGCTCCCCAGTTGTTCTGGGTTATCTGTATGGGAATGTGGGACTACCTGGTCTGCCATCCTCCAACCAGTCTGCCAGCCACTGCCTCACCCACATGGTGTGCCCGCTGACGACTTGCCACATGTCTTCTCCACCCCAGCTGCCCATCTCTACCCCGCCTACCAGTCTGGATGAAAGTTTCTTCTTTAACTCCTTGGTTGTCAGACTTCCATACAGTTTGATTTTCTGAAAGTTCTTGTTATTTTTTGTTTTAAAATTTGTTGTTATCCTTCTTTTGGTTTTGTTATCCTTCTGTTGTGAAGAAGCGAAGTATATCTACCTATGCCTCTGTCTTGGCCAGCAGCTCTTCATGTATGATTGATTTGCTGGAAAAAATACTTGATATGATTTTAGACTTCTTAAATTTTTTAAGACTTGTTTTGTGGCCTAACAGAGTGTTCTGCCTGTGCTTGAGAAGAATGCATATTCTGGTGCCATTGGATGAGATGTTCTGTATCTGCATGTTAGGTTCATTTTATCAAAAGTACAGTTCAAGTTTAGTGTTTTCTTATTGTTTTTTTTTTAACTTGGTTTTATTTGGAACTTTACCGATAATTAAGAATGATGTGTAGTTTGAATACAGTGGTATATGAGTATCCAGTACACTTACAGGGATTTATATATTGAAAAACTTTTAAAATTATTTTTATTTATTTTGTTTAGAGCACTATGTTACCTTTTTTAAAACTTCTAATTGGATTTATTGGCATGACATTGGTTAACAGAATTATGTAGGTTTCAGGTATACAGTTCTATAATACACCATTACTCTAGCTTTTTTTTTAATTGTTTCTTGGTCAGTTTATTATCTATTGCATTTTATCAAATCTAAGATGTAATCAGTTGTACCTTTGACATTATTTCATTCAATATTAAGGAAAAACCTGCCAGCTTAAATTTATGATGCCATTGATTGTAAGACATATTCTCACCTTTGAGGCTTTTTAAAAAAGAGTTGATGAAATTCAGTATACAAATTTTATTCAGGTAGTATAGGGGTGTAACAAATTATTTTTAATAAAAAGGCATTAGATCTAATGTAGTAATATTGCTGATAGGGAAGTATGAATGAAAATGAAAAAACTTTGTTAAAAAATTGCTGCATTATATACAATTTTACATATGTGTCCCAATTCAGCTAATTCCCTATATTTGAAATTAGTCTGAATTTTCTGCTTGTAAGAGGTGGATCTTACATCAAAGTAGCTTAAGTATCAGGGGGTTGATTGGTCTTTAGGACCAGGATAGATCATTGACTGAAAACACAAGAACTAGGGTACTCTGGAAGCAGGTGCTGGAAGTAGAGAGTTGATGCCCCCAGAATAGGCTTTCTCCATTTCTGCTGTGGATTGGTTTCTCTGTGTACAGACCAGGGAAGATGCCTGCTGTAAGGTACCAATTCGGGTACCATTAGGTCCTTCTTTTTCTCCTCCCAGGTAAAAACACAATCTTTGTAATGACTTCTTTCAGTCTGATTTAGGTTACATTTTTCACCTTTGGCTTATTCACTGTGACCCGTATGTGCCAGGCCTTACTTACGTGTCCTCTCTGTGGCCTGTGTGTGAGTTACTGTGATTTTACCGCCTGAAGAATGCTAGGAATGGAATGGGGATTAGAGGAACAGTGAGTGCAGTACAGACAAAAACAGTTGTCTATTATGGTGGGCATTTAGGTTGTTCCCAGTTTATTATCGTTGTTAACACAGTTTCATTTTCTTTTTAAAAATATTTTATTTATTCATTTTTAGAGAGAGGGGAAGGGAGGGAGAAAGAGAGGGAAACATCAGTGTGTGGTTGCTTTTTGAGTGCCCCCTACTGGTGACCTTGCTTGCAACCCAGGCATGTGCCCTGATTGGGAATAGATCCAGCCACCCTTTGGTTTGCAGGCCGGCACTAAATCTACTGAGCCACGCCAGCCAGGGCACAGTTTCTTTTTTATATCTGGTAAATCTCCTTCCATAAGTGTATTGGTATAAAATTAAAGAATATTGGTATGAAATTATTATGAAGATCTAAAAGTCCACCTTTTGTGGAGGAAAGTTAGTAATACAGATCTTTCTTTGATATATTCTAAGTTTTGCAGTTCCTCAAAATAGGATTTGTAGAGTCATCAAAATATAAACTGAAATTTAACAATGTATTTTAGCATAGTTTGGAAGCGTTGAGGTTGTAAAATTAATAAGGGTTCTTAAAGTGTATGTAATTCTATAAATAGTTATGTAAACACATAATCAAACTCAAGTACTGTAATAATTGATTCATTTGTGGAATGCCTGACATTTGGCTATCTCTTTTATATCCTGCGATGTTTTGATTCTGAGTAATGTAAGTTCAGTGGACTTCTGACTGGTTGTCACACAGTGACAGATTTCTGATTTTTAAAATATGTCATTGCTATAAATCATTGGTTTGCTAGATTGAACTAGCAAGCTATTAAAGAACATGGCAGTATTTACTGTAGATAAATGCAAATTTAAAAAGGTTCTGTGTATGAAGGTTTAAATGATTTATTAGCCTTCAGTGTACACATGAATCTGAAGTTATGTAATGGATTTAGAAAATTTCATTTCCTGTTCGAAGGTTCAAATTTGCATATTTATTCTATAATGCAAGGGTTTGATTTGAGTCAATAGGACATATAGTTAAACTCTGTGTGATATCAATATGTGCTTAATCATTTTTTTTTTTTTTTTGGTATCTTATGTGATAAACCTTTTTTTAGGTGTAGGGCAAGTGATTAAATGCACCTGAATTTTTTCCCCCTGTTTGTCTTGGGTGGGGAAGGAGGGAGAATTGAAGAAACTGGGACTTGTACGTCTTTAGATGGCTCAGAAATTGTGCTCAGAAGTGTGTTTTTGCCCTTTAATTTGGCTTTTATTTCCTGCCAATGAGAGAGTGACCTAGGTTAATATAGTTTTCTTTTCAATGGGAAATGATCAGTAGAACAATTAACTCCATGAACAAAGTCACAACGCACATCAGTTACTTATTTTTTTAAATTAAACTTTTTATCTTGAGATAATTGTAGATTCACATGCAGTTGTAAGAAATAGTACAGAGATCCCTTGTACCCTTTTTTCAGTTTCCCTTAGTTGGAAAATCTTAGACTATAGTACAGTATTGACATTGATACAATCAAGATACGGAACGTTTTAGCTGGGATGGGAGTAAAAGACAGAAAACTGTACAAGAACAACAATTAAAATTAAGAAAATATTAAAAAAACAGATACAGACATTTTATCGTACAAGGAGCCCTGCTGTTGACCTTTTCACTCACATCCACTTTCCTCCTCCTGCACCTCCCTTTTACCCTGGCCACCTCCAGTATGTTCTCCGGGTCTATAATTTTGCCAGTTCAAGAGCTTTATGTAAACGGAATCATGAGCTATATCACCATTTGTTTCATTTTGTTTCGGCACAATTCTCTTGAGACACATCTGGATTGTTGTATCAGTAGTTCGTTTCTTTTTGTTGTTGAGTTGTATTCCGTGGTATGAATATACCAGTTAATTTACCACCTACCTGTTGGACAGCTGAGTTGTTTCCATTTTTGGCAATGACGAATAAAGCTGCTATAAACATCTGTGTACAGGTTTTTGCGTGAACAAAAGTTTTCATTTTTCTGGGAAGAATGCCAGAAGTGCATTTGCTAGATCATCTAGTAGTTGCGTATTTAGTTGTTTCACAGCACTGTCAAACTTTTCCTGAGTGACTGTGTCATCTCGCATTCCTGCTAACAACAGGTGAGTGATTCAGTTTCCTGTATCCTTGCTCGTGTTTGGTGGTGTCACTTTTTTTTTTATTTTTTTTTAGCCATTCTGATAGATCTGTAATGACATCCGATTGTGGTTTTAATTTGCATTTCTGTAAAGGCTAATGGTATCTTTTCATGGGCTTATTTGTCATCTATATATGCTCTTATGTGAAATGTTTGTTCTTGTCTTTTGAACATTGGATATTTTTGTTCTATAATTGGATTTATTTATTTTTATTTTTTGCTTTTGGATTTTGAAACTTATTTTAGATATTGTCCTTTGTCAGATATGTGCTTTGCAAATACTTTCTTCTAGACTGCATCTTGTCACTTTATTCTCTTTAACAGTATTTTTTGGAGAGTAAATTTTAAAATTTTGATAAGGTCCAATTTACCAGTTTTTCTTAGTATCAGTCTTGCGTATGATGTCAAGTCTAAGAACTCTTTGCCTAACTCTAAATCCTGAAGATTTTCCTCTATGTATTTGTCTAAAAAGTTTTGTGTTTTTACATTTAAACCATTATCTGTATTGAATTAATTTTTGTATAAGGTATGATACTTAGATGAAGGTTCATTGTTCATCCATGGCAGTGATTTTTAACCTTTTTCATCTCATGGTAAATAAACATAAGCTAATTACTAAAATTCTGCAGCACACCAAAAGTATATTTTTTGCTAATCTGACCAAAAGAAGTATAATTTTGATTAACTTACAGAAAAAATAATACTATTAGTTACCTACCCTTTTTGCTCCAAAGTGACTTTAAAAACATCAGATGCCCGTACTTATATATAAGGATTTCTGGTACCAAGCATTAACCAATAAGATGCAACCTAATTATGCGACATGCCCAATAAGATGCAACTTTCTTATATGACCTGTATATTTATGGTTCATGACAGATGTCTGGTGCATTCACACTGGATGGCTGTTGTTGTATTGGCTGTTGTCATTTTTTTAACTTGACAATCTAAGGGGAAAGAGGTCAGTACCCTTGACTAAATAGTCAGGTACTGCATGTTTTAAAATTCTTATGCCACACTGGTTGAAAATTGCCAATCTATGGATATCTAATGGTGCTAATTGTTCTGGCAGCATTTGTTGAATTTTCCATGGAATTGCTTTCATGCCTTTGTCAAAACTCAGTTGGGCTCTTTGTGAGGGTCTGCTTCTGTGTTCTGTTAGTGTGTCTGTCTGTCCCTCTGGCAATACGACAGAGTGTTGGACTACTGTAGCAAATCTGGAAAGTGGGTAGACTGCTTCTTCCCACTTTATCTTTCTTTTTCAAAATTATTTTTGCTATGCTGGATCCTGTGCTTTTTCATACACATTTTAGAATAATCTTTTTATGTCTAAAAGTCTTTCTGAGATTAAGAAAGGAATTGTGTTAAGTTTAAATCATTGGGGAAAACTGACACCTGTACTATGAATGCAGTATATCTCTACATTAATTTAGATCTTTTGTTTCTTTAATCATCATTTTGTTGTTTACAGTATCATAGTCCTGCAAGTAAGTGTTTTGTTGGGTACATATTAAGTATTTCAAAGTTTTTTGAGCAATTGTTAATAGTACTGTATTTTTAACTTCATCGCCAGTCCTTCTGGCCTGCAGTTTCTGTTGAGAAATCAGTCTTATGGGAGCTCCCTTGTAGGTAACTATTTTTCTCTTGCTGCTTTTAAGATTCCTTGTCTTTAATCTTTGCATTTTAATAATGATGTATCTTGGTATGGGCCTCTTTTGGTTCATCTTTTTTTAAAAAATATTTTATTTATTTTTAGAGAGGGGGCAGGAAGGGGAAATGAAAGGGAGAGAAACATCGATGTGCAAGAGAAACAATGATTGGTTGTCTCTCGCATGTCCCCAGCCAGGGACCTGGTCTGCAATCCAGGCATGTGCCCTGACTGGGAACTGAGGGAGGGACAGAGCCTGAGTAAGTCCAGCCATGTACCCTTTAAGAGAAACTGCCTGGGACTTCAGAAGGCCTCTGTCTCCCTCAGCCACAATCCCCACTGTCATACATAATGTATAAATATGCGTATGTTAGAGGCATTGTATATAAAATAGACCTTTGGCTGTTTAGGAAAATCCTTATGAAGTGAAACCAAATATTGCCATCTTAGAAGGAACTTCTGAGGTACAAGAATATGTGTAAAATTTTATTGAAAATGTTAATTCTTATTGAAGTTTTATTGAACATTGCAGTGAATTATCGCACATTTCACACTCTAATTCAGAGCGTGCTTTCTTGGCACCATTAACTGTTGTACTGCATTGCTCTTGAGGTCACTGGATGGCACGTCCGGGAGCCCGAGTAGCCTTTCTTTCAGTGGGTGTTGATCCAGGAGCATGGTGTTTGGCTGACTCTCTCAGTAGAGGGTTGAAACCAGGTAGAGGCTGATGACTGCGTTACCACCTACGTTCTTTCTTCTGTACTGGTAGCTGACTAAGGCAAAGTCTTGCTGCATTTTGTTTCATGTCAGGGATGATCTTAAAAGATATGTACACTGATGATATTATAACATTTAATCACTTCCTGTTCTGTATTTTATTATTTATATATAGTGAATCTCTGCAGTAATAAGACATGTGGAGTCTAAAAACTAAGTTGTGTGAAATTCAGGATTGAGCTACTTCTCTTCCTAAGCCTGCCACGGCACACCACTCTCTCTTAGGAGGAGTAGGTCAGGATAGGCCCTGGTGGGGAGTTAGCATCTGCTACGATATGAGAGGTGGGGATGGGGAAATGTCACACGATAAAGTTATAAATATATATATATATATTTTCAGTTTCTGAGAAAATGCAACTAATAGCATTAGCATCTATGTCAGGCGGATGCGATAGAGAGGCCCCAGACGACAGTGGCGTAAACAAGGCAGAAGTGTCTTGGTCCTGCAGGCCTCAGCCTGGCAGTTCCGTGGTCCCGGGCCGCCGACACAGTCTGCAGTCCTCGAGGTCCGTAGATCTTTCCGCCCCGTTATCTTCCATGGGAGAGTTACCGCGTGGATTCCGAGGTGGCTCCTCTGACTCTTGCCATTACGTCAGCATCGTCTGTGAGAGGAAGGAGGAGAGTTGCAAAGAGAAGTCAAGTTGCGTTACCTTCCTTTGAAGAGTTACACCCACAAGTAGCGCATATTACTGTCCTCCTTGGTCAGAACTCGGTCACATGGCTGGAGACTCGAGGGAAAGCTGGGAAGTGAGATCTTTTGTCTGGACCCCATGTACCGAATTAGAAACTCTTTATTATTAGGGAAGAAGCAGCAAATGTCAATTGGGAGTCATTACAGTCCATGATGCAGCATTGTAATTTTTCCTCGACTTCTCCCTATTGATAAGCTTCTATGACTGCCAATGTGTATAGGGTCACTTGCACTAAGGAATGGATTCATTGGGATAAATTGGATACCTTGAGATTGGCACTTTAAAAAAGTAATTACATTTTTAAAGGATGCAGGTAAATAAAAGAAGCTTACTCTGAGTTCATTCTACAAAAGGAGTGGACAGATCCAGAGGAAAAAGTGGTTTGTCACAAGAGACCGAGAGTATCTAGTTAGGAGCATCAGCTGTTAATGTACTTTGTCCAGTTTTTCTGTTACACGTTGTTCCTGTCACATCTTTGAGGAAAATTTTAGCAAGTTTCCATGGAAAATACTGCTTCACTTTGAAGTGTGAGAATTTTCTGTTGCGGTCTTTCCAGTTTTATAAATCTTTTGAAGAGAAGATTAGTTTTGGTCTATTTGTGTTTTTGATTTCCTGAAATGACAAGTGACTTAGGTTTAATTACTAATTTCAGCTTAAATCACTTTATTAATATAACCATTGAAAAAATCATCATCATGCCCAATTTAAGTTCTAATACAAAACTTGTGAAGGTTTATTTTAATTCTTTGAATAATACGCTTTAAAATTTCTATAATCTTATACATTAAACTGCAATCTGTAGAAAGCATGCTATGCCACCCTGAAGGTTGCTATAAAAATTGTTTATGAAGTTCAGGCCAAGACTAAAACATGTTGAAATGGAGAGTTTTGAAAAATGTTCTATGTAGCAAAGGAGATCAAATCATGCTAAAATGCAGAAAAAGACTATACATCAGTTTTCAGGCTACATTATTCAAAAAAAATACAACCATAAAAAAGTAATAAGATTACATTTTCACATTTCATGGCTAGTAAAGTGCATTAGGCTTGCTCAGATATTCATGACTTACTGTGACATTTGGGAAGATTACATTTTGTAGTGCGGAGCCATTACTGCAGCTCAGATAATAACTAGCCAACGCCTGGACTTAGATTATGATCCCTGTCATTGGAAAGAAATTTGTGTTTCGGAGGCTGATCAGGTTCAAATAACCGTTAGAAAGGGGTAACGCGACTTGCCCCAGACCCCGCGCGTGGTGTTCAGGTGTAACAGATATGCGTACATCCAGTATATCAAGTGCGCCACGCGCCTGCGTGCAGCCGTCTCTGCCACGAGTTTCCTCCTTGAAAGGCATGTTTTACAACATTTAAAGCAATAGAGGAATATTTAAAACACCTGTCTGGATACTGCTTTCACAATATAAACTCAATTTAAAAGCTGATGAAATATTTGTTTTTTTAAAAATTACTTTTAAAAATTAATTCTATAGCTTCTTGAAAGGGTGGTTACTTACAGTAATAAACAGGTCAAAATGAAAGATTGATAAGTAGTATTAAGGTGAAGCTAAGGTCTCTTAGGTGCAACTAGGTTTTTTTTTTTTTCTTTTAAGATTCTATTTATTCATTTCTAGAGAGGGGAAGGGAGGGAAACAGTTGTTGTGAGAGAAACATTGATGGGTTGCCTCTCGCACGCCCCAAACTGGGCACCTGGCCCACAACTCCAGCATGTGCCCCGCCCAGGAAATTGAACTGGCAACCAACCTTTCAGTTCACAGGCTGGCACCCAGTCCCCTGAGCCACACCAGGCAGGTCGCAGCTAGGTTTCGACCTACTTAGATCTCTGGAGGATGTCCCAAAGTGTATATAGAAAAACTCTCCCTTTGCCCTCTTTCCCCAAAGTTATCTTTTCAGAGGCAATTACTATTTAGTTTCTTGTGCATAATTCTTAGGTATATGTCTATGTTTTACTCTCAAATAGTAGCCTACTATTCATGCCTTTCCACTTTGCTTTTCTCACTTAATGTATTTTAGAGATCTTTACATGTCAAATGGAGCTGCCTCATTCTTTTGAATGGCTGTGTTATATTCCATCACGTAGTTGTACACAACTTGACTCACCAGTGCCTTGCAGTGTTTTCTTTGGGGGGTTGTTTCTTCTATTTTCTATTAAAAAATGCTAAAGTGAAGTTTTTATATCTAACATCATTACCTAAGTGCTCTACAGATAAATCTTTTGAGATTGGTTCATATTGTTAACCGTATTAGTAGTTCCCTTACCAAATACTTTTCTACGACATAGTAATTTTTCAGTTGAAGCTTTGTTTTTCCAGATATAGATTGTATCATCTGAAAATAATTGTAATTTTAATCCCTCCACTCATGTGTATACATGTTGCTGCTTTTTGACTAAATGTGACTTCTGTGTTTTTAGCACAATATCGAGTGATAGTGAAGGCACCAAATCCTAGTCTTGTTTCTAACTTTCATGAGAATTATTTCAGTTTTCCTATGTGAGCATGATGCAGGCTTTTCAGGTGTGATCGACGTATTTTGTTATTGAAGAAGGTTTTTTTCTATTAATAAATTTAGGAACGATGATGGAAATGTAAAATCACCATTTAGCAATGCCACAGTGATAACAGTTGCAGGTAAGATTCGTCAGTGGATTCTTAAAAATATGATAAGAAACAAAATATTTGTATAGTCTGAAAGGATTCTCCCCAAGATGCTTAAATTTTTTTTAATGAAAGATAGTAACTTAAAAGTGGAAAAAATCTGACAGTCACTGCCTTAACCAGATTAATCCAAGCTAATGTCAGCAAATGTTGAGACATATTGCTATCAGGTACCATCTGAGATGATACACTGAAAAGGACACACATTACTTCTGGGGAATCTTTTTTTTTTTTTTAACCAAAAAATGCATAACCTGAACTTAAACATGGAGGAAACATTCAGATTGGAAGACAGTCCATCAACTGCCTGGCAAATACACCTCTGTAGTTCCAAATCATGGAGTTGAGAATGCCTGCCGCAGCTGTCTTAGTTTGGAGAATACCACAGGATGCTGATCCTGGATCAGAAAAAAGACATTAGCATGATAGGCGGCAACATTTGGTAGTATCTGTAGATGTGTTAATGGCGTTGTATCAACATTTATTTTCTGGTTCTAATGATAGCGGTATGATTATAAAATATATGCGTATTAGGGCAAGCTGGGTGAAGGTTATATACAGGAACTGTACTATTTTACAACTTTTTGAACCTTTGAAATGATTTCAGAAAAAAAAAAAGACAAAGCAGGTGAATATATTCACAAAACAAAAATAAGTCTCTATTAGTGTTCTTATGTAACTTACGGAATTTTGGGTGGCCCAGGGGATCACATAGCCAGAACAATGTAGCTAGGAGAATTGGCCCAGTCACGCCATGAGACTATTTTAGCAGAAACCCAGCTGTCCTCTCCTTATGCTGCTTGTTACTGATGATGCAAGAATTGTACTCTCAAATCTCTGCCAGAGCTTTCCTAGAAGAACCAAATGCCTTTACCATTATGCTTGCCAGGAATTCTTATCTCCTTGCATGCAGACACTGCCTTATGTTGTTCATTTTTCCGGGTTTTCTGTCTCATTGCCAGGGTGTATTTTTGGCAGAACCTGAGACACATGTTGATCCCTGGCTGCCAGGAGTTTTAATTGATTTCCCAATTCTGAACCTTCCTAGCTTTTCTGGAGTAAACTCTATTTGGTTATGTCTCTTACTGTTTTACGAGCTGTTGTATTTAGTTTTGTAAAGTGGACTTTCTCCGAGTTCTTGCCGACTTTTTGGTTTTAGGAATGCGTAATGAAAAACCAAGAAGTGCTCAGAAGGATAAGAGTATTTCTTTTAGAAATCTAGTTTAAAAGGATAGCTCTGCAAAAGTAATTGTAAAAGTGTTTTAATTCTTTTAAACAGTTGGATTTGTTAAAATTTAAAAAGTCTGTGGGAGGCTGCTGCGGATGAGATGGCAAGGTGGGGCTGGGCAGGACAGGACAGCTTTCTCTGGATGGACTTTCTGTGAAATAAGTCTCCTTGATTACTGCTTTGGGTATGTGAATAAAAGTTATCCTGATTATTGGTAGGGAAGGAGAGGGATCAAAATGCATAGGTATTGTGAACCAGGAATTTGACGAAGATAAACTCAAAGTTTTGTGTTTGCTCTAAGCCATTTTCAGTTTTTCACTTTAAATGAAATACTGAATTAGAAGCAGTTAGAGAGCTAAGTTAGATCTTTATTCATAGCAGGGCGATAGGTAGTGATTTACTTGAGACATTCCATGTTTGCTTTGGTTGAAAAATATTTCCATTTCTATATTCTAAGTCTTGCTTATTTTTGTGCTATCTTGAAGATTTCTTAGAGATTTTTGGAACTGTGTGTTGTTTGTGTCATTCGTTTTTTAAATAAGGACCCTTTTCATGTTGTAGGGGGTAGAGAAGAATGTACAGGTAGTTATTGCCAATGTAAAGCTTAGGAGCATGCTTGAATTACATTGAGTGAAGAAGTACTAATGTGTGTAATTTTTTTTTTTTTGGAAGTTGGTAGGAGGCCAGTTTGACTTGGAAATGAATTTCATTATCCAAGAAGGTGAGAGTATCATCTGCATGGTGGACCTACTAGAGAAATGTGACACCACTTGCCAAGCAGAAGTTTGGAGCATGTTTACGGCCATTCTGAAGAAGAGCATACGGAATCTTCAAGTCTGCACTGAAGTAGGCCTCGTGGAAAAGGTGCTTGGTAAAATCGAGAAAGTCGACAGCATGATCGCAGGTATGACTTCTTCTACAGTACAGTGGATATGAAGAAAGAGTTTGATTCTTAAGTACTGTCTTTTTCTTATTTAGTACTATTTATTCGAGAAATATTTGAGCTTCTAACATGTACTAGGAACTTTAGTGTCTGAACTCTGAAGCACGGTATATTTTAATCGTTCAAGAAATATAAGTATTTTAAATGTTTTATTGTTTTCTTTGTTTTCAGATCTTTTAGTTGACATGTTGGGAGTGCTGGCTAGCTATAATTTGACAGTTCGAGAACTAAAGCTATTCTTCAGTAAACTTCAAGGAGATAAAGGACAATGGGTAAAAAACAAACCTAAATACTCGTTTTCTTTCAAAGTATACAGAGGGGTCAGATGTGAAATTGAGGGAAGAGATCAACTAAAATAGCCTTTAGATCTCTCTAGATCTATACAGATACTTTTGTTGTGACCCAGTGCAAGTGTGGACTGAGAGAACTGGGTTTTCCGGGCAGTAATTTTGTCCTCCTTCAAATTGCTATTCTTCACTATACATTCAGCACTTTTTGAGAAAGAGGGTAGGGACAGAAAATAAAAATTTAGCAGCACCTAACTTCTCTTTCTGTTGATCTGAGTAGTTTACTTGTCACCCTTAAATGTGAACAACTGGGTTCATGTTTGAATAACCTACACAGTGCACAAAAGCTCTGCAGGTAATTGAATCCACCTCCTTAGATGCAATTTAGTGGCCTTTGCTTTGGGTGATAGTGGTGGTCAACGTGTTTCTTTCTTTGAGGAATACTGGCAAATATCGTTTCCTTTTTTGTTGCTTTTCTAGGCTTATTTTAGTGCCTTCTAGAGATTGTCCACAATCACTCAGCCAGCTAATCCTTAATCTAGCTCTGTTTAAGTGTATTTAAATATGCTCTATACTTACACACTAATTTATTGTGTTAAAATGGTTAGACTCTCTATCGTGTTTGTATTAAACTCTAGTTCTCTGGCTACTTTTAAGATTTTGTCACTGATTTTCAGCAGTTTTTTCTTCATGTGGTTTCTTTGTGTTTATCCTGGTTAAAGTTCTTGAATCTGTGGGTTATAATATAATTGTCATCAAATTGGGAAATATTTTGGTCATTCTTCGCATTTTTCTGCCCCTTCCCCCTCCTTCTGGTGCTCCAATTACATGCAGCCCTCTTGTCGGTGTCCCAGAGTCACTGAGGTCTGTTCACTTTCTCCCCAATCTTTTCTCTTTATCCTTCCCTTTCAAGTGCTTTCCTTGCTATATTTTTAAGAGAACTAATCTTCTGTACTGTGTTTATTCCATCCATTAAAAATTTCAGGTTATTATTTCTGTAAATTTTAGATTTCAGCTATTTATTGTAAATTTGGTTCTTTTTAATCTTTCATTTTATCTTGTTATGTTCATGTTTTCCCTTTAATCTTTGGGAAGATGCAGCACATTTTAATAGTTGCATGATGTCTTTACATATAGAAAGAGTATATCAGTGGGCACGAACATGTAAAAAAATCCTTGAAACACAAGCACTAAATCATGGTCTGGAAGGCTTTCCCGGTGCACAGTGCCTCAGCACGGAATGTGCAGGAATGTGCTTATCTCACTGTGTCGTTTTGTCGATTGGTCCACAGACAAGGGAATCCGAGGAATGATTTCTCTAAGCAATTGCTACATACATTCTGTATTTTTATTTTAGATGCAGAGTTATTTTTTATTATTTCGTTTTGGAGTCTTTTAAAAAATCAGTGTGATTGTAGTTACTTGTTATTACATTTTTATAATAAGCAGTACAATTAATTGAAAATTTCTTGATCACTTAAAAGTGAAGATTCCCACTCTTTTGGACAGTTAGTAATGACTTAGAGCAGCTACCAAGTAAGATGAATGGAAGCCAGTGACTTCACTTATAGTTAAACGTGGTTTTGAACTTTTAACAAAGGGGACTGCATTACACTTTGTCTTATTTGCTGGTAAAGTGATTAAAGTGATAATGTATATCTGATTGTCCTTTGCTTTTCCTTGTAAATGTAGATGAGTTCCATTTTAGTTGTTGGTCGTCTAATGCATTAGTGGAGATTATGAGTGAAAGAGGCATTCATCAAATAAATGTAATGTTACCACTTTTATAACATGCTGTATAGTAGAGGTATATTGAGGAATGAAATGTGATAGGGCCATTTGATCCGTTCTCAGAGGTCAGGGAAGTCTGCCTTGAGGAAGCGAGCACTAAGATGAGCTCTGAAGGATGGGTAAGATTTGTTTAGTTACAGGGACGGGAAGTAGGATTAGTGAGAGCATTTCTAGCACAACGAATAGCTTGTGCTCAGGCTCTTCCATGGGAAGGAGACAGAGAAGGCATTGTGGATGGAGTGCGGAGACGGGGGGAGATGGAGATGCAAAATGGGGCTAATGGGGTGGGTAGAGGTACTGTAGGTAAAGTGTCTTGCAGGCCATGCCTGGGGTTTTGGTCTTTGTTTTAAAGGCAGCAGGAAGCTACACGGAAGACATAGTATCCAGGCGAAAGTGTCGTGGTTAAAAGCATGGATCTGGAGTCAGACTAAGTTCTGATCCCACCCTTGTCACCTGTGTGACCTTGGACGCATTCCTCTGCCTCAGATTCCTTCTTCGTAAAGTGGGCTAATAATTCCTAGTGTGGTTACAAGGTTATTATATTTTATTTTTGAAGTGCCCTTAAAGATAGAACACAGTAAACATTATTTATTAATGAAAACAGTGTTTTAAAGAGGGGTGGGTGGTGGGTTGATTTCCTTTGTAAGGGTAAAAGATCATCTTTGCTATAGTGTGGAGAAGAGTTTCACGTGTCACAGGACATTGGCTCATATTTACTGAACACCTCATACTTACAGCATTTCAAAAAAAAATGTTGTAGAGTGTTGCTTATTTTTTTAAGATAGTTGAAAATAACCTTTCTGTGGTTATTTTATACATTTTAACTTATAGCATTATTTGGTTATTCTTGGATACATCAAAGTCTGATTATGGGAAAGATAGGCATTTTTGTTTTATGGTGAATCATATGGTGAATGAATTGTTGGTTATTTTCATAGCCTCCACATGCTGGGAAGTTGCTGTCTGTGTTAAAGCATGTGCCTCAGAAGTATGGGCCTGATGCCTTCTTCAACTTTCCGGGAAAGAGTGCTGCAGTAAGTAAATCTCAGGAAATCACTTGGAGTTCCCTCAAAGTACTGCCCTGTAAACACCTCTGACAGGTTCCGTATTAGGTAGAAAATTCTTTGCACCACCTTAAATCCTCACAGCAATTGCGTATGTTACTTCTACTAGCAGTTTTAGAGGTGAAATAGAGGCTCAAAAACTTAGGAAAGCTGCCAACTCACATCTTGGGGCAGCAATGGAATAAGAGCCCAATTCTTTTCAACATAGTTGAGGTGTCTTATGGTTTTCTTTCTGCATTTCAGATACTTGTTTGTAACACTTTCACTTTTGTCTCCATTTAGTGTTACAGTTCTTTGTTTCTGTTTCTTTTACTACATCTGGCGTGTGGAATGAGAGTAACTCTTTGAAACTTTCTAGCCAAGCTTTCCTGACTGCTGAGTTTCCATATTGTATCAGTCACAGCATTCTTATAAGCCATTGATAAGTTTATTTTTTTTTGTTTTTGTTTTTTAATTCTTTTTTCTTTTTAATATAATTTATTGATTATTCTATTACAGTTGTCCCATTTCTCCCCCATCATTCCCCCCACCCTGCACACCCTCTCCCACCCACATTTCCCCCTTTAGTTCATGTCCATGTGTCATAAGTTCTTTGGCTTCTACATTTCCCATACTATTCTTGCCCTCCCCCTGTCTATTTTCTACCCACTATCTATGCTACTTATTCTCTGTACCTTTTCCGCCTCTCTCCTCCTCCCACACCCCTGTTGCTAACCCTCCATATGATCTCCATTTCTGTGATTCTGTTCCTGTTCTAGCTGTTTGCTTAGTTTGCTTTTGTTTTAGGTGTGGTTCTTAATAGCTGTGATTTTGCTGTCTTTTCACTGTCATATTTTTTATCTTCTTTTTCTTAGATAAGTCCCTTTAACATTTCATATAATAAGGGCTTGGTGATGATGAACTCCTTGAAGTTGACCTTATCTGAGAAGCGCTTTATCTGTCCTTCCATTCTAAATGACAGCTTTGCTGGATAGAGCAATTTTGGATGTAGGTCCCTGCTTTTCAAGATTTCAAATATTTCTTTCCAGCCCCTTCTTGCCTGGAAGGTCTCTTTTGAGAAATCAGCTGACAGTATGATGGGAACTCCTTTGTAGGTGACTGTCCCCTTATCCCTTGCTGCTTCTAGAATTCTCTCCTTCATTTTAATCTTGGCTAATGTAATTACGATGTGCCTTGGTGTGTTCCTCCTTGGGTCCAACTTCTTTGGGACTCTCTGAGCTTCCTGGACATCCTAGTAGTCATTGATAAGTTTATAAATAAGATAATTATGTATGCTAATAACATCTGTAATGTTTCAGAATATTATAGGATATATTATGTAATGTATATATGTTATTTATGGAAGCTTTTCTTTTTAACCTCATTATGTTGCTCTGCCTATTATAAGCAAACTCTTTTTTTTTTTTTTTTTTTTGAAAATGTTTCTACCTGTCCTTTTTCTGAGCTTGCCTTTTATTCATTTTTTACTTTGGTTCTCTCAACATTTTACTTGTTTAGATTCTATGGAAAGCATTTTCAAAGAGTAACATTTGAATGTTTTATATACAATACACAGCTTTCTTTGGAAATTTTTATTGCTCATATGGTTTTTTCCTTGTATTTCCTTAATAAGCATTTAAGATTTGAAGCTTTCCAGAATAATTTGACTCTGTTGGCATTGCATTTATTATTAGTTCTGAACATAAAAAATGTATACCCATGAGATTAACCTTTTTTTAATGCATGTTGTAATTTTATTATTTATAATTCTCTGAGACTATAATGTGTCCATTCCACTTCCTTGCATGTATCTTGAAAGTTGAGCAGGTAACCTAAAAAGTTACTGGAACTTACAGAGAGTAGATTTTCTTTTTAATCAACACCTGAGGATATATTCACTGATTTTTAGACAGAAGAGGGAAGTGGAGGGGGGGAGAGAAACATTGATTTTTTTGCCTCCCGTATGTGCCTTGACTGGGGATCGAACCCATAACCTAGGCATGTGCTCTGACTGGGAATTGAGCCCACAGCCTTTTGGTGTATGGGATGACTCTCCAACCAACTGAGCCACCTGGCCAAGGTGAGAATAGATGTTTTAAATGTATTCAGTTACTCATCTCTTTCCTTGAACATGGATGGCTTTGAAAAGGAAGTTAATGCCCTAGCTGATATGGTTCAGTGGATTGAGCACCAGCCTGGGAACCTAAAGGTCACCAGTTTAATTTCCTGGTCAGGGCACAGGCCTCGGTTGTGTGTCAGGTCCCCAGTTGGGGGTGTGTGAGAGGCAACCTGCTGATGTTTCTCTCCCTCTCTCCCTCCTCTCTAAAAAATAAATGAATAAATACATATATTTAAAAAAGGGGAGGTTAAAGTATTCACAGGTAAATTATTTTTACAAAACTTTCACTTTTTTTTAACTTTTACATCTTCTACTCCCTCCCCCGCCTTTTTTGTCAGAGAACATGTACACACACTGAATATGTATTTTTTAATTTTTTTCCTTATTGCAACATTCATTTTAAATCAGCTTCTTGAAATCGCAATAGTGTTACTACATAAATTTGGCTCTGTCATGTTTTCATGTTTTATGGAATATCTTATACATGTAAAAGAGTATGTGTGTATATGATATATATATGTTTATGTGATACACAAAAGTGTGTGTAGTACGATCTTTTTTAAACAGTTTTATTGAGCTGTAATTGACATGCTATATAATTCACTGATTTGAGGTGCACAGTTAAATGGTTTAGTGGGCTCACGGTTTAGTTGTGCAGCCATCATCACGGTTGATTTTGGGACATTTCGTCATTCCCCAAAGAAAACCTGCATTCATAAACAGTCAGTGCCCATTTTCTCCCAGATTCCCAGGCCTAGCCACCCACTACTCTACTTTCTGTCTCTATGGATTTTTCTATTCTGGACAATTCATGCAGATGGAATCATACAATGTTTTTGCAATTTGGTTTTCTTCACTTAGGTTACTGTTTTCAGGGTCCGTCTGCGTTGTAGCATGTAGTAGTGCCTCATTCCTTTTTGTGACTAATATTCTAACATAAGAATATAACACATTTTGTTCAGTCATTCATTAACTGGAGGACCTTTGAGTTTATTTCACATTTTTGGAAATGCTGCAATGGGCTTCTGTGTATGAGGTTTCGTGTGGGCATACTTTTTATTTCTTGTGTGTGTGTACCTAGGAGTGGAATTGCTGCATCATATTGTGTATATTTAACTGTTCAAGGAACTTCTAGGTTGTTTTCCAAAGTGGCAGGCTCATTTTAAAATCCCAGCAGCAATTTAGGAGGGTTCTAATTTTTTCACATGCTTGTCAACACTTGTTAATGTCTGTCTTTTTGATTATAGCCATCATAGTGGATGTGAACTAGTATCTTATTATGGTTTTGATTTGCATTTCCTTAATGGCTAATGATACTGAGCATCTTTATATGTCTTTATTGGCCATTTGCATATTTTTTTTTGAGACATGCCTATAGGTCTTTCATCCATTAAAAAATTTTGTTTGTCTTTTTATTATTGAATTGTGAGAGTTTTCATGCTGCATTCGGGTGCGTGTTCCTTATCAGATACATGATTTGCAAATATTTTTCTTTGTTACTTTGCTGTGTCTTTTCACTTTCTTGATGGTATCTTTTAAAGTACAAAAGTTTTTGATTTTGATCAAGTCCAGTTCATATATTTCCTCTTTTGTTTGTGCTTTTGGTGGCATAATTAAGAATTTGCCTAACCCAGTATCATGGAGATTTATTTATTTATTTATTTAAAATGAGAGTATGGGTCAACTTCATACTTTGCTTGTAGATACAAAGTTATCCCAGCACATTTGTTTAAAAAACTATTCTTATTGATTTGTCTTGTCGAAAATCAGTCGACCACACATGAGGCTTATTTCTGGGTTCTCAGTTCTGTTCCGTTGATCTCTGTGTCCATCCTAACGCCAACAGCACGCAGTCTTTGTTGCGGAAGCTTTGTGTGGCAGGCTTTGAATTTGGTGGTGTGAGTCCTCCGACTTTCTTCTTCTTTTTCAAGATTGTTTTGGCTCTTCTCAGTCCCTCGCATTATTAAGATCTTTTAAATAGAAATTTAAATCAAATGGTAGAGTCATTTACATAGTAACTTTTGAATACAGTTTAAAAATGTTGCAAAAAATGTTATGAACTAATTCCCTTCAACTTTTTATTTGCTGTTAAAAGTATCATATTCTAAGCTTTTTTCTTTTCTTTTTTGTCCATCTTTCTCCATTCTGTTTTCTTAACATTTTAACAAGAGTTCCAATTTGATATCACTGCCTACCTCTTGTAATTGGGATCTCTTTGATATGTCATTGTATGAAATAAGGCAAACAATTCAGTGTATCTAGCAGGTCACGTGGAATGTTTCCGTTGTTTAATTAAATATCATTGTGTTATGTATTTTGGAATATGTAGAATTCCAGATAGAGACTTCTTCTAGACATTTTAATCATGATGTAGAATCATGAAGCCTTGTGAAATCTCATTTTCACGACTTCAGTAGTAAAGTTTTTCATGTGTGTCAGTAACTCGAAGTTTCTTCCTTCAGGCTATTGCTCTACCTCCCATAGCCAAATGGCCATACCAGAATGGTTTTACGTTTCACACCTGGCTCAGAATGGATCCTGTGAACAACATCAACGTGGACAAGGATAAACCATATTTGTATTGGTGTGTATTTCTGTTCCTTACTGTTATTATCTTACTTGGAAAATGAGAAGAATATTTAGAGGTAAAATGAAACCTATTCTCTATAGTTTCAGAACCAGCAAAGGTCTTGGTTATTCTGCTCACTTTGTCGGGGGCTGTTTGATTATAACCTCAATTAAGTCGAAAGGAAAAGGCTTTCAACATTGTGTGAAATTTGATTTCAAGCCACAAAAGGTATGTGATCTTACTGAGTTATAGCATGTTAATAAGCTATGCTAGCTTTCAAGATGTGTTGTTTCAGTGTTACTGACATGATGCGGGGTAACTCACAACTCCGTTTGCACTGCTCCAGAAAATGCAGTGGCAATCACGGGACCATGGTTCACCTCTCCGATGTGGGCAGTGGAAAGAGTGCATATTTACTTAGAGTTCAGGAGAAATGCAAGGTGAAAATATCAATGGCAGGTATTTTAGTATAATTACTACTAGTAGTAAATGTATTTTCTTTTTTTTACTTTAAAACTTATAGATTAATTAATGGTTGATCAATGAACTGTGTATGTACCCACGTAGATAGGTGGGTATTTAGATAGATAAAACAAATATGACAAAATGTTGACAGTTGTGGAATCTAGGTGGTGAGAAAGAGGGTGTTTGTACTAAACTTTAAACTTTTTTGTGGTTTGTTTGAAAATTTCTATAATAAAACATTGGAAAATAATTTCATGATTAAGTTTTTACCTGTTGAGAGCTCCCTTCAATATATATTGTTCCAGAGGTTGAATATTGACTTTAACAAAGTAAATCATTTTATTTTTAATTGTAATTTATTAATTTTTACTTGTTTTATCAATGTAGTCGAGTTATTGGAAGGGTCACTCTCCTCTCTCTCTCTCTCCTTAACTGTTCTTGCGTATCCAGTGGTACATGGTAACTATAGTGCACATTTATAACCGATGGAAGAACAGTGAGCTTCGGTGTTACGTGAACGGCGAGCTGGCTTCCTATGGAGAGATAACGTGGTTTGTCAACACCAGCGATGTAAGTAGTTAGAAAACGTTAAAATGAAAAAGTATTTTGAAAGTATGAACTTTTCAAATAAGAAAAGATATTTTACACTGAATATATATTTTGGAATACCACAATGGTGTGTTTTCATAATCATAGTTTGTCTAGCATGTTAATATGTTAATAGACTAGAATTGTGCTAATATGTCACATGGTATTACTCTGTCCTTTTTACAAAATTAATATGGATAGGGTAGCAATAAGGACTTACAGGTAACAGTAGGTTTATCTTGGAAGTGTGTCACTGGTCCATTGATCAAATTGAACTTGTGAGGTCTACTCCAGGGTTCTGATAATTTTTATGAATGAGTTAAGGTGATGCGTGCTTACAAATTTTTTATATAATTTGTAACTTATAATTTATGTTACAGTGTTTTCAGGATTCCAAAAGAGATCCATAGATTAGGATTAAATTTGAATATTCTTCCCCCCTCTCAGTTATATTTTCAAGAGAAAGCTTAAAAAGCACAGATCAGGAAAATGAATGCAAACTGGATCAGCCATTCACTGTTAACTCCTTTAATGTGCGTGCTGTGCTATGTGTTTACACATTGTGTAATGCTGATCTTAGGAGCTCAGGTTGTTGTAGCAGATAGATCAGGTTTGGATATCAGCTCTTTGAATATCTGTCACTTAATGACTATATGATCTTACTTAATCTATTAGGCTTAAATTTTCTTTACCTAAAAATGGGTATAAAATAATACCTGTCTCAGAAGATTGATGTGATGAGTAAATGAGATACTGTTCAAAAATCCACTAGCAGGCTGCTCAATAACTGTTCTCGTTATTATTTTGTTTTTGTGATCTGTTTTTCCTTAAATTAACCTTTATTCAGTGCTTCTTGTATTCCAGGCATTGTAATAATATCTTTATTTTCTGAAAGTCCTAATCTTGCAAGATAAGTACTATTATGTCCTCCACTTTACAGATGAGACTGAAGCACAGAGAGGCTAAGTCACTCGCTAGAGTCAGCGGCACATGATACACTGGGTTGACCCAGTGGTTTGTCTTTGGAACCCAAGTGTTAATAATTCTCAGTATTCCCTAATATCAATATATATGTTCAACACCTTTCTAATGGTTTTTAGGTCTAAAATGACACTTTCAAAGAGATATGAAGAACTTCTTTCCCTCTTCGTTGTACACATGGGATTTTAAAATGTGGTCTTTGCAACCTGGATGTTGTTAAAATAATTTTTTTTTATGTTAGAAGAATAACATACAACTGCTTTCCTGGATTTATACATTGCTTTTGAGGGATTGCAACTACTGTCATGACTTACTCATCATCTGTACTTGATGGCTGTAAAAATCTATCTTTACAATTTCATTTAATATTAAGAATACACGTTAAATCAATATCCTATATATAAATTAGCCTCCCTTCAATGAAAATCTTGGGATTTTTCTTGTGTTAGAACACTAATGTGGGGCAAAGCTTTGGGTTTTGTTAAAAAAATAAATAAAACCACAATTATTTAGTGCAAAAAAAGATCTTTACAGTTTGAACCTCTCACCAAACTTATGGGATCTGTTGGCGGTGGCTTCTCTGTCCATGTGAGCTCACAGCAAAGGCAGATTCATTATGCTCCACACTTAGGGTTTTCTTCCTTGCTCCAAAGCCTGCTCTTTGTCTGGTTCTTGGGTTGCCCAGTTATGAACCTTTAGAGTCCATAATGATTTCTTTGACTCTGCTTCCTACATTTACATTTTCATCAAGTTTTGTTTTTCTTGTCTGTGATATCTTTCCTGATCCCTACAACACATGGGGATGAGTGAAGTGTAATGGCTAAATGAACTATTTTAATGTACTCAGATTATAGTTTAGCGTGGACAGAACATTTATACCAATATAGATTGTTATTTCTGGAGAAGATATTTTTTCTTTTTTTCTGTAACAAAAATCTTCTGTTTTCCTTCACAGACCTTTGACAAATGTTTCCTGGGCTCGTCAGAAACAGCAGATGCTAATAGGGTATTCTGTGGTCAGATGACTGCAGTTTACCTTTTTAGTGAAGCTCTCAATGCAGCTCAGATTTTTGCTATTTATCAGCTGGGCCTAGGATACAAGGTACTTTACATGATGTTCCCTGCTTACACAGAGCTGGTTGAGCTTGATTTGGAGGTGGTGATGCATGGGGCAACTTACCTGGGTTACTGACTGTATGTTAGAGTAATCGGGTACCATAGGGAATTCACATGAGTCCAGAGGGTCCTTTAATTTTTTGAGGGAAATACAGTATACTTGTCACATGTGGGACAGTAAGTAGCTCAAGTTTTTAGAGAGAGGGGAAGGGAGGGAGAAAGAGAGGGAGAGAGACATCAATGTGTGGCTGCCTCTTGTGCATCCTCTACTGGGGACCTGGCCCACAAGCCAGGCATGTGCCCTGATGGGGAGTCGAACTGCCGACCCTTTGGTTTGCAGGCTGGCACTCAGTCCACTGAACCACACCAGCCAGGGCTTGCACAGCTAAGTTTTCAATAGTTGCTGTGATTAAAAAAAACAAGTACTATGGGAAAATCAGTGTGAAACAGGAAATGAGGATGAAGTATGAAATCTGATTCCAAAGTTGGAGAATTTGTGCAGTGACAAGATGCATATACATCCATTAATTAATTTAATGAAGGAAACATGTTTTTTTTCCATCTTGTACCATAGTTTTTTTAAATGGCTACTAAATTGTTAAACTCTGAAGTTGTTTGCATCAAACTACTTAATAAACAAAAGTTTATAATGTTTTTTGGCCTAGAGTGCTATAAAAATTACTGAGATGCTAAGAATGTCATGAAGCAAGAAAATTTGGGAAAATTAGGTTAAGCTGTTGGTCTGCTCTGGTTTTAGGGAAGCATTTAATGTTTGCTACGTTCTTTTGAAAACAAAATCAACTTTGAGTTGATTTACTTATAATTACAGTTAATAAAGTATACATATGTAAAATTACTATATGATTGAGCACTTGTCTGTGTATATATCCAAAATAATTGAAAGCAGGATCTGGAAGAGATATTTGTGCTACCCAGGTTCATTGCAGCATTGTTTATGATAGCTGAGAAGTTGAAGCAACCTAACTGTACATGGACAGATGAATAAAGAGAATGTGGCATATACATACAATGGAATATTGTATTCCGCTTTAAACAAGAAGGAAATCTGTCACAGGTAGCAACGTGGGTGAATCTTAATTCATTATGCTGGTCACAAAAAGACAAATACTCTGATTCCACGTAAGCGCGTTACGGGAAGTAGTGAAACTCATAGAATCAGAAAGTGGAATGTGGTTGCAGGAAATGGGGGGAGGTGGAGATGAGATGTTCAGTGGGTATTGAATTTCAGCTTGGCAAGATGTAAAAGGTCTAGAGATTTGTTGTTCAGTGTACATGTAGTTAACACACTATTGTACTGTACACTTAAAATATTTAAGATGGTAAATTTTGTGTCCTCTTTACCACAGCTTAAGAAACAATGAAGACAAAAATTCAATGAAAAAAGAGACATGATATACTCTGTGGGGAAGACACTAACTTTTACGTTTTTTTGAATGCAAGATTTTAATGTCAAAGTTTATTTGTTTTCCATTATATTTTAAACATGAATTCAGCCCACTTCAGAAGTAATTAAATGTGTATAGTTGATAGTGTTAGGAAAGTGACTAGTGGTCTGTCTCCTTAAATTTTTATATCTGTGATGATTTGTATCTAGATTTCCTTTTCATGGCGTTCTGCCTTAACTGTTCTCCTTTTTATTCTTAGGGCACATTTAAATTCAAAGCAGAAAGTGACCTCTTTCTTGCTGAGCATCACAAACTTTTATTGTACGATGGCAAACTCTCTAGTGCCATTGCATTCACGTACAATCCACGTGCTACTGATGCCCAGCTTTGCCTCGAATCATCCCCTAAGGACAACCCTTCGATTTTTGTTCATTCACCCCATGCACTCATGCTCCAGGTACTGGCCAGAATCTTTTAAGAATACTTTCAATGGTAAATTTTGATGTATTATTGATATGTAGTTGGTAGCTTCTGTTAAATGCATGCAATGTAACATTTTATTGTTCCTGTTAGGCTTTATTTTAAATTGTTTTGGAAAAGAAATCACTGGAATCTTTATGGTGTCTTCTATTTTATAAGGATGTCAAGGCAGTTTTAACACATTCCATCCAAAGTGCTATGCATTCAATTGGAGGAGTACAAGTGCTGTTTCCGCTTTTTGCACAGCTGGATTATAGGCAGCACTTATCCGAGGAGGTTGACCTGACTATATGGTGAGTGCCTTTCCTTTTGTTGTTACTTTGGTGCGAGCTGTTGTCGTCATTACTGAGCTGCACAGTAATTTAAAGAAAGTTGTGAACTGCAAATGGTGTTACAAATCCATATCAAAAATAATAGTATGAATTTAAATTCTTTATTAGTAGGAAATATAGAAGCTCTAAAAGTTTTTTATAAAGTTAGAAATACTGATAATGGATTTATCAGAAATACATTTTTATCTAACATTCTAATTAAAACATTTAAATTGTTATTTAGCAGTGATTATGGGAATTGAGCTTTTCATATTTGTTTTTTTAATATATTTTATTGATTATGCTATTATAGTTGCTCTATTCCCCCGCTTTACTTCCCTTTGCCCTGCACATGCCCTCCTGCCCACATTTCCCACCCCCTTAGTTCATGTCCCTGGGTTGTACATATAAGTTCTTTGGCTTCTTTATTTCCTATACTGTTCTTAACAGTCTGTTTTCTACCTACCATTTATGCTTCCCTGTACCTTTTCCCTCATTCCCCTCCTCCCTGTCCCTGCAGATAACCATCCATGTGATCTACATTTCTGTGATTCTGTTCCTGTTATAGTTGTTTGCTTAGTTTTTGTTTTTTTAGGGTTGGTTGTTGATAGTTGTACATTTGTTGTCTTTTTACTGTTCATATTTTTGACCTTTTTCTTAGATAAGTCCCTTTAACATTTCATATAATAAGGGCTTGGTGATGATGAACTCCTTTAACTTGACCTTATGAGGGAAACACTTTATCTTCCCTTTCATTCTAAATGACAACTTTGCTAGCTAGAGTCATCTTGGATGTAGGTCCTTGACTTTCATGACTTGGAATACTTCTTTCTAGCCCCTTCTTGCCTGTCAGGTTTCTTTTGAGAAATCAGCTGACAGTCTTACGGGAACTCCTTTTGTAGGTGACTGTCTCCTTTCCTCTTGCTGCTTTTAAGATTCTCTCCTTATCTTTCATCTTGGGTAATGTAATTATGATGTGCCTTGGTATGTGCTTCGTTGGGTCCAGCTTCTTTGGGGACTCTCTGAGCTTCCTGGACTTCCTGGAAGTCTGTTTCCTTTGCCGGATTGGGGAAGTTCTCCTTCATTATGTTTTCAAAAACATTTTCAATTTCTTGCTCTTCCTCTTCTCCTTTTGGCACCCCTATGATTCGGATATTGGAATGTTTAAAGTTGTCCTGGAGGTTCCTAAACCTCCCCTCATTTTTTTGAATTCTTGTTTCTTCATTCTGTTGTGGTTGAATGTTTATTTCTTCCTTCTAGTCCAAACCATTGATTTTAGTCCTGGTTTTCTTCCTGTCACTGTTGGTTCCCTGTTCACTTTTCATAGCCTTCACTTTTTTTTTTTTTAAGATTTTATTTATTTATTTATTTATTTATTTTAGAGAGGGAAAGGGAGGGAGAAAGAGAGGGAGAGAAACATCAATGTGTGGTTGCCTCTCACGTGGCCCCCACTAGGGGCCTGGCCTGCAACCCAGGCATGTGCCCTGACTGGGAATCGAACCTGCGACCCTTTGGTTCGCAGCCCACGCTCAATCCACTGAGCTACGCCAGCCAGGGCATCATAGCCTTCACTTTTTCCTCTATTTTGTGACCATACTCAACCAATTCTATGAGCATCCTGATTACCAGTGTTTTGAACTGTGCGTCTGATAGGTTTACTCTCTCTTTGTTGCTTAGTTGTATTTTTTCTGGAGCTTTGGTCTGTTCTTTCATTTGGGCCTTTCTTTTTTTTTTTGGTCTCTGTGCATCTGTTACGTAGTAAGGGGCGGAGCCTTAGGTGTTTGCCAGGGCAGGCAACCCAGGTCACTGTGTTGTGGTGCTGTGTGTGGGGAAGTGGTCTGAGAGGGAACAATGCCATTTATTCAATTCTCTATTGGCTTGCACTTCTCCTGCTACTCATAATCAAATTGGGCCCTTATGGTGCTGATTCCCGTGTGGGTGAGCTTGTGTACATTTTAGGACCATGTAGGTCTCTCCAATGAACTCTCCTGTAAGGCTGGGAGTTTCTCCTGCTGCCACCTCAACCCCCACAGGTGTTTACAGTCAGAGGTTTTGAGGCTTTATCTCCCCTCACTGGAACCCTGGGTTGTGAGGTCTGTCTCACTCCCCAGTTGTTCCTCCTGGTTTATCCGCATGCAAATGTGGTACTTCCTGGTCCTCCAGCCGCCACCTTGCCTGAAGTCCTCTCTGTCCAGGCTGTCTGTCTCCACCCCTCCTACTGGTCTGGATGAATGTTTCTTCTTTAACTCCTTGGTTGTTGGACTTCCATACAGTTTGATTTTCTGTAAGTTCTGGTTGTTTTTTGTTTTTAAATTTGTTGTTGTCCTTCTTTTGGTTGTGTGAAGAGGCATAGTGTATCTACCTATGCCTCCATCTTGATCCTCATATTTGTTGATTGCATGTAATTGAAATCTAAAATTTTTGATGATGTTATGTAATAGGTGATTTAATCTTTTCATTAGCTTGTATATTTGGCACATTTTTCTCTGTTGTAGTGTTGAGTCTAAAAAAGGGCAGAGACTTAGGTATCTAGGGCAAGTTATAAAACAGGTAAGGATGTCTAAGTGAAATTTTCATGGCTCTATTTTTGAAACTCTAGTAAAATAATTACATTTAATTTATTCCTTGAGTAATTTAAAGGAGTTTTGCATGCTCCAATTTTGAAAATATTTCTTAGATTTGTTTTGATATCTAACTTGAGGTCTACTACCAGTGTATATATTTGATAATGTAATAATTTTTTCCAGATTATTTTTAGAGAATAAAGTGAGTTTTTAAAGTTATAAAGTATCACATCTCAGTTTTATTGACTTTAAAAATTGAAAATGATCCTTGACACAAAATTCATGAATTTTTCTTTGCATCTTGGTCTGAAATCTTTGTTACACAGCTTATTTTTTCCCTTGGTTACTGTTTTTTTTTTTAACTTTTCCACATTTTTGTTGGAATTGCTTACAGTTAAAGGAAGTTTTGACTGCCAGTTATGTTTTCTCTTTCTTTGTGGGAAACTCTTGGAGCCTTTGAGAAGAAGGTGACAGCTGACCTTATTTGTTGCATTACCGGTATCTCTAGTAGAAGTCGTGAGGATGGAAGCATGGCTATTCCCTTGTAAGGGTCTTCTTGACCGACTATTGGGTTCGGATTTTCCTATTGGAATAATGAACACAATTCTTAGCTTAGTGTTTGAGGATTTCACTTTATCTTCAATTTTCTTATCTTCCCCTTTATGAACCTTTTGCTCCCTTCAAAGGAGGCCATTTGGAACCCTAATGCATTTTGAGAATTTCTAGTTTAGTCTCTTGGCTCCACATATCTTTTTCCTCTGTTTGGCCTCCTCCTCTTCAAATATGTTGGCTGCTCTAAGTTTGATCAGTATTTTAAAGCCTTTATATATTTATGTTAGCCTTTTATTACTTGTTTTTGGTTATTGCCTATTTTTCTCTATTTGTGCATATTTGTCATATTGTTTCTAAGTAATTCACTTCCTAACATGTTTGTGATAAAGTCCAGGAAGTAAATGTTTGAGTAAATCCTAATCTTACAATAAAATTCTAGGTTGGAATAATGCTGAGGCAGTTTTAACAGAACTTCAATTTCCTTGAAATGGAGAACTTTTATTAAGATAAATGATAGACTTCATCAGTCTTACTTTTTTAATAACATACTTTTTATTTTTAAACCATAGTCTTTTTTTCTTATTCTAGTTCAACTTTGCTGGCTTTTATCATGGAGTTGTTGAAGAATTCAATTGCCATGCAGGAGCAGATGCTTGCCTGCAAGGGATTTTTGGTGATAGGATACAGTCTTGAAAAGGTAAAGTATGAAATGCTTTTTACATGTTTGAGTCTCAATTTGTAGGCCGTGGACTTGATCTCCTAAGTGGCTGAGAAGTTCAGTCTGTAAGTGTCTCCTTGGTGATGTAAAATCACCTAAATTAAAATAACCTTCTGTTGTTTTTATCTTGCTCCCATTGCTTTATGAGAGAAAAGTGGTTAAGTCTTTTGGCATCTTTAACTTTGAGCATAGCCTGTGGGCCAGCATTTTTCTGATACTGACAACCTTTAATTTACTTACCCTGCTTAGTGATGTTAGTGACCTCTGAAATACCTTTCTTTGCAGTCTTCCAAATCCCATGTCAGCAGAGCAGTGCTTGAACTTTGCCTTGCATTTTCAAAATATCTGAGTAACCTGCAGAATGGGCTGCCCCTGCTCAAGCAGTTGTGTGATCATATTCTTCTTAACCCAGCCATATGGATTCATACCCCAGCCAAGGTAACGTGAATATCGATTTTGTTTTAGTGTCTTCACGTTTTCGTTCTTGAGTGATAATTGAGGATTTTTTTCTATCCTTTTGTGTGCTATAATGTAAGATTTCAGCGGATCGCATTTTTTGGCTAAGCATATTTTTTAGGTAAATTTTCAAGTCTTTTGTTTCTTTTTTTGTAAATCAGTATAAGTATTTTTAAAAAAGAGCTATAGTCTTTATTTTCTGCTGTTATATAAAACAATTTTATTTCAGAGAGACTTTGATTTACTAAATATGAATCGAAGCTGGACAGGTCCAGTGTAAATGTGATGTTTCTGTAACTGTAGTTCTGTTCTATTGCGCACACACACATATATGTGTGACTGTCTTCATTCCTTAACTCACTGAACCCTTTCCCTCTTTACAAGCATATACCTTCTGCCAACATGATGAGTTCCTGAGTTTAATTCCTAAGAACAGCTGAAATGTCACCCTTTCTTGAAGACTTCCATGATATGCTGGTCTCATTTAATCATTTTAATTTCACATTAACTCAAACTATTATATAGAATTATATTTGTACACAATTCGTTTAGTACTGTAACAATAAACCAGTTACTTCTAAGTGAACATATTGTGTATTTGTGATAAAGTATATAAATAAAACCTTTGATAAAACCTAATGTATTAAATTGTCCTAAACATATTAATAGTGGTATTGTTAAGGAGAACTTGAAACAAATTTTTATTAAATTACATAATTGCATCTGTATTATCTGCAGTTTTTATTAGAGGTTGCATTACTTCAAACCCATTAATTTCCTCTCTGCTCCCTCCCTCCCTCCCTTTGGTCCACTTGCCATGTTTCTCATTGTTTAGAATAGCACATACTTATTCTAGTTGTCAGAAAAAAATGTCTACAGACTTTTTGTGTTTCTAGAGTCATACTATCTTATTTTCAGCTGGTCTTTTCAAATGTTGAAGAGAAAAACAGCTGCTGACTCTGATTGCCATTTGGAAATAATCAAAGGAGACAGCTGGAGGTTGTAGCTTTTTATCTGCAGGCTCAAATTTGACCTCTTTCTCTACTGTGACCCTCAGTCTTATTTCTTTTCAAGGATTGTTTCAAGTTACTTTTTAAACCTTTTACTAGACACTTCTTTGTCTTACTAAACGGCATATTTGTAAGGCTTGGGGTCTCTTTTGATGTGGTCAAAAGGCTCTTATTAATACTTAGTTGTAGGGATATGTTTTTAAAATTTTATTATATCATTTCCTTTAGTTCCTGGTATTATTACACTCAATTTCTTACCTTTTCCTTGTTAATAATTCTCTTTAATTTCCTCTTTAGAATTTGCAGTTGATTTAAGTAATATTAAACTTTCCTTCTAATTTAACTGTCTGCTTTGTATATCTATGAGGAGTTATATCTATTTTTATTTTATTAAAAGGTAGTTATAACAAAGGGCAGATCCAAAATTTGTTCGATTTGAAGGTCATGCAATTTTGGGAGGGAGGAGCTTTTTAAGAAGAAGAATGATAAAATGCATACAAATATTAGGGTTAGGGTCTTGAAGGAACCTGTATGGATGAGTGGGCATAAAGTTTGAGCTTCATTAGTTTTTGGTAAATTCACCTCTGTTTACCAAGGTTGAGGCTACGGATGTATGAATCAAACTTTGCTTTTGGAAAAGGGTGCTCACAGTGATTCAGAATATCCATTTGTCTTTGATCTGCGCGGCTACAGTCTTTTTGGAGACCTCACGAGAGAGGTGGGTTGTCTGGTGTGCAGGAGTCCTTCATCTGAGCGGCTGCTTCCTGCCGGGCATATGGAATCAGTGGTGAACAAGAAAGACCTAAATCCTGCCTTCCTAGCGTTTCAGGTCTAATGGGAAAGGTGGTTGTTAACACGTAATTTGTGTGGTTATTAGATCATATAATGCGTGAATGAGGAAGGGTTTATTCATAATTAGTACATGAATAATCTTGAGGCCTCCATTCTTATCTCAATATGTGGCTATTAATTCCTATCCAGTTTTCCATATTTTTATCACTTTTTGGCCAGAATTACTGTATGTTTTTAACATATTACTCTCATCAGATCATTTCTGAGCCTTTAAACTTTTAATGGTTTTCCAGTGTTTTCAGTATAAAGTAATCCCTTTTCTAGCATTAAGTTTTCATGCTAATTCTCCTTTGTAGGCTTTCTCACTCAAAAACTCAGTTATCTTCAAGGGCTAGGCAGGTACTAAAAGGTTATCCCGGAGCAGTGGTTCTCAACCTTGGCTGTTGATAGAATCAAGAGAGGTTTTAAAAATCAAAACCAAGAACAGAACCCATCCCCTCCACCCTAGATTCTGATTTAATTGGTGGGGTCAGGGCCTTTTAAAAAATGCTTTTCAGGTATTTGAATGCACAGTGAGGAATGAGGACCATTGTTCTGGATCTAGGGAAACCTTTTGTACCATTATTTTCTGTTTGAAATGTCCCCTTTTGTTCTGTCTACCTATCCTACTACTCAGCTTCAAAGCCTACCTTGATACCTATGTTATTAGTGAAGATTTTCCTGACTATTTTAGCTTATCCTATAATAGTTTCTCTAGTCTCTGAATTCATAGTATTTAACAACTCTGTGCCACTCATTTTGCAATTAATTGCATATTACCTTGTAAACTTTATTTCAGTAGCTGTCTTTATCACTTTTAGTTTTTCACTTAAATTTGTGTGTATTTTTTAAACTCTTAGCTGGCTTTCAGCTACTGAGGGACAGTGTGTATACCATTATACTTCCATAATAGAGTACTGTATATAGAGGTGGATGTAAGTATTTCTGGATAACCGAAATAGCATTGTTAAGAATTTGAACCATGGCACATAAAGTGTTAAATAACCTCAGTGAAAAGGAAACTGGGCCTATTCGTTTGAACAGCAGTAGCTCCAGTAGCTACGTCAAAATGATGTTCTCTTCAGCCAGTCACTGGATTACAGTGTGTATATATGTAGTTTTCTAAACTATAATCATCTTCTAAGCCTCCATTTTGAGTGGTTCAGAATCTACCATTCTTTACCATTTATGGTTAGTGATTGACTCCCTAGGTTATTTAGCCCTGATTGTTTATTTTTCAAGCAACTGGATGATAGGCACTTAATTTTTGCTCTCTAAAGAAATCACCAGGTATTTTGCAGGGTTAAAAATGAAAATGTCCTCCATGTCCAGGCAAGGTAACATAAATGCTCAGCTGTAAATGATCAGGTAGAGTTTGGCCTTTGGCCACAGGAGTATATATGCTTTACTTTTAAAGTTGTTCACTTTATAAAGTGTGTCCACTACCCATGACATGAAAAATTCTTGATTTTGACATTAAAGTAGAGCAGGGATTTTCAACTAGTGTGCCACAAGAACTTTAAAGTATGCAGTACCTGACTATTAGGGTCACTGACTTCTTTTCCCTTTGACTGTTAAATTAAAAAAATGACAACAGCCAACACAACAATAGCTATCTGATGTGAAGGAACCAAAATTATACCTATTTTTTTTTTGCCGGGTCTGCAGAAAATGTGATACTTTTTTTTTAGTGTGCCACAGAACTTTAGCAATTAGTTTATGTGTGCCATGAGATGACAAAGGTTGAAAATCGCTGGAGTAGACCAAAAGCACGCTTTATGTTCTTCTGTTATAAATAGTACATTTTTTGGTGAGTTTTAGAGCCATAATGTGGCTGAACTTTTGTGTTCAGAGGAAGCGTGTGGTGGTGGGGCACCACTTAATATTCTTCTTTGTCTCACGTATTAAGACCTTCTGTTTTGAAGTTAATAAGTTCTTGTGTGTTTGTTTAGAGTATTTACTTAGAAATTAAGGTTAGTAGAATCCTTAATTGGAGGAGAGGGATGATAAACATGCTTACAAACTGTAATGTTATGTTTACAATCTTTATAGTAATGAACAACTATAACAGAATTGTATTTTTTTATAGTAAATAATTCTTATGGTAGGCTTTACATGTTTCTGTATGAGTTTGTTTCTTTTGAGTTAATTTTACTTCTTTTTTCAGCTATGGCCACGTCTCCTTTTTGGGGGTTTTACTAGCTTCTGATTTTTTCCAAAACAAGAAAAATTTCTGAAGCCACTATGCATAGCATTAGTAATTTTATAAAGTTACACATGTTCGTGGATAGTTGCTGATTGCTGAATAAGAACCAGTTTTTCCCATAGCATACTAGTGCTGCAAAAATTTGATACACTTAGGCGTGTTTATTTTATAATGCTACTGTAAAAGAAGACTTTACCTGATTTTATTTTGTAAGGAGTGTGTTTGTGTGTGGGTTTCAGTTCATATGTGTTCCTTATTAACATGGAAGTTACTATCAAGCTCAGCATCTTAGTTTTTGGAACAAACACAGTTCAAGCAAAGCAGCCTGAGGGCATCACCAGAGATGGGTAAAATGCTGGTCTGCTCCTTTGATTTAAGCTCCTCATTTGGATTCCCTAGGTTCAGTTGACACTTTATACTTACCTGTCCACTGAATTCATCGGGACTGTCAACATATATAATGCCATCCGGAGAGTCGGCACGGTGCTTCTCATCATGCACACCCTGAAGTACTATTACTGGGCGGTGAATCCTCAGGATCGCAGTGGTATCACCCCGAAAGGATTAGGTATGTTTCCTGTGTCAATATATTATGTTATGTATATGGTGAATCAGGATTTTCTTTTCCTTTTTTTTTAACCAATACTGTTACAGTATAGGGAAGTTTTTGTAAATTTCATCATGGCAAATTTTCTTTTAATCTATTGATTATATTGATGTTTATCCTAAATCGTGATCACCAGAGGTTAATAACTTGCTACTTTTAAAGTTAAGATAAAAGTAGCATAAAAAAATGCTACTTTTGATGGTGTGAGTAGTTTTGGGAGCAGCTACGATCAGAATGATTGTTTTAAGTCACTGAAAATGGGAAGAAAGTCTACGTAGCAACTGGTGTTGATGCTGGTGCCAGTTATCACAGTGAGATCATTGGAAAGTGTTTTGGGGGAGATGGAGTTTTCTTGCAGAAGTAGGGAATATCTGCTTCTAATAAATAGTATAATGAAATCACAACATTTCAGTAATTATTTTCCTGTGTAATCAGGAAACTAGATGACTTGCAGTATAGTGTTCATTTGTAATGTCAGGAGTTCATGGAAGGGGTCAAAATAAAAAAATTGGCAATTGGTGGCTCTCTTGATTGTGAGTATTGCAAAACCTGCTTCAAACCGCCTTACATCATAAAAGGGAGTGAGTCAGTTTGTATAATCCGGCCGTTTTCAGTTAAACTGGGTGCGGGGCTCAGAATTTGGCCCTTGGCAACAGTTTGTCTCTTTCCATTCCCAGCTCCTCTCTGTGGGCTTTTCCACGCGTTCTCTCCCTTTGTAGCACCAGGCAGCCACTTCACCTTCACATTTTCACAACTTCGAATCCAGCAAAGGACCATCTGCCTGTAGTGAGCATTTCCAGAAAAAGTCTCTTAGTGTTTTTGTTGCTCATTGGCTCTGATTGCATTATGTGCCCATCTGTGCGGCAGGTATTCGTCAGCTTGCCCAGGCTCTGAGGCCCTTCCTACCTCCAAAGCACACGATCTGACAGTGAGGATGGGTTCGGTCCCTTGATAAAAACTGTGGGCCTTGCTTGGAAGTGGGAACCGGATGCTGGAGAGTCAAACAACATCCATTTTGTACTCCATTTTGCACTCAAAGGCTTCAGCTGTTCAGTGATATAGAAAGATAAGGTTTCCTATTTGTACAGTACTTTTTTTATCCTTTTCAAAATACGCTTGATTTATTCTCAGAGAATGTGCTGTCTACAATTTAGAAAGCTGTGAGGACACAAACAAGTAATATGATCTCTTTGAGCTGGCAAGGTTGTGGTGGATCTAGAACGAGGTAGTAATTTCCTGACGACTATTTCATGGTGCTGTTGGTGTACCATGTACTGCCTTGGGCATTGGTGTTTTATTCCGGCTTTGATTTTGTAATAGATCAGTGACATTGGGAAAGTCTCAGACTTCAAGTGAGAGAGATGGACCAACTTTATGATTCTATTGTAACTCTGTAACCTATTCTTTGTCTAGAAATTGTCATGTGGAACAGATTTTAAACAATTTTCTTGCACTTTTAATTGATCTGTTCAAGGTCATGGTGGTCTTATGCTTTGGTGGTCTAGGAACTAGTTGTAAATAATGATTACTGGGGGAAAAATTGCAGAAAACAGGTACTCACTTAGGATCTTAGAACAATGGGTGTTTGGTTTCAAAGCTTTCTGGGAATTATATGTTTGAGACATGAAAATTGACTTTAATGTGAGCCATGTGTGACCAAGGACTTGCTGGAGAAGTGAAGTCAGAGGTAGTCAACATAATGTTTCACTTCCTCATGAGTGATACTGTGTTGAGTTGTGCTTTTGAGATTTTTGGATTAGTTTACAACAATGGTAACAGTAGAGAAAAAGGTTTTTTCCTACTAAACTCACATAGAAGTTTAGATTTTTTTTTTTCTGGTAAACTTATGTTACCATAGTATCATTCTGAGAGTATTTTAAAACAAAATATAAGTGCCTATTATTACTGAATACGAAATTTCTTCCCTCACTTTTATGTTTTGAAATTCCTTTGATATTATTTAAAGACTTCTTTAGGGCAGTTTGAGCAGAGCCGATTTTGTTAAGTGGAGCATTATGTATGTACAATTGTGTCTGCGACTGAATGCTGGTCTTTCTAGAGCATAAGGCTCTTGAGGATGCTGACCTTTGTATTCTTATAAATAAGTGGAAAAACAATTGGGGATGCAAATTTTATACTTAGCTTTGTGGTCTTTGAAATACTAAGTATGTGTATATATATGTATTTTTTTTTTTAAGATGGACCACGACCCACTCAAAAAGAAATACTTTCTCTAAGAGCATTCTTATTGATGTTCATTAAGCAATTAGTGATGAGGGTGAGTTCATCTCTATTATCCTAAAGCATGTGTGTATTGTACCTTGTAATTTCAGATAAAATACAATCTTGGTTTATTTGCTCTGTTACCAGGGTTACAGATTGGAAAATCCTTCGCAAGATATTCATTATAATGTTTGTTTTTTGATAATTGTGATGGGTGTTATATGAAAGTCTGTAGCAGTTCAGGTGTGCTCACTCTTTCATTAAGCAGGTATTTGCTGTTTCTGTTCTGTCCCTGGCACTGCTCGATGCAGCAGTCACAAAGCTGCCCAGGGAGGTTTTAGCTTAGGGAGCCCCGTACACCTGACATTCATGTTCGGAGGAAGAATTTTCCTGTACAAATACACCAGCGAGGTGTGTCAGCCTTTAAAAATGACTATAGCTTGTCTAATTTCATTCTACTATAGAGTAAAATGCAATATTATTTTTAAGAAAGGTGTTTTTGTTTATATTGTAAGATGGCAATACATAAATGTATTTGTTGCCAGTGTTTTATTCAGTATTTTTTTAAAGATTTTATTTATTTTTAGAGAGGGGAAGGGAGGGAGAGAAACATCAATGTGTGCTTGCCTCTCAAGCACGCCCCACTGGAGGCCTGGTCCACAACCCAGGCATGTGCCCTGACTGAGAATCTAACCAGTGACCCTTTGGTTCTCAATCTGGTTCTCAATTTGGTGCTCAATCGACTGAGCCCCCCAGCCAGGGCTTATTCAGTATTTTTTATAACATTTTATTTCTTATTCTTTACAATTTAATGCTTTATTAGCTGTTACATAATATTACAGTACATTGATTTAGCTTTTAGTATATATTGCAGACTGAGATACATTTCATTTATTTAAAGATTTATCTTTTAAATTGACTTTATTATTGTTTTTATTTGTTTCTTAATTATTGTTTTTTGAGAGTGCACCTTTGTTTTATGGTTAATAATTGATAGACTAGGTTGAAAATTTCATACTGCATTCATTTAGAAGTCCACTCTTTTTCTCAGTGACATTACTTAATTTTTTTAATGCCTAACATTTTAACTTGGTAATTTTAGAAACTTTATTTTACTTCCCAAATTTAACAGAAAAGATTAATAGAAAAGGTGTCTTCTATATTTAGAGGAGTGATGGGTATGGATAATACTCTTTTCTTTATTGTTAATTACTGTTTTTTGCTTGCTCACTTCGGGATTCTGTAGCTTTATTAGATAGGTTATCATATTGTATAAGGTACCAAAACCAGGATACTGATATCAGACCTCTTTTGGCTTCTGCAGTCCTGAAAACTGTGTGTCTTTAGTGCGTCCCTCAGCTTTTATTTTAAATTTAGTTTCTATATTACATTATCTTTTTGTATATAATTATGGCATCTGACCATGTTAACAAATCTTATGTGTATGATTTCCATTAAAAAGTTTTTTAATATGCAAATTTAAATATTTGTTCATGTTTTTAAAGGATTCTGGAGTGAAGGAAGATGAACTACAAGCCATTCTTAACTACCTGCTCACTATGCATGAGGTAACATTTCAATTTTATGTTTTGGGATTTCTTTTTCTTCGGGCTGTAATATAGGCTTTATTTTTAAGTTAAAAAGTTGTCTTTCATTAATGCTACACATGTGATGGGGAACAAATCTATCTTGGAACTAAATGTTAGCAACCTTCATATAAATATCCTTTATTAACACAAGAGGGCTCAGAGAAATATTATGAAAGGCTTTAAAAGTGTTAACATTAGACCTTAACTAAACTAACTATGAAATATATCAAAGAATACTTTTAGTGTATTTCCAGGAACCAGTGTAACAAATGAAAAAACAGGTCCCCAAAATGACTAAAAGTAATTGGATTTTAAAATTCCCAAGACACAGTTTTCCTGTTGATTTTGCACGACTGTTCAGTTAAACAACTCCTTGTAATGGGGCTTAAAATTACATGGTTGAAGAGCAGGTTGATATGTGTGGGTTTTTTTCCTTTATTTTTTTTAGCACTGGGGAAATGTAATATATGCAAGATGTAGTCTAACCAAATAATTTGATTAAATGTGTTTTAAATAAGTAAATTTTGGAAATTGGGATTTCATATAAAATGCATTTTCAATAATTAACCTTCTTATGTTATAATTCATGTTTTGTTAGTTAACAAGTATCTGTTGCAGTCTGAAATAATGCCTTCTTTAATCATTAATAAATGAGAGAGATTGCTGGGCCCCGTCTTTGTTAATTGGGGCAGAAAAGAATAGATTAAATTTCTTGATGGCATTATTTTTGGCTCAGACATTTATTGTGATTTCTTTTTACTGTTGAGTTGGGCATTCTGTTTTCAGATTTTCTTGATCCAGTCTAACGGTTAAACATTTTCATTTGCACTTCCTGGTAATTTGTTGTTACATGTGATTATGATTTTTATTAACCTTAAGGGACAAAAGTAATTCATAAAAGAGAAACTGGAAGTCACAGTGACCTTATCTTTTCTGTGAGTCTATTCACAGATCTTTCAGTTCCTTCAAATAACACTTTTCCAAAGTCTCAGGGCCCTGGCTGTAGATCACTTAGCATGTAGAGGATCAGGTCCTCAAGTAGCTACCCTAAGTGGAAGTTCAAAAGCAGGGAGTGGAACCTAGACGCAGGGCAGCAGAGATGGCCACCTGTTGCTTCCCTCACCTCTGTGGTCAATATTGCCCAAGTTGGCCCTAATGATAAGCATACCTACTGAAATATTCAGCAACAGTTGTAAGGAATTTTCTTGAATTTTTTAATCTTCAGAATTCATACATGATCCTGTGCTATTCTGTAAATGTTAGCAAGTTACACAACACACAGTAGTATGTTAACTCAGTAAACATTCACTGATACCTATATCTTTAATGCTGAAAGTAGGTAATATGTGAGAGCCATCCAATCGCCATTTCCCAAAAAGCTGTCTTTTGGAAATAGTTCCTTGAGAGGTTCAGTGAACAAAGTGGTTCGGGTCAGTTTTAGGATGCGGTACATCATGCGTTGCCCCCCGCACTACTGCCAGAGTCACTACATCTGTTATCTGTTGAAGGCTCTGCCATCTTGGTATAATTGAAAGAACAACGTAGTTCCCCCAATTTCTTGGTGTGTAAATCTTCCTTTAAAAAATCCTGTTAAGTCAGGTTAATATCTATAGAATGTGTTTTAGGAAATCTTGATATAGTGTAAGACAGGGGTGTCAAACTTATTGTCACTGGGGGCCACATCAGCCTTGTGGTTCCCTTCAAAGGGCCGAATGTAGTTTTAGGACTGTGTAAATGGAACTATTCCTTAATGAGGGGCAAGGAGCTCGGCGCTGTTGCTGGGTAGAAACAAGGTGCCAGCCCAGGTAAAACAAGGTGGAGGGCTGGATTTGGCCTGCAGGCCTTATGTTTGCCACCTGTGGTAAAAGAGGCATTTTATTTCTTTATGAAGAAATTATGACTATTTGGTTTTGTGTACTTTCAGTTGTACAGATGAATACATATATGTAAAGAACCAATTTGTTAAAACAAGTATATATGTCTACTTATTTTTTGAAGTTGAAATTTCTGTTTTAGAAATATCCACTATTCAAATAAGTTATTCAAATAAGTTATTTTTTTATCTTTAAAAATTTTTTCTGCAATGATTTTAGGATGACAATCTAATGGATGTCCTACAGCTGCTTGTTGCATTAATGTCAGAGCATCCTAACTCTATGATACCTGCTTTTGACCAAAGGAATGGGTTGCGGTAAGAGTTCAGTATATCAAGACTTTCCACATGTTTAATATCAATGATTCAATGGAAGATGATAGAGTCTTAGATATGCAAAGTATTACTGGATCTTTTTTAAACTTAGTTATTAAAGGTTGAAATTTTTACATAGAAGCATATTTGAAGTCTTAACATTTTAAGATAATCATGTTTCTGATTTTTTTCTAAGTGTTTATGAGGAAGGAAAGGCTATAATGAATTTATTGAACTTTGCTTATCCTCAAATTTAGTATTATACTCAAATTTTGTTACGCTTTGCTACATTGAAATCTATAGACTGTGGCTGAATGACCTCAGGTTTTTTTAAAGAATTAGATTACTTAATTTCTGAGACTTGAATATGAAATTTACTTTCACATTTGTCTTTCAAATCTTTTACTTTTATAAATGTATTTTATTTTTGATTATCATTCATTGTCTGTTATCATTATCATTCACTTTCCTGTTTTCTTTTCATGATGATATTTCACAAATATAAATTTTTGCTACCATTAAACAATGATTTTTCGTATTGATGTAAAAAATGTTGATAATCTCCAAAGACCACTAATACGCCTGTAATTCTCTCAAAGCCAGCTTTATGCTGTACAATTTGCATATGTACATGCATGGAAAAGTTGCCATAGTTTCTAAATATTCCAATTTGTTCTCATTTCTTGGTTTTCAGTAAAAGGAACAATAGCTAGCATGAGACAGAAAAGTTTTTTTGTAATACTTACAAAAAACTTTTTAGAGCAGTTTTATATTCACAGTAAAACTGGAGGGAGATGCCGAGATTTCTCCTCTACCTCCTGCTCCCACAGAGGTATAGCTACCCACCCCCAACCATTGTGAACGTCCCCAGCCAGAGGGGGGACTGTTAATGAACCTGCATTGACACATCATAGTCACACAGAGTCCACGGCTCACTCTTGGTGGTGTACATTCTGTGGAGTTTTGACAAATGTATGATGAAATGTATCTGTAATTAGGGTGTCATGCGGGGTATTTCCGCTGCCCTAAAAATTTCCTGTGCCCTATTTATCTTCCTCGCCCTACCCCTGTCTCTCCAAGCCCTGTCTCCATAGTTTTAATGTCTTCCTGGTTTTTCCTTTTCCAGAAGGTATATATACTTGGAATCCTCCAGTAGCCTTTTCAGATTGGCTTCTTTCATTTAGTAATAGCCATTTCAAGTTCCTCCATGTCTTTTCATGGCTTGATAGTTTATTTCTTTTGGGGCTGAATAATATTCTGTTATTTGCATGTATACAGTTTATCCATTTATGTTCTGAAGGACATATTGGTTGCTTGCAAGTTTTGACAATTGTATACAAAGCTGCTTAAAAAATTGTATACACATGCTTACGTGCATGTGTGGACATAAGTTTTCAGCTCCTTTGGGTAAATACCAATGAGTACCTAAGCATTTCATTTTTTGGGTGCTAATGTAAATGCTGTTAGGCTTTTAATTTCACATTACACTTGTTTATTGTTGGTACATAGGAAAGCAATTGACTGTCACGTTCTACAACCTTGCTGTAATCTCTTTGTGGTTCTAGGATTTTTGTTGCTTAGTTCTAGATTTTCTCCACAGGTGGTTATGCCATTTGTGAACAAACTTTTATGTGTTCCTTCTCAATCTGTATACTGTTTTTTCCCTTTTCTTGCCTTACTGCATCATCGAGAATTTCTAGTATGATGTTGGAGAGGAGTGGTGGTGGTGGGGCATCCTTGTCTGGAACCTGATCTTACTGGGAAAGTTTCAAGTTTCTTCCCTTTAAGTGTATGTTATCTGTAGGTTTTTTGTAGATAAATCTATTAAGTTCCCTGTATTTCTAGTTTAGAGTTTTTAACATGAATGGGTATAGGATTGTAGCACACGGTTTTTCTACATCTATTGATATGATCAGTAATTTTTCTTATCTGTTCACATAATGGATTACATTGATTTTCAAATGTTGACCTAGCCTTGCATACCTGGGGTAATAAATATCACTTAGTCATGGAATATAATTCTTTTAATGCTTTTTTTAGATTTTAATTTTTTTGAGGATTTTTTTCATCTTTTGTGAGATACTGGTCTGTATTTTTCCTGCAATGCCTTTTTCTGGTGATGGTGCCTCATAGGATGGGTTAGAAAGTATTTCTTCTGTTTCTGTTCTGTGAAGGGTATTGTAGAGAATTGGTTTAAGTTCTTTCTTAAATGTTTGGTAGAATTTACCACTGAATCAGTCTGGCTTGGTTCTTTCCATTTTGGACCATTACTAATTATTTATTCAATATCTTTGGTAGATACAAGCCTATTTAGAGCATCTTTTTTTTCTTCTGAGTTTTGGCAGATTGCGTGTTTCAAGGAATTGGTCTCTTTCATCTAGATTACAGAATTTCTGGGCATAGAGTTATTTGTAATATTTTTAAATTACCCTTTATATGTCCATGGGATCTGTAGTGATATCTCCACTTTCATTTCTGATGTTAATAAATTGTGTCCTCTGTCTTTTTTTCTTAAGCTGACTAGAAGCTTTTCGATTATATTATTGTTTTAAAGAACTACGTTTTGGTGTTGATTTTCTCTTGATTTACTGTTTTCAGTTTTGTTGATTGGTAGTCTGTTACTTATTACTTATTTACTTCTGCTTGCTTTGGATTCAGTTTTACCCACTTTTTCTGGTTTCCTAGGGTGGATTACTGATTTAAGTTCTTCCTTTCTACTAGTATGTGCTTTCAGTGCTAGAAGTTTTCCTGTAAAGTGTAGTGTTTGCTGTGTGGACTTTTATAAGTTGTGTTTTTGTTTTAATTTAGTTGAAAATGTTTTAATATTTCTTGAGATTTCTTTTTTCATCTACATGTTATTTAGAAGTGTGTTGTTTAAACTCCAGGTATTTTGGAATTTTGCAGCTATCTTTCTGTTACTGACTTCTCGTTTAATTCTACTGCAGTCTGAGAGCAAACAGTATATAATTTCTAGTCTTTACATTTGTTTAGGTGTGTTTTATGGCCCCAAATGTGGTCTACTTGGTCAATGTTCTGTGTGAGCTTGAGAAAAATGTACATTCTGCTGTTGTGTGAAGTAGTCTGTAGGTAGCAGTTATATTGATAGCAATTGATCGATGATGGTGTTGAATTCACCGATGTCCTTACTGATTTTCTGCCTGCTGGGGCCTGTTCATTTCTGAGAAATGGATGTTGACGTCTCTAACTCTGGTAGTGAATTCACCTACTTCTCCTCACGTACTCTTACACTTTATTGTTCGGCACACGCATGTTAAGGATTATCATTTCTTCTTGGATAATTGCCACCTTTATCATTACTTAATTCCCTTATCCCTGATAACTTTACTAACTTTGAAGCCTTCTCTGTCTGAAATTAATATAGCTATTTTTGCTTTCTTTTGATAAGCGTTAGCATGGTATATTTTTTTCCATTCACTTACTTTTAATTTATATGTTTCTTTATATTTACAGTGGGTTTTTCTTAAACAGTGATTTTAAAAAATATTTATTTTTAGAGAGAGGGGAAGGGAAGGAGAAAGGGAAAGAAACATTGATGTTTGAGAGAAACATCGATTGGTTGCTTGCCTCAGTGGGGGACTTGGCCTATAACCCAGGCATGTGCCCTGATTGGGAATTGAACTGGCGACCCTTAGGTTCGCAGGCCTGTGCTCAGTCCACTGAGCCACACCAGCCAGGGCTAAACTGGGTTTTTGAAGACAATCTCTAGTGGAGAAGTGTTTTAAAATGTTATAAGTATATATTAAAATCACCCATTTCTTACTTGAAATTAGATTTATAATATAGGACTATGAAAAAATTTACATATATTTGAAATGTTTTCTTTTGAGTAATAGGAGTAATTTGTTCTTTAATTCACTCAGTGTTATCTATAAACTGTTGGCATCAACAAGTGAAGGAATCAGAGTGCAAGCTCTCAAGGCAATGGGCTATTTTTTAAAACACCTGGCCCCCAAGTGAGTATGCATGAAATCTAAAATGAACTGTAGTATATTACTTATTTTGCACTAAGTAGTCTCTCTTTTCTCTATCTTTATTCAGAAAATGCTATATAAATTTAATCTCATTTCTCCACATTAAAGATATAGTGGGAACAGGAGTATGTTATTTTCAATGAAAATTATTTAAATTTTCTATGTAGTTTTGTTCAATATGGGAACACATTTGTATTAATTGAATTCTAGATACAATGGAGACTTCATTTCAGGTGACTTGTTCATCATTTCCTTTCTCTGTACTATAAAAACTACCGTATTAACTTGGATGTTTGTCCCATAATGTGTTCTGCTATATGTATAATTGAAAACTAAAATTCCCATTCTTTTCTCTTGGCTGGATGCAGACATTCATATCTTACCTATTCCTCCTTGTACCAGGATTGGTTTATTGGGAAAAATAACCATTTTGGTGGTAGAAAAGTGTTAAACTCTGGTGTTTCTGTTGAATACCTGGCTGCCTATAAATACAGTTTTATTCTAACACAGGCACAGTGACTTACTTGGTTATTATCTGTCACAGTTTCCACATGACAGTAACAGTGTTGAGTTGTTGCTGCAGAGACCATATGGTCTTCAAAGCTGAAAATGTTACTATCCAGCCATTTGAAAAAAAAAAAAAAATTGACACGCCAGGTGTAGAATTAAATTTTATAATTCTTTAGTTTCTAAATTCTTGCTTGGAAGTTTAGTTTTAGTATATTTATTATCTTCATGGTATTCATTTTCTTAATTTCTTATATTTCTTTTGCCTCTTTCTCTGCATTGTTTTTCTCTTTAACCACTTCCTAGGCTTTAGATTATCATCCATAGTAGAGCTTAGCTCAGTGCTGACAAAGAGTAGCAACTAGTTAATATACAGTTGCTCTGAAGATTTTGGTGAAGATTTTTGCTGTGTTGTGGAATAGCTAGTCTTACACTTTTCTTTTTAAATTTTAGCTGTGCTTATATTGTACTTTGTATTTCTCTCCTTAAAGATTTTGTGGCCTTGTAAGTTCTAGGTCAACAAAAGTTCGGAGAGTTACTGAGTTGGAATTTATTGGTAATGTGAAAACCATTTTTGTGTCTTCATCATTCATACAAAATAGTGCGTACTGAAACTGTGCATTTGACTCTTTCTTTCTGTGCTGTCACAGAAGAAAAGCTGAAGTCATGCTGGGACACGGACTGTTCTCCCTGTTAGCTGAGAGGCTCATGCTCCACACAAATTTAATCACAATGACCACGTACAACGTCCTGTTTGAGGTAGGAATGGTTAGAATTTAGTTTCACTACTTTCTTATGGAAATGCCTATATAATTGAGTTGATGGCATATAGATGAAATAAGATCATTTAGGTTTGAAGTACAATTTTGAAATTAGTCATTTAAATGATACATGGCTGCATCTTGATCTATTAATCTATGAATTATTAAGCAAGCAGTATTAAGTATTTCCTCCATTGTATTGACTATTTGATGTCTCATTTTATGGTTCAGTAAAAACTGTTAAAATGTTGAAATCATTTAATATACTGTAGAGGATATTTACTGTGATAATATTGGACTGTATAAATTAATGTTGATTGTTATTGTACTTAAAGTTCTTTAACGGTCATAGCAATACAATGATTATGATAATACAGTCTATTGTTTTACATCTGTAGATTCTTATAGAACAGATTTGTACGCAAGTGATCCATAAACAGCATCCAGATCCCGATTCTTCAGTAAAGATACAAAATCCTCGTATGTATTTAAATACTTTTTTTAATTTTTGTTTTTCTTCATTGAGATATTGTGTAAGTTGAAGGTGTTTAACCTGATGATTTAGTACATGAATATATTGGAAAATATTTACCACAATAAGGTTAGTTAACGGGATTTGGCATTTCACAGTTGAAATTTTTGTGCGTGTATGTATGGTAGAAACATTTAAGATTATTCTCTTAAAAACTTTCAAGTGTACAGCCCAGTGTTGTTGACTGCGGTCACCATGTGTATATGACATCTTCAGAATGTCATCCAGTGACTGCACACCCGTACCCTGTGAGTGAGCACCTTCACTTGTTGTGCCCAGTCTCCCCTTTTTATGCTCACACTGTGGAAACCTTAGGTTGTTGAAACCAATGTTGTTGAAAACACATTGAAGAATATTTCATTACAGGTAGTGATACAGTGTTAGTTTTATTTGTGTTTGATGTCGAATTTAACTTGAGATTGACCTTAGGCTATGCGGAAATGTTTGTGTAGAGATTTTGAAGAATTACATAAGATCTTGATTTAATGTATGTTTGGATGATCGGTAAGTTTTCATTGCACTATTTGGTAATGTCAGGCTAAATTATGTGAACCATGGGGGTAGCTCTCATCTTGAATTACTGTCAATTTAAGAACACCAAGTTTGAAATGGAAAACTACCTACTTTGTTATTTATGAACTTCATGTGCTTAATGGTTTAACTTAGAATTCTAAAGAACTTGTACAAAGCGTACATTTTCCATCTTGCTTTTTAAGATTACTGACATTAAAATAACTGGTTTGTAGAGTTTTGAAATTTAATTACTCTTTGTATCATGAGTTGTGTTTGTGGAACTCTATTTCAGTATTAGATTTAGAAACACATGCATGTGTCTGAAGTTTAATTTCTCTGAAGAGAAAGGGAGGGAGAGAAACATTGATGTGCAGTTGACCGCCTCTCACAGGCCCCCAACTGGGGACCTTGCCTGCAACCCAGGTGTGTGCCCTGAGGTGACCTTGTGGTTTGCAGGACAGTGCTCAACCCCCTGAGCCAGGGCACCTATATTTTCTTAAACAGTACTTCACAATAGTATAACCTAAAAATTAGTGGCTATCATCATCATCATCATCATCATCATCATCATCATGATTATCACCATCATTGTAATTGTTGTTCAGGTAGAGAAATTTTGGATTTTCATTAGAAGAATTAAGAAATTGCTCCCTCAGTATCATTAATTGTGTGGTAAAGTATCCACATGTTTGCTCTTTTGAACTTACTGCTTCAGAATCACCAAAAACTTTGGCAAAGCCTGGCTTAGAATTTCTGAGTTTTTATTGACTGATTAATTTTAGGGAGAGAAAGGAAGGGAGAGAGGGAGGGAGGAAGAGAGAGAATGAGAGAGAGATTTGTTTTTCCACTTATTTATGCATTCATTGGTTGATTCTTGTATGTGTCCTGATTGGGGATCAAACCTGACCTCGGCATGTTGGGACAATGCTCTAACCAATTGGGCTACCTGGCCATGGAGAATTTCTAATTGAAGGGCAGATAAAGAGCTTCCCAGACCAGAATAAAGGAGTTCAACATCACCAAACCACTATTATATGAACTGTTAAAGGGACTTATTTAAGAAAAAAAATCAAAACTATGAACAATAAAATGGCAATAAATACATATCTATCAACAGTTGTATCTAAAAAAACAAACTAAGCAAACAAGAACAGAGACAGAATCATGGATATGGAGAGTGTTTGATGGTTGCCATATGGGAGGGAGCTGTGGGGGAGTGGGTGAGGAGGTGAGGGGGTTAGGACGTACAAACCAGTAGTTACAGAATAGCCGCGGAGATGTAAAGTACAGTATAGGAAATGGAGCAGCTGAAGAACTTATATGCATGGCATAGGGATCTGAGCAATGGTGTGGGGATTGCCTGAGAGAGTAGGGGGTGTTGGGTGGAGGGGGGAAAAGCGGAAAGATTGGGACAATTGTAATAGCATAATCAATAAAATATAATTAAAAATAAATTTTTAATGGGGAAAAATTTGTTGTATTTAATTTTAAATTCAGAGTTATAGCTCTTGTTTCTTTTTTAAAGTTCTTTAAATACATAAAAAATTTCTTTTTTCAAGTTCAGAATAAGAAATTTAAGACACCAATGTTACTCCAATAAATTCAATCAAAATTAAACAGTTATCTTTAAAAAAACAAATTTAAGCAGCATTATATTTAATAAGACCATTATAAGAGTAATTTTATTTGTATGTTTTCAGTGTTGAATAGTTAATTTCCTTTGGGCATTTTGGTATCTAATTTACTTTTAAAAGTATGGAAGAAAATCTTGACATCTTTAAAAATTCATGATGAGCCCTGGCCGGTGTGGCTCAGTTGGTTGGAGTGTTCTCTAGTAACCAAAAGGTTGCAGGTTCAATTCCCAGTCAGGGTGCATACCTAGGTTGTGGTCTGGGAGGCAACCAAATGATGATCTGCTCTTTTATTGATGTTTTTCTCTCTTCCCTCTTCTTGCCCTTCCCCTCTCTCTACAAGCAATGAAAAACTGTCCTCAGATGAGGATAAAAAAATTGTTTTTTAAATTCACGATGATAAAGAAAAGGGTAGGTGCATATCATAAATTTTGTTGAAGTTGTGAATTTAATCCTTTTTCCTGATATTTTTGATTACAGTGTTTTTTAAAAAGATCAGCAATACTAATTGGCAAAGAGTAGGGAGAGTTGTTAGTATTTTTACTGTCATTTAATTTGTTCATAATTTAACTTGATTTATTATAACCTTTTAAAATTCATCTTTTAACATCCTAATGGTGAAATTTAAAAAATTTCTTGTTTGTGGATGCTTGCTAATGAATGTATTGTCATTCTTTTTGGCATATGATGATTTTTTTTAATAACACAAAAGAGTATGTTTTTAGTACACATTTATGTCAGGGGATGAAACAAATTGCAATATATTGGTGATCGTCCATCATGAAATGTTTGTAGTGTTCTGGTTTTTTACTAATTTATGAATTGTCTTTCAGAGATACTAAAAGTAATTGCCACCCTGCTTCGAAATTCTCCGCAGTGCCCAGAGAGCTTGGAAGTACGCAGAGCCTTTCTTTCTGACATGATCAAACTTTTTAATAACAGTAGAGAAAACAGAAGGTGAGCATGTGAGAAAGTATTCATTTGCAATATTCAGGTCCAGGTTTGACTAAGCCCATTTGTCTAACAAAAATTGTGTTAAAAAAACCACTGTGAAATGAATTTTCCATATGCTTTTGTCATTAAGGGTATGTGAGTAATGTATCATATAGTTAAATTGAGTTTTCATTACCACATTCTTTAATTATTTGAATGCATAGATGAAGGTGGGTGTTTTGTTTATTTTGTTTTGAACTTTCACTTTTTAGAATTCTTTCAGATGATTTAAGTAATTGAGTATCCTCTTATAATTTTTAGGAGCTTGCTACAGTGTTCTGTGTGGCAAGAGTGGATGCTTTCTCTCTGCTTCTTTAATCCTAAAAATTCTGATGAGCAAAAGATAACGGAAATGGTGTATGCCATATTCAGAATCCTGCTTTACCATGCAGTCAAGTATGAGTGGGGTGGCTGGCGTGTGTGGGTAGACACCTTATCCATTACGCATTCGAAGGTAAGTTTCTTTATGAAAGTTCGTTAGTATTTTAAATGTTTAAGTGTCTATTTTGAGTTTTATTCATTTGAACACATTATGTATTTAAAGTTAAGGAAAAAAAGGTTATTCTCTGAAAGTCAAATGAACAATTACAACAGGAAATAACTAAAAAGAAATATAAAGTATTTCCAAATTTTTCAGACACAACTTTTTTTCCAAATAATATTTTTACGTGTGCTTAACTTAGAGTGAAACCTCATGAAACAGCGTATTACTGAGTAGACATTATCAGGTCTGATACTCTGAATTTATAGTGGTTTGAAGCTTTGAACACAAGGTGGCGCAGTATGTTCAAAGATGAGCAGTTGCTTCCCTACGAGAAGTGGAGAAGTGGAGAAGTGGTTCGGGAAACCGAAAAGCTGTGGCTGAGGTTTGCCCTATGATAGTGTTTCAGCCAGTTAAAAAATCACTGTGGAACTGTCTTTTTTCCAACTAAAGCCATTGTAAGTTAGTTATTTATGTATATCTTTGGTTTAAAATTTCTAATGAAATATTCTAGATTTACAGAAAGGTTTGGGCAATGTTATACTTACCACTGTTTATGAAGTTAGGTTCCCTCCTCCAATTGCTTTGTCTACCATTGATAGCCCCCCGCTTCCTCTTCTAACCTGGATTTGGTATTTTTTTTATTTCTGTGTCTTATGTATATTTTTAACAACATATATATAACTCTAAACAATAAAGAATTCTATTTTGAATGTTTATACTTAACATAAGTGATATGTTAAATGCATTTTTGGTCACTTCCTGATTTTACTTGTTTGGGATTCGTTCACACTGACCCACGTGCTTGTGTTCATTTTCTCCTTTGCACTGTGTTCTGTGGTGTGACTTTGCCCATTTCCCAGACGATGAGCATTTGCAATACATTTTGTATGTATTTGGACGTTTCTCCCTTTATATATTCCTAGAAGTGGAATTACTGGACTTTTAAGATGTAGATGTTGAACATTATAAGATAATTGGAATTCTTTTCCAGACTGGTGTATCAGTTCTCATTGTTTCATATTATCTCATCACTTGGTGTGGCTGGAGTTTGAACAATTTGTTAATTGGATACATTTTAAATGCTATACCATCATAATACCAATTTGCATTTTTCTTGTTGTTTTGTGGCAGTTCTTTATATATGCTTGGTCTTAATCATTTATTAGCTATCTTGTTTATGAGTGTCTTCTGCCAGTTTGTGGCTTATCCATTTCAGGAGTTTTATGTCATTTGTCTTCTGAGGAAATTTTATATCTCAAGTAATGTAGTAAAATTTCTTTTATGGTTTATGCATTTGGTATTTTATTTAAGAACTCTTTCTATATTCAGAAGAAATATAAATATATAATTATAAATTGAGTAGAAGGAACTGAAATGATAAATTTGGTATGTCTAAATGTTTCATTTTATTGACTATTATAGTTATTACTCTGGAGTATTTTGCCATTGTATTGGGATACATTGTCAGTTCTTAAATATATGGTTTTTATGTGTTTGAATAACTTTTACTTATTTGAATATACCTAAGATTTATTCACTCTGCCATTTTCTTCCTCAGTGAGAGGAAGGTGCATTACTAGCACAAGGTGTTACAAAGATATCTTAGTTTGCAAACTACCCTAAACATTTATGTTTGAGAATAATTCAGTGTTAAATAAAAAAATGTGATTTTATAAAATCACATGTAGTGGTTTTGTTTTAGCCACTGCAGTTTTGAACTGACTGGTTTAGACTAAGGCAGGCTCCAGCCAAAGATGGCCTGAAACCAGCCAAATTTGGCCTGACCTGTTTCTGAAAATAAAGTATCATTGAAACATAGCTACTCCCATTATTTGCATATATTCTATGGCTGCTTTCATGCTACAAATGTTGAGTATTTGCAACAGAAACTATACGGCTCCCAAGCCTGAAATATTCACTATTTGGTACTTTGCAGAAACTGTGTGCCACCTCTTGTCTAACTTTATTTAGTTTGTGCCGATGCCCAGCTATTCTGGTTTCCGTTGTAGTGGGCTGCTGGAAGCTGGGCTGATTTTTCTGTTGGGCCTCTTTCCCCTTTGTAAATACCCATGGGAAAAACAGGTTGAGTTTGGGCCTCATACATTTGGATTGGATTTCTGATATATGTGGGGGGATTGTAGGTTAGGGAAGTGCCAGTATAAATTAGATTTTTCAGATTTTCTAAACAGTGGATGTTGATTCAGTACTTTTATAGGCGCTGTAATTGTCTGTTCAAGTCCTTAGGATGGATAGCGAGGGGAATACAACCTTTCGAGAAGGAATCCTTAATGTGTAGCCTGAAGACCGTGGGAGCCCAGGAGACCTTTCCAGGGAGAGTGTGAGGCCCTCCCTTCCTAGCTGCAGATCTGTTTGAGGGTAGATTTCTTACAATACTTCCATCAAAACAGTGCAATCAACTAGATTGACACAAAAGTAGATATTAGAATGCAACAATCTTCTATTAAGCAATAATTTAAAGAGATGCAAAAAAATGTGAAATAACACTTTTCTCATTATTTTGAAAAACTGTCATTTTTCAAAAATATTTTTTATTAACATAATGGCTTGCTGTTAATAAATTATAAATTTCTTAATTCTGTAATGTTTTTAGTTTTAATTTCTAATATGATTAGTAACAGATATGCCCCATATAAATAAAAGGTTTTTGTGGTGCCTTACTAGTGTTTAAGAGTGTAAAGGGTCCTAACCTAAAACCAAAAAGCTTGAGAACTGTTGAAGCCATAGGGGTGTTTGGGGCCAGCACCGTGCTCTCTTTGAATTTCCCATCTGCAAGATAAAGGGTTTGGACTAGGAGATGTCTAGGGTGCTTTTGAGCAGTTCGGACTAAATATTTATACCTGGTTACCAGTTCGTTTGTATAAGGAATGAGGAGCTCATGGAGACAGGATAGTTCTGGGTTTAAATTCTGATTTATAATAATTTTTAGTTGTGTAAACTCAGGCAAGTTTCTCAACGTTTCTTAACAATCAAGGTCTAATCTAAAATGGTAACTGTATATCTATGTGTGTAATTGAGGTTCAGAGTTAATAAGTGAAATTACACAAATAGACTTTTCCTTTGTTATAGCTCTGTCCTTTATCCTATTAACCCTTTCATTGCCCTTCTTCTTGCCAGCACCCTGGTTCGTGCCCTCGTCCCCTCATGTGTGATATGAATACAACTTTTAAAATACCCAGTTACAGACAATAATATGTGTAGCGTATATGTTACGAAGCAGCAATTTTCAATCTTTTTCATCTCATGGCACACACAAACTAATTATTAAAATTCTGCGGTATGCCAAAAAATATATCTTTTGCTGACCTGATAAAAAATAAGTATAATTTTGATTCATTTACAATGGACGACTACTGTTGTGTTGGCTGTTGTCATTTTTTAACTTGGCAGTCTAAGGAAAAGAGGCCAGTGCTCATAATAGGTAGGCATTGTCACACACTGGTTGGAAGTCACTGCTGAGGAAGGTCGCGAAGGAGGAACTGTGACTGTCCAACGTGAGGACATGCCTGTGCTTCTCTTGTCCACCCCCATCCCTACTCCGTTCAAACTGAATCAGTACTTTGGATTTTGTGCATATCATTTCCTTCTTTAAAAAGTTAAATGTGTATTTCTAAATAATGTTATTGTTGCCTATTATGTTTTATGAAAATGACATCATATTATTGAACTCTTCTGTGAAAGTCTTATTCTGTCAAACCTTATGTTTTTTAGGGTTTTTAAAAATTGTTACATATAGCTCTGGTTCATTCATTTTCAATGTTATGAATAACTCAGGTGCTCAAAGGCAACAGTTTTAATAGAGTTGTCATTTTCAAACTTTTTGTAACTGTGGCTCACGGTAAATTTATTGCGAACAGGTGTGGATGTACGCACACACCCCTCTCCTTCCACAAACCTGAGACAGAGGTTTCGTGATACAGTAGTTACCCTTATTAAACCTTGGTACGTAGTGATGCGCTCTTCCTTTTTCCTTTTTCGTTTAAAATTGCTGCTAACACCCCAGTAAGAGATTCCATGTTTTGCTAACAGAATTATCCTCAATTTGAAAAAGCACCGCTGTAGGATCTATAAATAGGAGTAGAATTGTTACTCTCTAACCCTGATAGTGCTAGATTTCTTATTTTTATAAAGTTTTGCTTTTTATCTACTTTGAACTTTGAAAAAATAATTTTTAATTCTTTATACATGTCCACATCGCTTTTACTCTGGATATTTCTGATGATTAGTAACCTTAGGTATTATTTTCCTCTAGATTTATTAAGCTAAAAGTAACTTATATAATGTTACCTCCATAAACATTTTCTTCTTAGAAAAAATAAGATTTTTTTTTTGCAAATTAATTTCTACCTGATCTTTGACTTGAGAAATTTCCCTTAAAAAACAAAACAAAACAAAACAAAACAAAAAAAAACAACGCATTTCCTGCCTAACCTACTATTTCACTTGACCAAAATCTCCTGTCTGACTATATTGGTTCTAGTTTTTCTAACATGTATCATACTTTGTTAAATCTTTAGTTTTGTTCATTCACGGCTTACACTTTTTGTTCCTTTGTACCTACCCAAATCCTTTATATTTTCCAGGACTTTGCTAGTTAAAGCACTTCTGTGTGACAATTTTGGTACGCTAGGGTGATGTCATTCTCGACAAATTCACAGCACTTAATTTTCTCTGGCTGTCTCTTTAAGTGTCTCTTCTCCGTCCCCAGTGCCTTCTTCCCCCTCTTCTTTCCCCTCTTTTCTCCTACCTCCTCTCTTTCCCAACCTGTGACTAATCAATCTTCCACACCCCTTTCCCTGGCCATGGCACTGACCGTGGCCGCTCTCCATCACTGCCTAGCTGGCTCTCTCCCTCTTTGCTTGTTTTCTTTCTCTTCTTTTAGCCACTATTTCCCTCCTTCCTGTTCCTCTATATCTTTTTCTCCAATTTTCCCTCCAACATCCCTTTATCCATTCCGTACCCTTGCCTTATTCCTTCCCCCAACATACTTCCTTTTTCCTGTTTGTTCTGTGCTTAGTAAATCTGCATCTGTTTTGTGTCTCTGCTTTCCTTCCCCCCCTTGGTTGGTTAAACATGCTGTGGACTCTCTAATTTGTTTTCACACTGTGTCTCGTTGCCCACCTCTTCTTTCCCTTTTCTGTCTTTATCTTTCCTCTTTACGTTCCTTTCCACTTCTCTATTTTCTTCCTCTTAGGAATAACTGTGTCATGTTCATGAAGAAGAGCAGTAATGAATAATATAGAAAAGGTAAACTAGCATTTAATCATGTATGATTTTGTAATACCTCTCATACTACATATTACTAGTTAAAAGTGATTTCTTATTTTGGCTGTTAATTGTAAGTTCCCATTAGCAGGGATGACAGATTTTATGCTTCTTCACATCTCCCATAGAACTGTGCATAGTGCTGAGTACTTGGCAGCTGCTCATTAAATATTTGTTGCAGGAAGGAGAAGGAAGAACTACATCATCGTTCGGGGCTGTTTTGTTCCACTGTCACACGGCACCATGCCACCCCATGTGTGCCTTAGTGTCTCATTCTTCTCTTGCCAGCGTTCCATGAAACAGCTGCAGAAGCTGTCTTAAAAAAATTATTTTTAGAGAGAGGGGAAGGGAGGGAGGGAGAGAGGGAAAGAAACATCAATGTGTGGTTGCCTCTCTAGCGCCCTCTACTGGGGACCTTGCCCACAACCCAGGCATGTGCCCTGACTGGGAATTGAACTGGAAACCCTTTGCTTTGCAGACTGTCACTCAATTCACTGAGCCAGGGCTGAAAAATTTAAAGTTACTCGTAAGTTGATGGTTATGATTTTTACCTTTAATTTTAATGTTTAATAAGTGTTCTCTAAGGGCTTTTTTAAGAATTTTTTTTTATTTTTTAATTATTTTAATTATTTTTTTAATCAGTATTTTTTTAAATTGTTGATCTTGTACAGTTTTCTGTCTTTTACTCCCACCCCAGCCCACCGCCCCAGCCCTCATGGACAAAAACTATGGGGGTTGGAAATGGGAGGGAGGTGGGGAGGGATAAGTGTCCTCTAAGTTTTATTTCAGTGTGAATTTCCTTTATGAACTAAAAGCCTTCCTGTTTCATAAGGTTTATATGAAGTAATTTATTTGAATATTATGTTAATTTTTTTGAATTTTAATATCTTGACATTTATTTTTAAGATAAAATGGACAACTTATACATTAAGACTCTTCAGATCAATTTTTAATGAAGTTTAGGATAGAGCTGAAGTGATTCATTAAGTAGGCAAACAATTTGTAGCATGCTGTTAAAATTCTGCTGAACTTACGGAATCAGATTTTTTCTTCTGAAAATATAAATTATAAAGCTTTATAAATATTTTCATGAATGTGATACTGAAATGACTGAAATGTGAGGTTATTTTTTCCTTTTTGCAGCCATTTTAAATCTCAATTCCTCAAAGTTATAACATGGTTTTGATAAAGAACTGGTGTGTAAAAAACTAATGTTGCAGAATTAGATAGCTTTTGCAGAGTTACACTAAGATACATTCAGCTGCTATAAAAAGCCAAAGAAACTCAATTGCGATTTTATTGTCCACTTTGATAGATTCCCTGCCACCTTTGTCGCAGGGAGGCTGTTTGTCACTGTGTCTCCCTCCTCCAGCGGCCACGCTGGGCTTTGTAAGCAGGAGCAGGCTCTTCCGGGGTGAGCGCGCTGTGTTGGTTACTTGGTCCCCGGGCTCCAAAGGTGCCCCTGTTAAAAGTAATCTTTTAATTCCTTTATTTTCTGGTGTTCTTTAGGTTTTCAATATTTATATTTTTCTTTCTCTTTGTTATGCTACAAGTGGAACATTAAGTTGAGTAATTAAATAATACCGTTTTCACTTGGCCTGCTAACATGCTTCTACTCTTTAATTAAAATTTAAGTCATTTTATATATTCTGAATTAGAACTGTCCAAATTTTGTTTTCTAAACAAATAAAACAAAAACCTTAAGATACTGGATTTAAAATAGTCACTTGAATTTAAAATTCTCACTTGAGTTAAAAATACAGTATGATTTATATTTTTCCCTATAGGATCAGTTTGGGTAAGGTATTTAATTATTTTAGATTATTTGAAATATCTTAAGATTTTGCCTGCTGTTAACAATGTGATGAAATGGCTTAAACATAAATGTCAGTCATTTTATATCAGAAGAAAATGCAGCTTATGTTGGATATAAAGCAGGTGGAGCTCTGAGCAGGGTGACTCAGTTGGGCATCATCCCACAAAATGTAATGTCGCTGGTTCAGTTCCTGGTCAGGGCGCGTGCCTGGGTTGTAGGTTTGTCCCCCGTGGAGGCCCATATGAGAGGCAACCAACAGATATGTCTCTTGCCCATTGTTTCTCTCCCTCTTTCTCAAAAGAAATAATTTCTTATATATATTATATATAATATATATTAATATATTTATATGTTATATGTTAAATATTTATGTATAAATATATGTATATATTTAACAAACAGGTGGAAATCAGTTTTGCTCAGAATTTTCTAAGCGCTTTCTTAAAAGTATTAAAAAGTCACCAGCCATAGCCTGGCATATATAAATACACATGTATTTGTATGTTTATGGTGGCTATATGATAAAATTAAAGTTATATATTTTTCAAGTAAATTTCAAGAGTTATAAAAAATGTACATATTTTATGAATTGTTCCCACTTTCTACTTAATTGCTAAAGTATGCTTTAGCTTTCCGTTTTCTTAACCAACTAGTACTTATCATTTTTTACATTCGTAAATGACGTGTGTTCACTATAGGAACATCGGAACCTAGTATAACTGTACGCACATGCAAGTTAAGAGCCACCCATTATCTACTCACCTGTGCGTGACTTAATGTTAACATCTTGGTGCAAAACTTTTCAATCTTCTCTTACATGCATAAATATACACATGCATACATACATACAATTATTTTCTCATAAAAACCATGATTGTATTTGTGATACTGTACAATGATTTCCCTTAATGATATACTTCTGACATGCATTTTATTTCACTTATTTTTATTTTATTTTTGTGTGTTTTAACAAAGCTTTGTGGAGAACAACAGGCTGCAGCTGGATTTAGTGTGCTGGTGCCGTTTCCTGCCCCTGTTCCAGAGCCCTGCTAGGGAAATCCGTGCGCCTGGGGCACTCCTGTTCAGGCAGCCACCGTGTGGTAGTGGAAGGCAGCTTTGGACTCAGGCAGTCTGGGTTTAACTTCCTGTGGAAGAACTTGGGCATGTTATTAAACTTCTCTGACTCTTAATTCGTTCATCAGAAAGTGTAAATGAAAGAGTGATGAGTGCACTGTGCCTCTCTCAGTACCTGGAAAATAGAGGAAATGGTGAAATAGTTACTTGTTTCTTTTCTCATTTCCCTTATTCCTTCTTAGCTTAGTGTCCAAGGTGTGAAGGTGTTTTGCTATTTTTGTCGCATTTGGAATGCACTGCCATGTCGCTTCTTAGAACTTGCTGCCCCAATATGCTGCTGCCGGTGGTGTGTACCTGTTTCCCCCAAAGTTTACTAGCATTGGGTAGTTCAATTTTTAAAAACAAATAAATTAATTTTCATGTAAGTATAGTTGGTACACAGTATTATATTAATTTCAACTTTATAGTGTAGTGATTTGACATTTATATACCTTACAGTATGATCACACAAATTCTATCACTGTGCAAAATTATCACAATATTATTGACTATATTCCCATTTTTCTTTTTAATTTCAAAACCAATATTACTTTATTTTTCAAGTATATTAAGTAATAAAACCTCAACATTTTCAGCCTTTTTGACTACCTCCCACCCACTTCCGTTCTGGCAACCATTTGTTTGATCTCTATTTGTGTGAGTCTGGTCTTTTTGTTTTTGTTTTTTATTTTGTTGTTGTTTCCTTACAGGAATTTTAATGTTTCCTTACAGGAATTTTGTTATTAGGTGTATATGTAGTCTATCATTATGGAGAAGTGAAGTTAAAAGTGAAAGCTGTATCTTTGATGTAATTAATGTTGGATGCTCTCAGACCACTTGTAATTCTAGGACAGAGTGATTGGATAAATGATTTCAGTTTTCTTTTGCTATTGTGGCATTCTCCAAAGTTTTATTTGGAAAAATAGGTTGCAGTGATATTTTTTAAATCCATGACCCACTTCAGGGGAGGATGGAGAGGTCTGAGTCCTTTCTGTACCTGCTGTTTCTCAAATTCCTTCATCTTAAAATATTCAGTACACCACATGCTGATTTAGGGTGCTGTCTTCTGGACCCCCTAAAATGTGTTACCTGTTCAGAAAGTGTTAAGTTTATGACATGATGAACATACATGTTTACTACGTCTATGACTTGTTTCCTTCATGGGATTTTTCCCCTTCGTTCTTGAACTTATGCTATTTTCATAACTAATACTCTTCGGTAGCTTTCTGTGTATAGCTTAGGCTTTATTCTGAGCTTCCTCTAGTCAGGATGTAGTAGGGTAGTGTTTAAGACGTTGGGTTTGAACCACAGTAATTATATGTGTAAACAAAGCGCTTTGCATAAAATAGATCAGTAAATTTTTAAAAACAAATATTTATAATTTGATTGCAACTATTACATCTGTGACCTTGTACCATTTTTGTACAAGGTGTTAGATCAGTGTCTTTGTAAAAATATGTTGTGTGGTGGCAATCATTTCCAGCTATGCTTGTGGGTACCACCCCACCAGGGAAGATTCTGCTGTCTTTAAAGATGTCTCATTTATCAACTGTGGGAAGTTGGTAACCTAAGAATTAGAAGTTAGCACGTCATAGTCAGCTTGTATTTTCATAGGAAAATAAAATGCAGTGAAAAAGATGCATTTGCTTAAAAAGGAAAGCCTGTTCCTAAACATCGCCTAACATTTAAAAGTCTAAATTTTCATAGGTTAAAAATATTTTAAATATATCATTAAAATGTTAATTTCTTGATGTATTATCCTCATCTTTTATCTCTTAATTTGTAAATTTGAGTGCTAAATAAGTTGAAGGTGATGGCAAAAGAAATGTCACAGTTATTCGTTCACGAGTATCTATACCTAGTAGTTTGTAGAAGTGCTTTCCAAACATTGCAAACAGCTATAGATTAGCTATCAAATGATTGTGAAGATTAATGACTAGTCTTTTAGCTGGGTAATTTAGAACAATATCTGGTAATTAATTAGGAATTATCAGTCACAAATACCATTAGGAAAACAGTATCAAAAAGATAACAGCAGTGATAATTGCTTATTTGCCATTTTGATTTTAGGCTATTGGAGGACATGAAGGGGAAATTAAAAATTCAACTTCAGCATTTTAAAAGCTATTTTAATGTTAATATATACAGAAGAAACTGTAAATAGTTGGTTTGCTTAGGAAAGGGAAAGCACTGCTTAGAACAAACTTGACTACAAATGGGAGAAATGTGCAGTCCATTATATATATTTACTGATTTTATCCAAAAGAAAAATTAATATTCTTGTACATTTTTGACATCTTGGAGTCAAATATCTAGGCTTTTAAATTCCTACAGAGATGGTTCCAAAGACCCCAGGCAAGGCATCCTTGGGAGACAGAACTAGCAAGAGGTTGATTGATAAATTTTATAATAAAAAATTTTAAAAATCCTTAATTTGAATAAAGTACTAGCAAATGATTACTGACAACTAAATTCATTCTAAAACCCTGGCAATTGTAGAAATAAATGGTCTGTTTTCAAAACCACTGTGTGGGTGGGAGTTATGTGACTTGTGTTCTTTAGGTGAGTACAGAATGTGAGAGACTGCACTCGAGATTCTGAATTTTATTCTGCGTGAGTGGACGCCATTAGAGAATTTTGAGTAAGGGAGACATGATCATGATCTGATTTCTTAAAGTATCAGTTTATTTGGGAAACTGATTTTCGGGAGATCATTTCTGCATTGATACAAGTATCACCTAAGGAACACAAGTCACATAAATACCAGCTGCACCGTGCATTATAATTTTTTGAGGCATTTCTCATTGAAACACCAATGACAATCACATAATGGTTGGCTGTAAGATAACTTGAAAAGATACACAATAGTAATAAACCTTTGACATTAAAAATCACAGCACTCTCTTTTATGCTGTTCCTCTAATCAAATTTTTTTCCAATTAGTTGGATAAAGGGCTAAGCACAATATGGGCATGTTCACAATGTTGCGTACATGGCAGTCACTCATATACACGGGGCATGGAGGGGTGTATGGGTGGATTAACGGGAACTTGCAGACTCTTTGTGACCAGTTCAAACTTTGAAAATTATTCTTGACCTTTAGGGAAGCATTGAATTTTATCATCACTGCTAAAAGAATTCGTATTTTTTAGCTTAGTGAGAAATTTTAGTAGCTTAATATATGGAGAGCTGCTCTAATTATGAATATAATTAATTGATAGTTTTTAATCACTACTGAGGATAAATCATGGGGAACCAAGTTTTCATTGCTGTTGAAACAATGTGTTATGTAGTTCACTAAGCGCTTCGCAATGGTACATGCTTGGATCCTGGCACAAGTTAATAGTGGCCAGCAGAATAGTGGTTTCCTTTCCTATGCATCTTTAAGCATAGTCTAAATAGCTATATTCTTACTGTGTTTTGATGCCATGCTACCTATTAGCATCAAGATGATTATTTTTTGACTGTTTAGAATTTTGGGATTATCATTTTATAAGAATGTTACAGGAAATTTGGTTTTGGTTTTTTTTTTTGCTTTATATAAACAGTGCATTTGAAAAACATTTTAAATATATTCATTTTATGTTCTTCATGCTTTGTTTAGTTTTGCATATTTTGACTGAGTATATGTCTTTCATCTAGGTCACCTTTGAAATACACAAAGAAAACCTTGCTAATATATTTAGAGAACACCAGGGAAATATTGGTGAAGATGTAGGGCAATGCTCTTCAAGTTCAGTTCCAGCAGTCTCTGGCCTTGGTGGCGATGTCAGTGTTTCTGGAGGATCCCCACAGTCAGATACGAAGGATTCCCCTGCGTCTCCTCGTGTCATCAGAAACAGTGATGAAAACTCAAATACTGAAAAGACAAGTTCAGATTCTGCATCCAACCTTGAACTGCAAACTCATAATACATCTAATGAAGGAAGGGAAGCTGGGCAAGAAAGTCAGGAGTTACTGGATGAAGTTCCTTTAGAGGAAACACTGATAAGTGAAACAAATAATGCTGCTGATTTAGAATTACCTTCTGACGTAATAGAAGCAGGGACTGTTTCCTCTGATACATTGAAAACAATTGGCAAAGACACGACTGCCAGTGAAGTAACTGCTTCAGTAAGTTCTCCTTCAGAAGAGGATGCTTCAGAGGCGCCAGAATTATTGGATAAGTCTATCGTAGAGGAAGAAGATGATGACGATTACGTAGAACTGAAGGTAGACTCTAGTCCTACTGAGGGAGCCAGTCTACCCACAGAGCTTCAAGAGGATTGTTTGTCTCCAGGTGCAACGGAAGCCGGGGAAAGACTGGACACGTTTAGCAATGACCAAAAACTAGTATTCCAAGAGGAGGAAACTGTAAATAAGAAGCAAACTGATACTGAAACTCAGGATTCTAAAGATTCTGGAATCTCGACTATGACAGCATCAGGGTCCTCAGCTACCTCCCCAGACACTGCTGCTTCCCAGACAGCTGTGCAGTCAGACCCTGGTCAGATGCTGGAGGAAGGGAAGGAAGCAGCGAACTTGGCTAGAGAAACCAAAGTGGTTAACAATGCTCATGGTGATACCTGCGAGTCTCCTACTACTTATGAGCAGAGGATTGCCAAGTTGGATGTTTCCAGTGTTGCCACAGATACGGAGAGACTAGAATTGAAGGCCAGCACCAACGCGGAGGCATCTCAGCCTCTTCAGCCTGTGCCTGAGGTGATTATATTGTCGTCTTGAAACACATTTGCATGAGTTAAAATAGAGCAAGTCTATATAGTTACATTTTATTTTATGTTGGATTTAGTGGTATCCTATTTGCAATTACATAAATGCAATGAAGGTAAAGATTATATTTCTTTGGCCCAGCATTTGGCTTTTAGTATTTGTTCATTTAACGGCAGCTTTGATTGTTTTTGCCACCGCATCACCAAAAGTTACTACTTCTGATTTTCAGGACTGGCATAATTTTAGTTTATAAAGCAGACATTGGTAATGCTTGCCTTTTACCCTTTATTTGATAACCCACACACAATGCTCACATTAGTGGTTTTTTTTTTTTTTTTTAACAACATCTAGGATTACATTCCCACAGAACTCCCTGCTAGTGTATAGTTTTTATAAGAAGTATGTTGGTTTAAAATTATTCCAGGGAGTCTGTTTACTTTGTAAGCGGGAGGCACTTCTGTGAGTTTGGAGAAGCCCAGCTTTCTCCTTTACCAGTATCTCAAGAGTATTCACGAGACAGTGGTTGGTTGCATATTCATTTCCCACGTCATTCTAAACTTGTACTCTCTCCTTCCTTCCTGTTTTATTGATTTATTCTTTATTCTGCTTTTTTTTGTTCTCAATTCCAGCCAGTTTATAAACCAGATACTGCTTTCTTTCATGCTAATATTCAAAACAAACAACTCCTTGAATTCCATTATAACATCCCACATTACCTGGTGGTAATACCAACATGGTTCCAAGCTAATTATTTTGAATTGTGGTAGTTTAGTATATTTGATAAGTGCATTAACTGTATTATAGTAATGTTATTTCTCATTAATAATTTTTTCTAATTTGGTTCCTTAGTATCCTGAAATGTGTTTGTTAGATGAATTGCATAGGAGCTATTAAATTATTTATTAATGGCATCCTTTGAAATGGAACTAATTTTGTTGCTCTTTTTAATTTTCTGTATTAGACGTCACGGCAACAGGAGCAGTCCGGGCAAGGAGTGGCCCCCGATGCTGTCGGTGGGCAGAGGAGGGATTCCAGGTCCACTGTGTTTCGTATTCCCGAGTTCAGATGGTCTCAGATGCACCAGCGTTTGCTCACCGATCTGTTATTTTCAATAGAAACAGACATACAGATGTGGAGAAGGTTTGTCCATGTGTTTTTTATAGAGGATGTGTGTACACTTCAGCCTTTATTTTCAAAGAAGTTTACATAGTTAACATTTTGCAAATAATTTCAGGTATTTAGTTAAAAAGTAGAACATAAGTTCTTTCTATGGTAAGGTTTTACTGAGTTAACTTAGTAAATGAGTTACCCTATCTGGATTACAAAAACTTGAAATCAGATTTTTCTTTTAAGAAAATTTGGTGAACATTTATTTTCTGTAGCATGTTTTACAGCATATAATTCACCCGGGGGTACATCTACCAAGTGGGTTTATTTTTAGAAGTACTAAAAAAATTCAGATTTAAGAATAATATTCACTTCTACAGTGAATTTTTGGCATAAAAAATCTGTTTTTCGGATTATTCTTGATTGTGTGATTTAAGGTTTTAAAAGAGCCTAATTTATTATTAATTGTTTACTACTTTTATTCTGTTTAAAAGCATTTTATGGCATCATCTAAGAAAATATTAGTAGAAAATTCATTTTCATTGGCACATTTAGCACCATTTACCTCTTAATTTTTGCCACATGGCTTCTGAGTTTTGTCCCCAGTTAGGGATAATTTAGTTCAACTTTTTCTATCAAGTGTCAGATGAATAGTATTTATGTTTCAGCACTGAAAAAGGGCTTGGATAGTGACTGCTGGCATGGAATGGTCTGCACCTTCTGAGGAAGTATACACCCCCATATGCCTGCTGCGTCATTATCTTACTCAGCTTTCAAGAGGAAGCAAAAGCACCTTCTTATCCTCCCTCCCCTCAAGTAGGCAAATTGTGATTTCCTTTCTTTAGCTTTATCAGTAAACATCATTTATCTTTGGACAGCCATTCAACAAAGACAGTTATGGACTTCGTGAATAGCAGTGATAATGTCATCTTTGTACACAACACAATTCATCTCATCTCTCAAGTGATGGACAATATGGTCATGGCTTGTGGGGGGATACTGCCATTGCTTTCAGCTGCTACATCGGCTACAGTAAGGACTTAACTACTATATAAAATTGGTGTGAAAACATGACTTTTATGCATCTTTGTTGATTAAAACTTGAATGTGGCGGTTACTATGCATTCTGGGTGCTATAAATCAGAAGCAATCGGAATGAAAGGACTAAAAGGAATGTTGATTTCTTAGGGATGTGTCAGCTAGTGCATATAACGTGATGGACATGTTTCACCTGTATGTCTCCTTTGCCTTTTTTAGATGAAATGATAAGGAAATCACTCTGTGGTACTAGATTTCTGAAAGCCTGGTTTTTTATAAAATTTAGAGCTTTAGAGGATGTATCTAATAAAAATTAGATGTTTATCAGAATATAGAGGTAATTGCCATACTTTATTCCTTACAGCATGAGCTGGAGAATATTGAACCGACTCAGGGCCTCTCAATAGAAGCCTCTGTGACATTTTTGCAGAGGCTGATCAGCCTTGTGGATGTGCTCATATTTGCAAGTTCTCTTGGCTTTACTGAAATAGAAGCTGAAAAAAATATGTCATCTGGAGGAATTTTGCGGCAGTGTCTCCGATTAGGTGAGCTGTTAAAACCCAGTTAGGAATTTACCTGAAAAATTTTCAGTAATCCAGCTAAAGTAAATTGAATATTATCTCTCTTCTCTTGTTGGGCAAATGCGTGGTAGTCATTTTGTCACTTGCTACCTTTTTAACTTGTAGAGAGTGAAGGACTGTGTGTGTACAATGCTGTAGTAGTAGTTTGACAAGTTGGGTAGAAGATGGAAGGACATGTTTTGAAAAATCTACTGAGTTAATTCTGGTCAACGTTGACCCTCCTTCCCTAATTATTTTTTGCTCTAATCTAGTACTTCTCAAATTAAAAAAAAATTGCTTATACACATGAGTTATCAAAGAACTTGTTAAAATGCAGATTAGATTATATAGGCCTGGAACAAGGCCTCAAATTGTCTTACCAACAAGTCCCAGGTAATGTGCCAACTGCCATTATAAAGACAGTCACAGGGACGTGGGGTAGGACATGCACAGTATAGGCAGCAATGTTGTACTGACTGTGCATGGTGTCAGATGGGCACTAGACTTACGGAGGGATTGCTTCTCAAGTTATCTCAATGTCTAATCACTGTGCTGTACACCTGAAACTAATATTATTTGTCACTGTAATTGAAAAATAAAAAATTACTTAAAGAAAAAAGATAATTCATACATATGAATCACCAGGGAGGATCTTGTTAAAATGCAGATTAGCTTATATGGGTCTGGGATGTGGCTTAAGCTTGTCTAAGAAGTCCAGATGATGTTGATGTTGCTTCTCTTACCCATACACTTGAGTAGGAAGGTTGTAAACTGGCATCATGCAAGTACAGCCTTTATCCAAATAGGCTGTGGTAATTTGTTAAAGCAGGTAATTAAATTATTAAATCGCTGTTCCTCTCCTGGAAGCAGTCTCCCTTAAGGGAAAGGTGAAAGGCATGAAAAGAATTTTTAGTGTTAAGGGCTTCGTTAAGTGAACAAAAAATTGTTTTTCTTCATGCAGAAGCTTTCCCATATCCAGTTGTAAGTACCGAGACTTAGTTCATGATTTGCTTATTTAATGGGGAGAAGTAGGTGGAGAGGGAGGACCAGAAATGGAAGCAAAACTGTTGCACGTTATGGCTTATGAAGATAGATGGGAAACAAGGCACCTAAGAAAATATAACGTTAGGCGTGGAAAGTCTAATTAGTGAAGTATTTTCCCATATTTAGTAAGAATGTGTTACATAAACTGAGGTGCACTTGTACTTAGTCTTTTTTGGTACAATTATTAGTCTTATTCAAAATGCTATTCAGAGTACTTTTCAACTTAGCATGTTCTAATGAACTTGGTGTAACAATTTGTAGGAAGCTTTAAAGTTTTACGTAATAAAGATTCAAATGGTGAGCACAAGAAAACAAGCTATCACTGACTACTGTAATTGTCATTATTGCTGATTTTCACAGTGAGTCAGCATTCTTTTTTTTTTTTCCCTCTGGAGGAAAGTCAAGATCAGAGAAAATAGGAAACTTACCGAAATTCAAAATGCCTATTGGTGAAGTTGGAATGTGAATATGGAAGTTCGTTTAGTGTTTCTACCCTTTCTCTGTTACAGTATACTTCCTTACATTTTTTATTGGTAATATAATTAAAATATTTAGGCTCCATTTCTTTTGTTAATGCCTGTTAAAAAATCTTTACACTTTCCGAAAAAGAGTACATTTCTAGACTTAAAAATACAAGGATACACTAGCAAGGCTCTGCTGTACTCAAGAAGCTTTGGGTTCGGAAGCTAGGGAATATTGTATTGCCTTCATTTTCAGAGCTGTAGAAAAAAATAAAGAGAAATTAGACTTCCCTCAGCACCATCTTTTCTTATGTATGTGGCCATGAGACTCAGAAAGGAGCTTGTCCAAGATCACTCAGTAGAGTGTGGTGAGCTTGTTGCGATCCCTTGTCTTCTTATTCCTGAGGTTGGGGGAAGGAGGATCAGAGGGCAGCACTGAAAGGAACTTGCCCTCCTGAGGCTGGCTGAACTAGGATAGGGAGCTGTGTGGTTATAAACACTGCGATGCAGACCCAGACTTGATTTTGCGTCACCTGTGACAACAGCATCACTAAAGTCCCTTTCCTGGGCCTGGTTCCAAATTTGACAGTTGTATTCCGTAGTCTTCCTCCTTCCCTCCCTTCCTTTTCTCCAACCTTTGGTGCTCATTTTTGGAATCTTTCTGAATTCCACTCTTTCTCAATTTTGTGTCTATAGCCATATAGTCGTGGTAGTACTTAAAGTGCCCACTTAAGTTTACTGTTTTGTTCCTAATTTGCTCTCCTACTCTCGTTCTGATCAGATTCCTTGAGTGCTACTGATCTGATTGGAAATTGAGATGATTACATGATGTCAACAACTAACAGTCAGTTGTACTTTACCTAATTCATTATTTAAATTTCAAAATGAATTTTTACGTAACTCAAGTAGCTGCCCGTTGATGAGATAATAGAGAAGTAATTTTGGACTACATAGTAATTACAGTCTCTTTTATGTTTTTCACCCTTTAAGCAGTTACAATGAAAGCCAGTAAAATGTAGACCCTATAAATATTCCTTATACATGCTATACTCTATTGCTGTATTAATATCATGCTGTAATAATACATTATAAGAAAAACACACAAGTTTCCAGTTTAACTGTTTAACGAAGGTAATAGGTTATTGTCCTAGACTAGTTCATGCAATTAGATTTGCTTTTTTTAAAAATCCTCACCTAAGGATGTGCTTACTGATTTTAGAGAGAGGGGAAGGGATGGAGAGAGAGAAGAGAAACATTGATTGGTTGCCTCCCGTAGGTGTCCTGACTGGCGACCCAACCCAACAACCTAGGCAGGCACTCTAACCAGGAATTGAACCCAACCCACAACCTAGGCAGGCACTCTGACCAGGAATTGAACCCAACCCACAACCTAGGCAGGCACTCTGACCAGGAATTGAACCCGTAACCTTTTGGTTTATGGATGATGCTCCAACTGACTGAGCCATACCAGCCAGGACCTTGCTTTCTGTTTTCTTGTGTATCTCTTTCAGTGCTCTTTTCCCCTCTTTTTCTTAATAAAAGATCATTGCAAGTAGTTTAGGTGAGATCTAAGAAGCAGCAGCCTGTCAAGATTCTTGAACTGATTCCCTCTGAGCAGTGGCCCCTAACAGAATTGCTACCAAAGTGGGAAAAGAAACAGTGGGGGAGAAAGTGCAGGGGCATTTTAGGACTTCGCTGAAGGTAATCTGTTTTAAATAACATCTTACTGGTAAATCATATTGGGTAGGTGATTTTTATCAGTTCCATAACCTTGAATACAATTTTCTTTTCTTACCCATTCCTTTCCTTAAAATAAATAACAGTGTGTGCAGTGGCAGTCAGGAATTGCTTAGAGTGTCAGCAGCATTCACAAATGAAGATGGGAGGGGATGCAGCCAAAGGCCAGAAAATGGTGCACAGCCTGATCCCTGTGGGGAAATCTGCGGCAAAGGTAAGTGTGCAGGATCATTAGTTAAATCGAGAAGCATGCTTTTATTTTATGATGAAGGTCTTAAATTTATTTGTTCGTTTCACTGTAAAGTTAAATAAATCTGACAGAGGTCCTAGAATAGTTATTTTAGTCTGTGCACATAACATTCAAATATTTGTATTTAAATATACAGTAAAGATTTGCTTATACTTAATCTTGTCTGCTTTTCCAAATGTTTACTTTTCTTCTGTCTACAATACCTTTTCTCTTCAAATATGTCAATTTGTATTTCATGTACTTGGTGAGTTAGCATGAAGTTTGTTTTTTCCTGTATAGCTCCCTTCTGTACCCCTACCTCTAACCCAGCATCCCCCCCCCCCAAAAAAAAAAGAGAGAGAGAAAGAAAGAAGTAGGAAAAACAAGTAGTTATATCCTTGTTTTACTGGTTCCTGGAATACCATGTTTTGTTTTGTTTTTTTTTTAATTTGTGTAATGTGTATGTATGTTTTTTGTCTTAGAGTCCAGTGGATATTGTAACCGGTGGTATATCTCCAGTGAGAGATTTTGAGAGGCTCCTGCAAGACATGGATATCAATCGGCTTAGGGCAGTTGTCTTCAGAGATATCGTAAGTTACAGTGTTTCTTTCACATACTCTCTTAGCTGAAATGTATTTCCTTCCAGGCTCGAAGTATTGAGAATGAAAACTCTTTGTGATATGAAATAGTCGAGTTAGAGAGAAGGCCTAGAAACCAGTGTTTTGACAATGATTTTAGAATCATAGAATATTGGAAAGTTTTATCTATATAAATGGAGCTAATGTATCAGAGTAGTGATACTAAAAAGAACAGCATATTATTATAGTCATGTGCTTTTGTAATTTTCATTTTATAAATGATGAATGTGAGGCATAGAGAGCTTGGATAGTTGGGTCAAGCGACCGGAGCTAGGAAACGGTAGGATTCAGCCTCAGCCGTCTGAACTCCGGGTCCATGCTCTGAGAGGGATACAGTGCTCAAAGTCTGAATGGTCTGTATTTCACTGAATATTGTTTTTTTTCCCCCCTCAAAGGAATGTAAATTTGATGTAATGGTACATAATGAATTGCTGCGTGTGGTGGTTTTAATTTTTTAAAGATGAAAAAGTTTTATTTTAGCTGATTTTGATATATAATATGGTCACGTTTCATATAGAAATTATTTAATCATATAAGAAAGTATAAATACAAAAATAAAAATCATTCGTGATCCTACTCATCAAGATTTAAGTATAGTCATTAGTTAATATTCATTGAACAGTTACTGTGTGTTAAGTCCTAGATGCTCTATATTACGTACATTTTTTGTAAACTTTGTAACTTCAGTTTTTAATTTTCTCCCCTCTGGGGTTTTAGTCCTCTCTTGAGTTCTTCACTAAGTTTTATACATGTATATAATCTGTTAATAGTGTAGCTAATAGTTTCTGAACACTTATTGTGTATTCAGCACAGAACTGGATGCTCTGTGTGTATTATCTCATTTAATTTACCCAGTAATCCTGTGAAAAAGATAACAGGATGAGGTTAAAAAATCTGCTTAAGATTACACAAGTAATAAAAGGTGGAAGTCAGTTAAGGACCTAGGGAATCTGATTCTTGAAATTTTGATCTTAACCATTTGGTTATACTGCCTCTCTAGATTTCATTTTTTTTTTTCCCTTTTTCTTTTTGGTAGCTGCTGTTATTTCTTTAATTAAGAAACCATCAAGTTTTGTTTCTCAGAACCCACTGACTGGTTCATTTTGGAACCACATGCTGCTTCCTTCTTTTCCCATTCTCTTAAGCAGGCGTTAAGTCTCTTGCCCCATAACTTTGTGTATCCTAGAGTAATCTTTAAAAATTTAGACTAGGTGATATAACTCTTTTGCTTTAAAAATTCTCTAATATTTTCTCATAGGACTTCAAATAAAATCAAAACTCCTCACTCTGGCTCTGTATGATATGGCTCTTTGGAACTTGCTAACAAGTTAGTATATCATAATATTTGGACAGAGAATTAGACTATTTCCTATCTATGTTGTTATTTCTTAAAATTACAAATATTTTAATTTTTTTTTGTAATCATAAAAGACATGTAATCACTCCTATATGTAATAGGAGTTTTGGAGAAAAGTTCATAGTCCCCAAACCTTATCTCAGAGCCTCTTCTAGCAAAAGCAAACTTTGATGATGAAGAAAGAAATGACCTAAGATTGAGGATATAAAAAAATGACTGCCCTGAGGTTAGGAGCTAAGGTATTTAATCACTCTAATCTGAGTTTACATATGCTTTTTCACTTGCTATATAGCTTAAGATCATTACTTCTTTAGTCCTTATTTTGTTCAAGTGGGTTAAGGAATGTGTATGAAATACATAGCACAGTGCCTGGCTCCCAGTAAATGTTCAATAAATGACAGCTATAGTTTATTTCAGGGGGTTTGTTGGTAAACATTGGGCATATTAAGGGGCCAAGTAAGGATTTAGGTGGGCATAAATAATGTATAACAGATTAAGAAGTTAAGACCAAGTAAGTTATTCATCCACATTTTTAACGTCGGCATCATTAGCAGTAGTGGTAACAGGTGGCAGGGTGGCGTGGCAGAGGACTGCGGGCATGGCTAGGGGAAAGGGGTGGTTGGCAACAGAGGGGAAACCGCATTTTTCTTTCTTGATGAAGATTAATAAAGTCTTACACAGGAACTTCAGAAGTGCCATAGATTCTTGTCAGATTACACATATGTCTTATGGTATCAAGTGGATGTGTGCAGGTAGAGCCTGATACCTTATTTTTTCCTTGAAATTGATTGTATCCAAACTTCTGACACTAGTTATTAATTTTTAGTTTCGTTTGTACCATTAGTTTCCATTTATTTATCTGCTGGGATCAGTATTCTTCGTTTCCCTTCTCCTAACATTCTCTGCTTCTCAAAATACTGTTAGTTTTCAGGATTTGGTGGACAAGTTTGAGTTTTTCTTTTAAATTTTTTGAAAAGTTACGAAATAGTGATGTGTTGAAGGGCCCTTCAAAGATGGGGAATTCGACTAGAGAAAGAGGTTGATGTGTAGATGTGTAGGTGGACTTGAGTCTTTAGGATGAAGGCTGGAACCCTTTCTGAGGCTTAGTTTTTCCTTTTCTTTTTTGCATACACTGCGTTTTCAGTCTGATACTTGGTTGTTTCTACCAGTTACATACTCCTAATTTCTTTGGCATCCTGTTCTGTGTTTGACAACCTTACCATTTTTCTCTTGAATGTTCATCTTTTAGGAGAGCTATTATTTTATGTATTTTAATATTTATGACTAGAAATAAAAATATTCATATATAATGAAAATCACTATTTGATTACTCTTATAAAGTATATTAAGACATATCTCTTCAGGGTGAGTGACTTAAAAAAAAAAAACCACTTTTCTCTTTGCAGGTTTCACAAGCACAAAACCTCTTGTTCACAGGCATTTTCCCAAAATGCTTTGTCTGATTTTTGCTCTGTTGAATTTATTATTTTCTGCACATATCAAAAGATTTATTCACATGTTTTATACTTAAATATTGTCATGTAAAATAAAATTAAGACATGTTATTTAATAGTGGTATGATCAAATGCTTTTATCTTTTCCCAGGAGGATAGCAAACAAGCCCAATTTTTAGCCTTGGCTGTCGTATACTTTATCTCTGTTCTTATGGTCTCGAAGTACAGAGACATTTTGGAACCTCAGAATGAAAGGCGTAGCCAGCCATTTAAGGAATCTGGTAGTGAAAGTGGGACTTTATCACTTCCTGGTAAGTTTCTGTATTTTATTTCCTGGTATCCAAAATTCAAGTAACACGTTACCTACTTATAGTGGTTAAAATATTGATTCTGGAATTGAAATCCATTTATACAGAAAGTGAGAGCATACACTTATTTTTGTTAATGACTTAATATTTTACTTTAAGTACCATGTAGTTACTTGCAATTGGGAGATTACTTCTATTCTTTAAATGAGCTATTTGACTAAAAGGTGAGAAGATGTTTTCTTCAATTCAAGTAATAATTGGAGTTAGGGAAGTAGCTGCCAGTTACAATGTATAGTTAGAAAAGCAACTATTGAATGTAGAAATAGCTGCCACCCAATGGAAGGTATTTATTTATTTAATAAATACTCATTGGGTACTTATTGGGTACTTGGTATATTCATGACCAAAAAAAAGTCTGTCTTCATAGAGCTTATATTCTTGTGAGAGGAGATAGAGAATAAGTACATGTAATAAATACATTGTATAGTACTTTAGAAGGTGGTTAGTATTAAGACAAGTCAAACAGAAAAATATCAGGAATGTAACCAGGAGAAATGGGGGTGGATATTTACTCTAAGGGAGATGGGGAATTACTGCAGGGTTTTGAGTATAGGAGTTACAAATGACTTCTGTCTTTATTATGTTTTTATAAGTTACACTCAGGGTTCTGTGTTCAGAATACACCCTGGAGGGCAAGGAAAGCCCCATGTTTTCGTTATGTCCTGCTACGTAACACATCACACTGAAGGTTGGTGTCTGGAGCCCCTACGCTTTCAGTCTTGTTCTCGTGATTCTGTGGATTTCGTTTAGACAGGGTATGGTTGGGATGATTCATCCCTGCTTCTAGATGACACTTGCTGGTGTTGGAAAGTCTGAGATGGTTTTTCTACGAATCTCTGTAGTGCCTCAGCTAGGATGGCTCTGCAAGCTGAGGCTGATTGACCGAAATGGCTCGGCTGGGGAATTTGTCTGGGGCCTTGATACTTGTTCTCAGCTGAAGTCCTTGGTTTCCTCCATTGGTTTGGAGGGTCTCTGTCTCTTCATATGGTATCTCTACATGTCCTCTCCAGCAAGGTAGTCATATTGCTTCCTGAGATATTCAGGAATTCTTAGAATGCACCTGCTGCTAGACCTTTTTAAAGCCTGGGCACAGAAATGGTTGATTGTTACTTTGGCCTCATTCTGTTTGTTAAAGTGAGTCAGGCCCAGCCCAGATTCAAGGACTTCTCAAGGGGGTAAATACCAGGAGACATGGGCCAGGAGGATCATTAATATAACAATCTACCATGTACACTTATGCGGATATTGCAGTAATCTAGGCAAGAGGTGACTAAGGCTTTTGAGCTAGTGAATAGTGCTCAGATTCTGGATGCATTTTGGTGGTAGAGAAAACAGGATGTGAATATATTAGGTGTGGAAAACAGGGTGTTAGAATACTAGGTTTGAGTACATGAAAGATGGAAGGCAGTCAAGAGTGATTATAAGGCACAGTTGGTTAGATTGGAGGTGGAGCAAGTTCAGGCAAAGACAAATTCACTTTTCCACTGTTGATGGCTTTTAGACGTAGAAAATGTAGAGTAGGCAGTTACAGATAACAGTCTGAGTGTTTTGTTTTCTTTGTTTTTTTTATATTTAAAGCTGTGAGAGTGAATGAGTCCATTACGGGAGTTCACTTGTGCGAGAGAAGAAGACTAAGGACTGAGTACTAAGTTCCCCCAACTTAAGAAATTAGAAAAAGAAATTAGAAAAGGAAATTAAGGAGGAATGACCAGTGGGGTAGTAGATGAAAAACTAGAAGATAGACGATTACACACGGTGTGTGTAAGTCAAGTGAAAAAGGTATTACTGTGTTGGAGGGAGTAATCAGTTGCTGCTGCTTTGCCAAGTGCTATTAGGACCGAGAACTGACGGCTGGATTTAGCAAGATGGAGGTTTTTGGTGACCACTGGGAAACTGGAGCATTTTTGTTGGAATAGAGTGAGTGCCTGATTGGAGGGAATGAAAATCAAACAGAGAGGCAGGGTGATGCTTTCTTGAACTAGATTTTAAGGATCATTTGGTTATTCGTACATCCAGGAGGAGTAACCAGTTTCCTAGTAGTATTGCAGAAACCGTGTTTGAGGTCGAGGTCTCGAGGTTACTGTTCAAAGACATGGCAATATATAAAGGCACAGAAGCCGGAAACTTTGTTCCCTGTTGAGCAAATTGCAGGTAATTTGGTGATTAGGACTGAATGTACCTTTTTAAAATCGGCTCTCAATTGAAAGTATAATGTGTGATGGCATGGGTAGCAGGAGATAACTTTGGAAATGACTAGTCATCTCAGTCATGTTGATTGACCCCCTGCTGCCTTCCAGGCATCCTGTGAGCCCAGGCATTATGATAGGTGCTGGGGAGGAAGTGATGGAGAAGACAAGCTCCCTGCCCTGGTGACGTTCACGTTCTAGTGGATGCACATTATTGAAGAGCCTCGTACTTTATCCTAGGAATTTCAGACTTTTTCTTGTAGGCCAGTGGCTTTCAACCTTGTGTTGCTCTCCACTGGAATGTCATGTTCAGTTTGGAGGGTTTTCTCTGGTATTTTGTTATTATTATTTATTGTTTTTATTTTATTATATCATCTAATTTGATTATAGGTGCAGTAACTCGGTGCATTTTATAGATTATGTAATTTATTTTTGCCTTTGAGAAGATGCCATAGATTTCATAATTCGAAATAATAGATGGCTGTAGGACTGAATGCACCTTTTTAAAATTGGTTCTAAATATTTTTTTTTGTACTTTTTTCCCGTTTCTGGGTAAGATGTAGAAAACACAACAGCAGCATCCAGCCCATTAACTCCAGCATCAGTGGAAGAATCTGAAAGCACATCATCTGCTCGAAGGAGGGACTCCGGCATCGGGGAGGAAACAGCTGCTGGCGTGGGAAGCAGTATGGACGTAGCATCTTCCGTGGCACCTCTGCGTGTCAGTGCAGGCCCAGATGCAATCAGTGAGGTGCTGTGCACTCTTTCTTTAGAAGTCAATAAATCTCAGGAAAACAAAAATGATGGAGGAAATGAGTTGGATAACAAGGCTGCACCATCAGTTCCAGTTTCAAAAAATGTCAACGTAAAGGACATTCTCCGCAGCTTGGTTAACATGCCAGCAGATGGAGTCACAGTGGACCCTGCCCTCCTGCCACCACCCTGCCTTGGAGCGCTTGGCGATCTGTCTGCCGAGCAGCCGGTGCAGTTCAGATCTTTTGACAGGTACTGTAAACAGTTTTTGGTTTTTGTATGCATATATTTACAAATTGTCAAGACTTAAAGGGTAAACAGGACTTGGACTTTGCAAAATTTATAGCTTCAACACTAAAAATGGATGTTTGTAAAAATTACCAGGATATTTTTGTTTTATAGTTTGTTGACCATTTCAGATTTTTCATTTAGCAACACTACCATAAGATGATTTAAAAATCATTTTAAAATTACATTGACAAGTTTTATGTCAAATATATTTTGTTTGTTTGTTTGTTGCAACTTAGAAGTCACCGGTACTTCAACATGGCTATCTTTCACACTGTTGCTGTTAGCCCTGTGCCAGCCTTTGAGGCAAGTGTGTCTGTCTGCGGATCCCAGCAGACTCGCATCCAGCCAGCTCCTCAGGGGCCCGATAGCTAGAGAAAGCCGACTCTGGGCTTCTGACTTCATTGGTTCTGCTGGCCTATGGACCCTTTGGCTAACTGGCCTGACATTTTTCTTTATATATTAATATATTTTCTGAAATGCTGCCTACAGGACATGTATGTATTAGTTATTAAACACATTTTTTTCAAAAATCAATATTTTTATCTGGAAAGAAGCTTTAACTTAAACAGAGGTTGTCAGTTAAAAGAACTTTATTTTTCTTGAGTCATTGGAAAATAAGTTTGTATAATACTCCATTCTCTTTGAATATTTTATTGTATATTTTCTATATAACCACAATACATGCAGCAAAATAAGAAAATTAACATTGATAAAACGCTACCTTCTAATCTTCAAATACTTTTCAAGGTTTACTAATTATCTCCACAATGCCCTCTATAGTGGAAGGATCCAGTTCAGAATAATGTGTTGCGTTTTGTTGCGTCTTTGTTTTCCTTTGGTCTGGGAGGACAGTGATCTTGCTGCTTTAGACGATGATAGCGCTGATGTTTTGTAGACTGTCCCTCAGCCTACAGTTTAGATTTGTGTAATGTTTCCTCAGGGTTAGATTCAAGTTAATACGCCTTTTTGGCAGGAATATCACAAAAGTGGCACTGTGTGTTGGGTTCTATCATGTGGTGTGCGGTTTTATCTCGTTACTGATGATACCCATTCTGAGTGGTTATTAAAATGGTATTCTGTAGGTTTCTGCACTCTTAGGCACACCTTGTGAAGAGGTGGTGCTGCTGTGCAAGCTCTTTCATCCCCATCAAATACATTCGGTTCGTTATATGGCCCCGTGGTTTCCGATTTTATTCAGTGGGTTATAATTTGTTCTTGATATTCTTTATGTTGATACTCAAGTTGTCTTCGATTTGTCCAGTGGGATTCCCTCCCGGTGGCCTTCTGTTTTCTTTGGATACGTTCTGATCTCCATGCCCCTCTGTCTGGGCGTTTATTTCTTTGTGTCTCCTGTTCCCTTTATTTCTTCTCACCTTCTAGTTTTCTTCTTCAGATTCGCTGTGTGTTGTCCATGGGGTATGCGGACAGGTTGAAAGTCTTTATGGTAATTGCAATGCTCTGAAAGAACACAAAGGAAATAAAATTTTAGCAGAGAATTGTTTGCCATCATCCTTTGTCATTGTATTCCCTCTGCCACCGCTCGAAGTGTTAGGTCCGTGTCCTGGAGTGATGAGACTGACAGAGTCCAACGTCCAGAGAAATAGAACATCAGTATGTCACGTGGCTGCTAGATTCCAGTGTATGTTTCATTTTTGTAAAAATAGGCTTTATAATGCAGGAATTAAAGTATCGACTTTAGTAATTAGATAAAACTGAGTTTGAGTTCGGCTGTATTCCTTATTAGTGAATTTGGACCTGTTACCTCATCCTCCCGAGCCTCAGTTTCCTTATCCCTGAATTGTGTAGTGTACTATATAACTATTAATGATGAAAAGAGGCAGAACAATATGCGTTGGTGTGAAATGATATTGAAGATAGATTATTCTGTAGCACTCAGCACGTAGAAGTCACTCAGTGAATAAAACCTGAGCTGTCCTGTCTGATGAGCCGTTCAGACACTGCTGCTTCCTGTTATGTGCACGTTTGCCTGTGGACACTAAGTATCTGAGATACATGTTACAGGTAAAAGGGCTGCACTCTCAGTGCACACATACGATGATAAATCATATAATGATAGATCATATGACTTACCTGCTAGAAAAATTGACAAATGACAGGAACTACCTGTTCATGCAAGAAGAAAAATGCTGTTAATGTGCAAATGTGTACAGATGATCTATATTGCTAATAATGAAGGAAATAAATACTAAAATAACCATGTGATAAATTTTGCAGAGATTTAAAAGATGATACCTAGAGTTAATGAGGGTATGAAGAAACATTTTAATAGTGTCGAAAGGGCATATTGGTATAATGTTTTTGAGGGACAAATGGCAGTGGTAATTAAAATTTATGATCTGTGAACTTAATGCACCTCTAGAAGTTTATACAAAAGGTAAACAAATGTTTTCTGCAAGTGGAATTTCATAATTAAGCTAAGACCTATTGAACTTTTACTCTGTGAAGTTCTATTCAAAATGCATTTTTTAGTTAGGTAGTTAGATAGATACTATTTTTATCCGTACTTTACAGATGAAGAAACTGAGGCAAGAGGACATTAAGTCACTTAAGCACTTGTGCTGATCAGTGGTGGAGCTAAGAGTCCATGGTGGACTCACTCTGGACCCTGTCATTGGGCCACAACAGCACAAGCGTTCTTGCTAATCTACGAGGGATCGATTGGTGACGTGTTTTATTGGCTATACATATAGTTTATTTACTATTCATATAGTAAATACTATGCAGCCACTGCAGAGAGAAAAGAACACTATGCATTGATGTGAAATGATATTGCGGATACATTATTAATGAAAAAAGCAGTGTACAAAGTAGTTTGGAATTTATGATCTTTTCAAAAATGTAAATATGTTCATATCTACCTCAAAAAGTATACATCAAACTGTTAATAACAATGGCTATGTAGAGAGTTGGAAAAGGTGTAAATGATCAGATTTTTAACATATTCTCAAATTTTATAATTTCTTTCAATTTGTATTAATGTTAGCTTGAGCACTCAGACATGATTGAGAGTTGATTTTAAAATTTATCTTGCTAATATAGTCAAAGAAAGTTGTTTTCTTGTCAGTGTCCCAAATTTCATATATTTTGGCATTTATATCTTTTTTAAATAGTGTAGAAATTCAGCTATGCTTTAGTGATGCCTTCTGTGCCAAGGTTATACACTTATTTAGGAAACCATGCCTAGGCAATGCATATTAAGGGATTCGTTGAAAACAAAGGAGAAAGGACTCACGGACATGGACAACAGTGTGGCGATTTTGGGGGAGGGAGTTATAAGGGGGTTAAGTGGTAATGGGAAAAATACAAAAAAAGAAAAGAACACTAAGGGGAATTTTGGTGCTGGCATTTTTCAGGATGTTATTTGGGACATCCATGTCTGGTACGCATTTAACGTATTGTCTGATGGCGAGCCAGCTGCTCTGTTTCCCCCTTCTTTTTCTTAGCAAGAGACACCTTTTGAAAACTTTTCATGCAGCTGTATACCAGTGGAGTATCTTTGGGAATTTCAAAGCATCCCTCTGATCATGTATTTATCTCTGGAATGCTTTGTCAGAAATCACAACTCTCCTCATATCTTACGATTTATCAACTCTCAAGCAATAGCTGGAAAATTTAGAGTAACAGCTACATGAGTGGAACCTTGCTGAAAGGCTGCCAGGTTGTGGGCCTTTTTGGATGGCAAGGTGTTTGTGTTCATTCCCATGCCAAAATTCTTGCTCTTATCTAATTTGAAGATCCTCTCTGGTGATTAGTGGATGCCAGGGATTTATCTTGATAAAGTTCAAGGGCTTGTCTGGCTTTTCAACTAGATCCTTAGGGACTAAAGTGCTAGGTTTAAAATGCCCTTTTCTCTTTTACTGAACTATTTACATGTTAAATAAAATAGCATTTATGTGAAAGTTTGTGATGCTTGAAACGGATGCGATTCTGAAATGGAACTTCTGAACCTTAGTGATCTGGAAGATGTTGTTGCTCTTTGTCTGTTAATAAGTATAAAGAGACTTTCAAAAAAAGTCTCCCTAGTTCATGTAAAAAAAAAAAAAAGTCAACAGTGTTTACGCTTTCTTTCTCTGTGGGATCTTAGGAAAATTACTTCTTTTTCATTATTAAAATGGGAATAATATGTGGCTCTTAACTCATGGGTGGTTGAATATACATGATAATCTACGCATGTCCTTAGCATAGTACCTCACAAATATTATTCTTAAAGTTAGTGAGTTTGTAAAGAAAAAAGGTATCGTAAGTAACATTTTATACTTTAACATACGGTTTTGAATTGACAGTTTTGGAACACTAGCTTGCATAACTAAAAAAACATATCTTGTCTTCCAAATTCTCTGGGCCAAAGAGTTTGAAGTGTGTTTTGTTAAAATTGGTGGCATGCGTTAACAATTCAGTTATTTGTATTTTAAATTTTAACAAGGATTTCAATTTGCTTCTTAAATAGAAACTTAAGATGTAGCTTGAGAATGATGCTAGAAATATTTCTGCACATTGCCTACCTAGCATATAGGCTCTCAAAGTTGTGTCAAATGCATGTTTTATTTTATTTGTATTTTCCAAAGTGTTTGATAAAAAATATGAAATGCTTAGTCCTTGCATGAGTAATCTTGAGTAGTGGTAAATTTAAATTTCTAGATTGTTTTTTAAACAATAAGAACATGGTTTACTAGTTTAGATTTATACTGATGTACATGATACATATGACAGCTTAAAATTCCCTCTGTTGAAAATTTTAGTCTTTTACATGGAAACTTTTAATATTGAAAATAGTTGGTAAAAGGAATGAAAATATTGTGAAATCTGCCTACTCCTTAATTTCCTTTTATTTGGATTATTATGACTTTGATTTTTTTTTTTTTGTTTTTACATGGCTCAAAGCTGAAGCATTATGTTATTTCCTCAGAATGACTCAAATCAGTCAATGAATTTGGAAGTTGATTAACTTTATTTTTCCATGTGTTACTAAATAAATATTTCTTTATTTTACTAAGTATATAGCTGTGTTAACATATGCAACTTTTTCCATTTGTGAGCAGATATATTTTGTCTGTTAGTAGTAGTATATACATAATTTTATATTTTGGAAAACTTGCTATTGCTTATAATTGATTATAATTAGAATACGTTTAAATGTAAATGTGATTGTAGTGATGGTTGTGCGGCTCTGTGAACATACTAAAAACTAAACACTTACAATTAGTGAATTATGTGGTACAACTTTAAAAAAGGTCAACATGAGGGAACAGTTTAAATTAGAGGCCCTTGTTGAGACAAACTGAATTGTAGAGCAGTTCTGCCATTTGCTTTCGTAAGTTAATTTACATTTCTGAGTTTTTCTTTTTATTTTTAAAATGGAAGTCATGTATGTTAGACTTGTTTTGAGATTTGAGTTATAAATCTTCACATGTCAGTGCTTAATCATAGCTATTAATAATTTGTAAGTTTATATCATAGGATCGTTTGGGAGCATAAAGGATAGTGGATCATGAACTTTGACTCGGAGGGTCTGGGGAGGCTTACCTTTGAGCGAGGTTTTGAAAGGAGAGGAGGAAGTTTGCTGGCGTGAAGGACTAAGAATAAGGCATCTCAGAGGAAAAGCATATACAGAGGGTGGGAGTTGGAATATAATCTACATGCTCAGGAACCATAATCACATACAGCAGAAGCATGTGAGGAACACTGGGTTAAATGTAGGAAGCCACACTTGCGATATGTCAGGAATGAAACTATGTGAGAAATCTTGGACAGTCAGTATTTAGTGAACTGAAATAAAGAATTGGTTTTGTTCATGACGTAAAGCATTATTAATGTCAGTAGTTTAAAGGATTGGAGATGAGGTCAAATTATTTTGTTGTCTCAATTTATTTTAATTTATTGAATCATAGTTTTGTTATTTTTAAAAAAGATTTTATTGAATTTATCGGGGTAACATTTTGTTACCTTTAATCATGCCACCTTGGATAAGTAGAGATTGTGCGTATTGTGGAACGTCTGTAGGATTTTTTTTCTGTCATCAGTTTTCCAACATTTCATTTTAAAAATGTTCAAATATCTAGAGAAGTTGAAAGAATTATACAGTGAACACCTATAGACCTATCCCTGAGATTCCACAATTAGCCTTTAACTCTGTTTGCTTTATCATATAATTCTCTATATAAATGTCCTTCTCTCCATCAGTCAACTTTAGTTTTTGATGCATTTCAAAGTAAGTTGCAGACATGAGTTCACCCTCAATCTAACATTTCAGCGTGCAGCTCTCTAACTAAAGATCAATACAGTTTAAGGTAAAATTCACATACAGTGAAAGGCACCAATCTTAAGTGCATCATTTGATGAGCTATGACGAATCTATGCCCCTGTGTTAACCCACATCCTCAATCAAGATGAATCTTGAAAGTTCCCTCATGCATCTTTCCAGCCAATCCCCTTCCTCATTCTTCAGAGGCAATTATTATTCCATTGGTTTTTCTACTGTAGATTAGTTTTGCCTTTTTTAGAACTTCACATAAAAGGAAGTACAAAGTTTGCATTATATTGTTCGTTTCCTTCACTTATCATAATGCTCTTGAGGTTCATCCATGACATGTTTATCAGTAGTTTGTTTCTTTTCATTGTTGAGCATTGTTCCATTGTACAAGCATACCACCATATTTTTAAAAAACTTATTGATTTTAGAGAGAGGAAGGGTATGGAGAGAGACAGACAGACACGGACATCAGTTTGTTGTTCCACTTCTTTATGCATTCATTTTTTGATACTTGTATGCACCCTGCTGGGGGATTGAACCTACAACCATGGCACATTGGTACAGTGCTCCAACCAACTGAGCTACAAGGCCAGGGTCCATCTCACCATATTTTTATGCATTTTTGTGCTCAAAGGATTATAGACTATTGCCAGTTTGTGGCTGTTAACAATAGAGCCTTTTTGAATATTTTTTAGCACACTTCTTTTGTGGATGTAAGTTATATTGAGGAAATTGCTAAGAGAAGAATTGTTGGTGAATAGGGTAGGTTTATGTCTTAAATGTAATTATAAAAAAATTTCACTTTTTAAAATACTATGTTCTGTTGCTTTTATGAGTACTGGTACTTATCTATTATATGAGTAAAATAGGTAATGCTTGTTCTTTGTTTTGTGAACGAATGTGAAAGTAAATTGTCCATATTTCTCCTCTCTTTCTCTCCCAAAAAGAGGTTGCTAGAGAATAGGTAGCTAGAGATTTTCTTGAACAATGCATTCCTGCCTAGAGTAGCAAACGCACAAATTAGATTTTGTATTGTTTTCTGACTGTACCGTCAGCACACATGTATGCACACACACACAGGGGTCATGTTTACTCCCCATAAAGTCAATAATCTTCATCTGATATAAGCTACCGTGATTTAAGCACACCATTTTGGATTGAGGGCTCAGGTGGCTGTTGCTTCTATTTTTTAGTGTATAGTTAACATTGGCAGTCACCCTTATAATGATGTGACACCAGCTACCCCCAAGAACATTGAATAAGCCATGCCTAGCACAAGAGAACTTGATTTAATTGGCAACAGTGTTTGCTGTCACATGGTAGGCACTGAAGTAAAACGGAACCTATTTCGCTTTGTATTATCTCTTTTTGATATAATGACAAAAACAAAATGTATTTTTAAAGTGCTGGAATTAGGTAATTTCCACTTTTGAATTTATGGGGATCAAGTACCTTAGTAACTTTATTTAGAAACTGAATACTTTAAAGGTGTTAAGGGAATACTTGAAGCTTGCAGTTACAATATTGTCAACAAAAGATGTGATTAAATAAATTGAATGTTGAAGACTTTAGGCTTATGGTTAACACCAGGTAATTAAAAGTAAGCACTGCTGTGGGAGTGCATTATATATCAGCTGTCCTCTTTACCTCATTAACTAGGTTCTTGCATGTTTATGGAGCTAACTTCAATTAAAAATGCCTTTAAACTTGTGCCTAATAAGGTCTTTTAGTTATTATTTTGATATAAAGTACTACACTTTAATCGAAATCGGTATGTCATAAATACCTGGGTTGGAATAATATACAAGGTGAACAAATTTGATTTGATATTTTTGCATCTAGCATTTATATCTATGCATTGTTTTATATATAGTAGTATTTAAACACAGTCTTGGGGATTTAAAAAAATTGGATTGTTAAAAATAGTTTATATCTGCATTTTTTAACCTTATAAAATTCCTGAGGTTTTTATGATTTTAAATTAGCAGTGCTTTAAAATCCTTGTTTGAAACACAATCCTTGTTTGAGTTTTCTGCTTCAATTCTGAGGTTAAGCAAAAGTTAATTACTTTTCCACTTGAGTGCCAAAATACCTTTTTTATATACCTTTGGTTATATTTTAAGTTAGGTAGTTAAAGACGATCCTAAATGTAAAGATTATTATATAGTAAATCTAAGTTTACATGTTAAATTATCATATTTCCATAGAACATTGTCTTGATTCTAAAACAATTGAGAGGCAATAAATACGAACACCATTGAAGTTTCTTGAGAGAATATTCTTAATTGTCTATCAAAAAAATTAGAAAGCTTCAGCTTCCTGTTTTCTATTTTGAACTTTATGTGATTAACTTGAGTTAACCTTCTGTGTTTTAAAACCTGTTTTCTGTTTTACTACAGAAGTGTCATCATTGCAACAAAAAAATCATCAGTCTTACCTCCCACGCTTACTGCACACACGCCTGCTGATGCTGTCAGTGTGGTTTCTCCTGCGGAGTCAGCCCGAGCCCCAGACACAGGAGGAGAATCTCCTGGTGAGTTTGTTACCAGTGATTTCAACAGAAAAGGTTTTCAATCCTATCCTAGCAGAGCTTAGGATTTTTGATAAAGCTAAGAAGTTTTTTTAGGCATGTTGTAACTCATTATGCTTTTATGAGGTCTGTCTGGAAAAATCCAGTCATTGTTAATGTGAGGAGAGCAGTTTATGCAACAACATCAATGTAACCTGGCAGGCAAGGATAGTGGACTGGAAAGCGCATGCGTGAACAATGACAGCCTCACTGTTCTAGACGGTGAGGACGGTAGACGCTGTTGGGTGAGCATGTGTACTGTGTGGCTGTCACATTCAAAATGACTGAGTGAGCAGAGCAATGAATCTGCAAAAAGTTTTGCATTGAGCTTGAACATTCCTCCATGGAAATTAGATGATTCAGAAAGCTGCAGCTATGGGCAACCGGTGACTGGCAGCTTCATCATGACAACCTGCCTGCTCATGCATCACATCTTGTACAGAGTTTTTTGGCAAAACATCACATTGCCCAGGTGACTCACCCCCACAGATTGGACCCCCTGAGACTTCTGGCTTTTCCCAAAACTAAAATCATCTTTGAAAGGGAAGAGATTTCAAACTGTCAGTGAGGTTCAGGAAAATATGATGGGGCAACTGATGGCAGTTAGAACTGTGTGAGGCCCCAAGGTGCTTACTTTGAAGGGACTGTGGCATCATTGACCTGTGTACAGTGTTTTTCGTATCTTGTATCTTCTTCAGTAAGTGTCTCTATTTTTCATATTACATGGCGGGATAGCTTCTGGACAGACCTCTTAACTGTTGATTCCTTAATTTTCTGAATAATTTGAGTAATATCAAATGAATTAAATTAAGGATTTCAATATTTTTCTCTACACTGTATGACAGATTGGATTCTGCTGGTTTGAAATATTCTTTTCCTTCCCCTGCTCTTGAGATTTGTATAGATAGTAGTTTGTGTAAGAAAGTTTTCGTGATGTGTGGTCTTTTAATCTGGTTACGTATTATCAAATGTTTATGTAGTATCCAGTACTTTCTCTCTTGAATATTTTTCCGAATTAGAGACTTGGAATGCTGCCCTGAAGTATACCATCATTCTAGCATTAGCCACAGTAGTTTAATAACGCTTACTGTAATTTTAAAAAAATATCGAAGTTATTGAGTTGATATTGGCTAATAAGATTACCTAGGTTTTAAGGGTACAGTTCTATGATACATCATCTGTATATTGCATTGTGTGTCCACCAGCCAGATTGTATTTTTGCCCATCTCTCTCTACTCCTTCCAAGCGCAAAAGCCTTTGGGTGCATGTATATGGGTGTAAGATCAAATCCCTCGATGTTGACTGGAAGCTGTGTTAATACCAGATAAACTTAAACCCTATGTGATACTAAAATGAGTAAGTTAGGGCAAAGGGGATATTACCTTGTATAAATAGTATTTTTCTAAATGTGCTATTTCATAAAAAAAATTAACAACTAGATTGCATATACTCAAAAGGATTCATTCTTGAATGAATGAATGAGATTAATGAAAATTTGAAGGAATGACTAGGTGGATTACATTAAATCAGAAATAATGTTTTTAGTTCATTTTTTCAGACATTTCAGGTCTCCTGTCAGCTGTTCTACCTTTTTGAATAAAATAGTATATTTGATAAATAAATAGTGTATTTGTTAGTGTGTTTGATAAAATAGCGTACCTCAGAGAGCTTTGCTCCTAACTCGAAAGTACAGAGTCCCATATAACTCGTGAGCAGCACCCCCTTCCCATTGTCCTATCATGAACATCTTGCAATGGTGCGGTACATTGGCCACTTTTCTTCATTGTTGTCTTAGTGAAAAAATATAAGAGGAGAAGATTTTTCTTCTTTATTGTTCCACTATACTGTGATGCTGCTTTTTTACTTTGAAGGGGAAACAATTTGGTAATCTGTTTTGGGGCTGATCTTCCACCCCCATCCAAAGCCCTTTAAAAAAATGAACTGTGATTTCTCTGGACCAGTCCCCATTGGGAAACAAGGCAGAAGTTACTAATATCTATGAAACGGTGCTGTCTTTTAAATTTAGTAATAGTGAATTCCTTAAGTTCAGAGGTTCACAGTACATGGAGTAAAATACGTCATCATATTTTGAGTACATTGCCCTTGAATTTCAATTTATGGGACAAAGGAATATGATCCTCTGATTGCTTTTAAATATATTTTTCAAAATTTAAATCATGTACTTTTCAGAAGAGATAAGAAACAGCTGAGATATATGGACAATGTTTGATTACACCAGTATACATAATTTCTCTCTGAAGCCATTGTATTTTTTTCCAACAAATCCCCTATAACACAGGGTGAGGCAAAAGTAATTTCATAGTTATTTGTATGTAAAATAATATAATAAGCAATACAAGAATAAGCTCTGTTTTGTGTTCTAACAACTGTGAGCCTACATTTGTTTTACCCAGTGTCACTCACCCGGAAGAATCATATGCCGAACTGGAAACGGTCGCCTTTATTGGCAGCACTCCACAAAATCTTGCATCTAGTTCATGTTACCCTCCCCCACCCCCACCATTATTAAAATTTTGTATAATTTGTGGTGGCGATGTTTCTCAAATAGTTCCAAGGTTTTTCTGTTTTGGGCTAGGATTTTTAGCTCTTTCCTCTTCCTCCTATCTCCCCTTACTTGTTTAAAAATATTTCATTTATTTTTACGTCATTACCAGTGTTCTTTGCTGGTCTCTCTTTTTACCGTTCGTTTGGTTGCCATGCCTGACTCCTCCTTCTCTCTTTCTCGGCAGCGAGCTGCCCCTGTTGTCGCTGCTCCACGGTTCTTCCACCTTAGTTACTTCTGTTCCATTCCGCTCGCTGCTGCCGTGAGCGGTGGTGCCTTGGGAAGCAGAGTTTACCCCGGTTTGGTGTTTTCCGTCATCCTACTTCTTACTCTCCCGGGCCCCGCCCGCTGTGCATGCCTTTGCCTGCCATACTTGCTTTTGTGCCCTGTCCTCTTTTCCCCTGGAATCGAAACCCTGCCGATAAGATTATCTGTCTGACTTCAGTATTTTTAACTGATAGATTTTTGTTTTCTTTTTGGTGGGTCTCTTGATTTAAGTTACTTGCCATTAAAAAAAAATAGACTATATTGAAATTTATTTTTCTTCTGGTTCAGGCAGGATTTGGGAATAAAAGATTTGTGGATGAATTGGTTGTTGTTGTAATTGCATGCTGAGCTGGGCAGTTAATTCTCACAGATGAGGGTAAGTTAGGTATTAGTCTTGGTTTGATCTTGGATTGTTTTCTCTGTATGAAAGCACAGTTAATATCTGTCCCCATGGGCCTTAAACATGTGTGTCTTGGGAAGACTGCAGTTTGAGTGAGTAGCAACAAAAATGAACTGCTCCAATTCGGTAATAGATTATTGGCTAGTAAAAAAATACTGGTAGTACAGGGTGCATTAACAAAAATGGGATTTACTTGGAAGAAACCATGTGAATACAAAACATAAAATAAGAGTTTTGTAGCAGAAAAGTTAAAATTATTTTGAAAATTTGATGTAAAATGGGATTTCTAAAATTTACATGTAGTACAATTAAAGAGAAACCAGGACTGGTTAGAACTGTATCCCAGAAAGAGGTTTAGAGCTTTTCAACTCTGTGCGAGGTCAAAGATTCTCACCCAGATAATTTTATAATTTGGAAAAAGTTGAGGATTTGCATATGTACACTTTAAAACAGCGGATAATATTAAAACTACAGTTAATGAACAAATATTGAATAGCATACAAACTTCAGATTTTAGTTTGAATAATATTCGTTTGCTTCTGCAGCATTTTATTAGCAATAACGATGGCAAATATAGGTTAACTAGCAGTAAGAGTTATCAGAGAACAAGGTATACTTTTATATTGCATATTTTTATTTTTTGTATTTTAAAGAAAACTAAAAGAAAGAAACAGTTGTTAGTAATTATATCAAAATCTGGAAATTTTTAAGTTTCTCATCAGCAAAGTTTTCATTTCCCAGAATTCAATATGTGTTAAGATGCTGTTACTCTTTTTTCAAATATACTGTAGTGGTTGTCTACCATGATGCATGGCATCAGTGAGTAAAACCAGTAAAGGAACTGAGCAGACAGTTCTTCAGCAATTTCATTCTGGGTGTTTGCTAATTTGCAAAATTTGATAGCTATACTACTTACTAGAATATTAGGCCATGCATGTATTAATTAGTATGTTTATAGTTAATGTTGAAAGAAATATTTGATTCTTTGCCTTTTATAATATTAGATCCTAGAGGCTTATCTTTACTCATTCAATAAAAGTTTATTTTTTACTTAATGAAGAGTTTTTCTCTGGCATATTGCCTATTCCCCCCCTGTGCTGGCCCAGAATGGGTGCAGGGAGAGAGAGGGGAAGAAAGAGAGACAAAGGGAAATTTAAAAATACTTTATTTAAGGGTTAAATATTGGCATTTGTTTTATGATACTGTATTGCAAAGGCCCTTATTTATTTAGATCCTTAAGGGCCTTGAATAAACAATTGGCTATTCCCTGGATAGATGTTAGATGGATGATCTGTTTGCATTTTCCTTTTTGTTCTTTTGGATGTCTGGAGAACTGTTAGTTTGAAGGAGCCGTTTATCAGCACAAGGGTAAGGGGAAGATAAGTCAGTATCATTCCACATGCCAGAGGTAGCCTCTGCGTTTACATAGGTGATTGTCTGTTGAAAATGTTTAATGTTAAATTAACTTAACAATAAATTTATGATTTTTATTTTTATCTGAGTTGAAAATATGCAGGATGTATTTGGAAATTACATTTTCTCTCTGGCAGGAATGAAGGACAACTTTGCATGAAATTACTGGTCTGTTTATTTTTTCACATGACTTTTTTTCTTTATAGCTATTGCTAATTGATATATTTATCTTAGTTAATAAAGTGTTTCTTATGATTTAAAAAGACCACTTCGTATAAACACCTCTCTGCTGTAGTGTCTTTAGGTTTGCAAATCAGTGCTAATTGTAGGGTAATGTCAGGAGGGCTTTGTGTTACTACTGGTTCCTTCAGAGCCACCATTGTTCTTGGTCTTTTCAGATTTCTAATGAGCATTTCAGCTCATTAAAATTAGGGTCAGTTAGCACTTTAAACACTAATTTTGTTTTACATATATGGCCTAAAGCCTCATACAAGCACTTTCTTGAGATTTATTTACTTCTATCTTTTAAGTAAGTGGTACCTTATGTGTTCGTTTTTTATCAACTTTGGAAAAAAATTCAAGGAAAAACACCAGTAGTTTTCCTAGAGAAAAATGTCAGATATAGTCTAAATAGATGATTTTTAACAACTACCACCAATTAGAAAAATAAATCTCAGAAATATTTAGTTAATCACTGGTATTAAGAGTCAGTGGCCAACCCTGGTTCGATGATATCATAGCTGTCAGGGTGGAGGAAATTGCAGGTGTCGTTAACTGAGTGTAATAAAGCTGTTTGGTCCCTGAAGTACTTTACTGAGTGATGTGTAGCCATAGGATTGGACCCGACTCTTAGAAATGCCTGGAACTGAAGAGTAAAAAGTTGTTTTTACTTCACCTTGTTTCTTCCTCTAGTTTGAAATTTTATTGTGAAAAATGTAAAAACATAAACCTGTTGATGGTGAAATGAATTGATATATGCATCTTAAAAAGTTGTCAGTATGAAGAAATGTGTACTTTATTTTAAAGTTAATCCTATGTATTAGGCTAGGGGCCATTCATTCCCTTAGCATTTTATAGTTAGCTCTCAATTGAGCAGAATGGTGGAAATGGAGGGAAGGTCAACAGTAAACAAAAATCCCCGTGAAAAGAAAAGTGAACTTGGAAGGAGAAGGGCATGGAAGAGAGATTCACCTTGGAGAACTTCATCTTGGAGGAATATGCTCACTCTTAGAGGCTGGCTTAGTAATCATCCTGAGATTCATTGTGGAAGATTGCTGTCACGTGCTCTTCCCAAAGAAACCAAGCCTGTGGGCCAGTCCAGTATCTGGATTCTGCTGTGTGGCTGAGACCTGGTAACCAGACCTGCTGTTTATCGATCAAGTTCTGCCTTAAGACCAACCATGATTCAAGGAAGGTCAAGTTCTCCCAGATCCTTGCTGTTCTTAATCAGTTAAATCCATGAAACCCCTGATTAGAGAGCCTAGCTGCGTTTATCTACTTATCAGGTTAATTCTGGGAGTTAACTTGATTTGCCTTACCTAACTAAAAGAGAAAGTTGAATCCAAATGCACTGATACAATGGAATTGAGCCTGAGGAAATTCTGGGAGTTATGTGAGAAAGTGACAGGCTTTTAATAAAAGTATTTTCTTGTAGAGGACAGTGGCTAATGTTTATGGCTGTGTTTTATTTTCTGTTGATCTGGTAAATGAAATTGTTGGAAATCCACTTGTTATATCAGTTAAATCTAGGGTTGATTTTTTTTTTTTTTTTTACAGTTTCTAGATTTTTCAACAGAATTTTACCTTTGGTTTCTTAAGCTTTTATAGTGAATTTTCTAAAGGTACTTTATAAAGTTCATCTCATTTAAGTTACCTGTACTTAATGTCACTTGAATAATCGTTGAGGAATTTGGGTATCTTTTTTGCCTGAAGTACAGACTGAAAGGGAAACATGATAACTTTAAAAAAAGTTTTAAAGTTAAATTTAGTTGGTAACATATAATTTTCAGATAGAAGAGATTATAATTGACATCTGTGTACTCTATCATGTGCTCCCCACCCGAAGTCTGGTTTCCCTCCATTATAATGTATTTGACCTCCTTTACCCAGTTTGCACTCCCCCCATGCCCCACCCTTTGGTAACCACCACTCTGTTCTCTGTAACCACCACTCTGTTCCCCGTAAGTTTTTTTTGTTTGTTCGTTTGCTCCTTTTTGTTTTCTCATATGAGTGAAATCATACTGTTTTTCTTTTCTGCTTGACTTATTTCAATTAACATAATACTTTAAAGATCCACCCATGTTGTCACAAATGGCAATAGTTCATCTTTTTTATGGCTTGTAGTATTCCATTTTGTGTGTTTGTATAAAACTTTTCAAAGGTGTTTTAAAGACAGAGTAGAAGGGTAGGAAAGGAAGCTATCATTCATTGCGTGTTTTCTGTGGTCCAGGCTCAAAGTACTTTAATTTACACTCAAAATAGTTCTGTGATGCAGGTGCCACTATTGATTTTATGAATGAGGAAAATAAGGCACCGAGAGCTTAAGTAACTTTCTTTGCCCAAGGTCACACAGTTAATAAGTATCAGAGATCTTACTGTTTCCCCAAACATTTAAATCACATAACAACCCCCAAGGGTAGTTATTATCAAAGAAATTGGCCTAATATTGATAGAGGTAGGACTCAGTTTGAAAATGGTTTTGTTGGTGGTGGCTGGTGAGGAAGTGTTTTCTGCCAGTGTAGAATATCTTTTCTAAGAAAATCGACAGTGGAAATAATGTGAGATTGATGATTGAGATGGCTTGAGAGGTTAGTGGGATTTCCTTCAGATGTGAAGCAGTAAGTCTCCGAGCTTGGTTGACCTGACATTTCTTTTTGATAGGGAAATGAGTTTCAGGCTGAGAAGAGTGGAGCAAGTTTTATATTATGGGAATTTAATAGGAAAGTGATATATAGAACACTCGACTAAAAATGGGCAGCACGAATCACGAATGTGTAATAAGTCATTCAGAAGAGCTCTAGACTTTTCTTCTGGAATGTCTTGCAGAAATGTGGTGTTTCTGTTTTCTGTATCATGCTGGTGCAGTAGGGTTCCAGAATTCTGCATGGCAAAAGTCACTCCAAACTTGAAAAGTATTTGTAATGGTTGATCAGAGATAAATGTCATTATTTTTATATAATGCATAATTATAAACCATAAAGAAAAAGATTCCAATAAAAATGTTCAAAGGGTCAGAATAGTCATTTATGTTTCCTATTTCCAGTGAATTGAGAGAATACCTTCAGTTTCACTAGTAATCAAAGAGGTGTAAATTGTTTGTTCTTTCTTTGAGGCAATTTGGCAGTGTTTATCGAAATTTAAAGTATGTGTTTATTGACTCATAAGAAGTTATCTCAAGAAAATAAGTGCACATAGATTTATGTAAGCACATACAAAACATTCTTTAATATGGTAAAAACTTGGGAACAACTCAAATGAACGTCCACGAATTTCTCATGATTAGAAACAGATTATACTTGTTTGGTAGAAAAATTATGGAACAGATAGAAGAAAAGTCACATCACCTGAAGCACACTGTGGTCACAATTCTGACGGTGACCACTTTCGTCTTTGGTCTGAGTGTAACTGTCAGGTGCTTTCTATGCTGTGAAGTCACTCTTTATCTTTTATAGTTTTTAAATGTTTTGTAGAAGGTACTTTGAAATTATTTAAATATCCTATTCCTCAGATAATTAATCATTCATGTCAGTATGGCCTGATGACTTCCTATTTTGTTGGATGGGTGTAATCAGTTACTATCATTATTTTGATGCTCATATTGTCTCTGGCTTAGTCAATGGGAGTCCCATCAAACTGGCTTCTCTATTCTTGTGACATATCTTGTCATTCCTTGGGTATAGCCTTGCTTTTTTAAAAAAACAAAACTGTTTTATACTTATTTTGTACATTTCTTTCACAGATCTTCAAGTAGCCATTTCTGTCTTAGAGGAGAATAGAACTCAAGATCAGCACAGGAGTTGTTAGGTCTTGCTGCTCCCAGGTCCTCTAAGGGATAGAGCTCGGGATGACCTATTGTATATAAAAGTTTATATGTGAATGAGGGTATGCATTTAAATATACATTTATATATCCCTATATTAGTGAAGCCATGATAACACACACAGGCACTCTGAATTTCAAGCCATTACTTCTGAGTTCTTGTTAGCTTAATTTAGTGCTTAAATGCCCTCCTCACATTGTTTGGGCCCCTGTACCTTGCCTCCAGGTCAGTGTAGCCCCACCCTGATGCAACTGCTTTCCTTCTCTGCCCCAGCTAACTGCCTTCAGTCTGACTATTTAGAAGGTTTGGGAAAGAAGGTCCTTTGGCTCCTTAAAGCACAGAGATTTTTATGTCGTGGTCATAATAGGAAAAAACCCTGATTTTACTTGTAACACAAGATTACAGCTTCTCAGATAAGAGCTCTAAACTTTTCAACCCGACTACATTTACTGCCACATTTGGAGCCCTTTAGTAGTAAAGGGGGGTGATGGAGATAGTGTGCTATGTCTTAGACCTTTGGAGCCAGGCTCCAGTAGGGCCTTCAGTTCGTGGGTATGCATCTTCACCACAAGCAAATCATTGTACTTAGGCAGTATGTGTAGATTATACAACTTTTTTTCTCTAGTTTATGTAATCTTGAGGTTGTAGATTGGCAAAATAAAGATTTGGAATAGTTACACAATGCTTACTAATTTAGTCTTTTACAAAATCTCAGATTTGATTGTATTGCTTTCTTGATTTTATTCACTGTGTTTTCTCACAATTAGGCCTCAACATCTGGCTGACTATAATTGTTAAGATGCCCTTGATTGTAACATGCATTGATTTGAGAGATGATACCATGAATAAAAATTTGCATCTTATCATGATGAAATAGGTTGATATAGAAAAGAATTCTTACTTAGAGATTGCTTTAATTTTTTTAAAAAAATGAGCTCATGATTGATGTCTTTTTCTGTCTGATTTCATCTCAAGTTTCTGTCAGTGTCTGCCAACTAATCCTACAACATATTAGGATTTGGGATGTTTGATCATCATCTTTGTCGTTTTGATGGAGTTCATGTGTGTGTTGGGACATGATTATAGAGTGGTATTGTTTAATGTTGATTTGTCATGGTCCTGGCATGGCTTTGCCTAATGTTGATGTTTTATGAAATTGTTTATAGTTGATGGGAGAAGAGTAAGACCTAGCTTGGGTTCTGAGCCAGCTCCTAGCACTACCAGGATTGGTGGGCATACTTGATTTTACCAGGCGAGCTCCCGGATGTCAACGCCTGCTTTGCTACCTTTTCATCTGTTTCAACCATCTTTGTTTGTATATCCTATGTGAACCTATCTTCTGTCTCTCTTTGATCTATCTTTTGTACACACCACTTTGGCTCCTTTAAGTGCTTCCAGGATACCCATGTCTGGAGTTTGGAAAACAGATCAAAGCATCAGACCTCTGATAGTGCGTAGATTCCAGGATCCGTCCAGCCCCACTTCCCTCGTTTATCAGCTTTGCATGTTCTTTGTTTCGTTTGCTTCAACATGTTTGCTGTCTTTCTTGGTCTATCCCTCTATAGAATTGTGATGGGATTTCAGTCTGCATTTACCCTAATACTAGCTTGGCACCCTTTTAGGACATGGCTCTCAGAAACTGAAATTTCACTCCCTGTATTGCAGCTGCAAGCAGGATGTGCACGTCTGTACCTGCATACTCCAGGTTGTTAGGGTGCCGTCCCTGTTAGATTCCAGGGATTCTGCGGTCCCAGTGTCATCGACGGGCATTTGATGCTACTTACATGTATGCGTTCGTTCTTTTTCACTTCTCCCTAATAGTGGCCTAATGAAAAAAATGACTCCTCCTGTTTTTTTCGGGTCCTACATCTACCTTAAATTTAATGATGTTCTATCCTGGATATTCTGATGCTTAAATAGGAGCTTTATTTTTCCTCTCTTTGTTAGAACTCTTCAAGCCTCAGTAAATTATTCTCCATATTAGTCTTCTAGACTCACTCTTTCAAGACTTTGCCATTATGTGTGTTATCTCTGACAGAGTTAAAGAATGGGTAGTTAATTTCCTGGTGATTATTTTTCTCTTGCCAAGTAAAAATTATAAGCACAGTTATTTGTTTAAAGCAGAAAGACAATGACTCTTACACAGGACAGAACAGTTTGAATGATTCATACTGTAAGAGGGTGAATGGGCCATTCAACAATATGGATATACAAGAGTGCTTAAGGGTATCTGATAGTGCTCATCGGAGAGGAAATAAGAAGAGCAGGGAACAAGACAGTGACATGAAACAGTAGGAAATAGAGAAGGGCGTGTATACCAGGTGGGAAGATTGATTTACTGAAGTATGGGAGATGCGAATGAGTAAGAAAATAACCTCTGCAGTGAACATACATTGAGGACCTTCTATTGTGTCAAGTTCCCTAGGCTCCAGAGTTAGGTGCGTGAAAAGATGACGTCTCTGCTTCCAAAAAAATTAGTAGAAGGACAGTTAAAAATTCAGTTAACACACAGTGTGACAAATGCAACCGCAGGGTACATACTAATTAGTGATAATACACATGAGGGAATGTAAATTCCCCTCGTTGAGGTGACTCATTTAAGAAGAGTTTCTCAGGTGTTCACGGGGCTGTGTTTGCTAGACTAGACCCAGAAGCAGTCGGGGTGTGGTAGAAGTTATTTGGGGATGGAATAAAGACAGTTTTCTTGGTAATGAAGGAAATACCTGTTTAAGGCTAAATTTGGAGTTGTTTCTGTCTTTCGTTTCAATTAAAAGTTTTTACTTGTAAATCTCAGTTGCCACTTGGTATTGAATACAAAGAATTGTGACCCTAACTAAGTCGTAATTTACTTTTCTGTTAATACGATGGATAGATGAAGGATTGGTTGGAGTATAATTGAACTTATAACTGAGGTTTATATGTTAAATGATTCTAGAAAAACCTTGTTAATTGGTAGATTTCAATGTTATCCAAATTATAATGGGCATTTAAAAATGCATTATGATGTATTTTTTGTTGACTTGCTTTAAAGATATTTTTTTTGTTTGTTGAACCCTTGTACCTAAAAACAGAAAATTCCTAAAAATGGTTATTTTCTTTTAAAGGTGGTAGATCATCGAATGCAAAATTGCCCTCAGTTCCAGCAGTTGGTTCAGTTCCACAAGACCAAGTTTCAAAGATGAGGTATTTAAGCTACTGATTTGGATGTTCGTGATTTATTCCTTTTGATCACTCTTTAAACTGTCTGGATATAGTGATTTTTAAAAATTCTTTTGTTTCTAGTTTTAAAGGCCTCCATGGCATTTAGAAACTTCGGAATATTTTAGGTTTTCTTTTTAAAGATTATGAAATATAAAAGTTTTTTGGGAAGTGGCTCTTTGTAATTAATAAATGCTATATGCATAGCAACTATTTAAGTACACAGATAGATAGTAGCATGTGATTGGAGATCGAAAGTTTAAAATTTGCCGTTCCTCTTCCCTAAATAAATTGCTGAAAAAAAAGTTGTAGCCAGTCAACCAAAGGCACAGTGGTACTGAGTTGTAGATGGACTTTTTCCTTTAAACTGTCACATTTCCCACCAGTAGAGCCCTTGTGGCCAGTTCTTGATCCTCCGCACCACAGCCAGACCATCACAGCACCCCACCAACGCAGGCACGTAGGGGCTGCACGTGTAGACGCGGTCTATCACCCAGGGTTGAGAGGCTCTCCGAGATAAGTGCAGCAGACTCGTACTAAGATCCGTACTTCGAAAGAAGTGGTGATTGGCAGCAGAATTTTCCAGCAGCACACCAGTTGATCTAGTTGTTAGTATGAATGCGAAGTAGTTTTTATGTAAGTAGTGGCTATTCGCACATATGTTTGGTTTGTACATTAGAAACTAAACTCTGGATACCTCTGAATCTCTGGAAATGCAGGGGGCTTTTAAAAAATTCATTAAATATGTGTGTGTATGTGTTCATGTGTGTATCCGTGTACACATACATATAGTCAAAAAGACAAATATTAATGTATAAATTGAAATCATTATAAACGTCAGTCAGTACACTGTTTTCAATTGGAAACTTGTTCAGATTGCATTAGAAACAAATTGTTACAGAGATATAGGCATCAATGAAAAAGAACATCAACTGATTCTTTCAGTTTGTAAACGTTTGAGTCTCTGCTATATGCTGCAGTTGAAAACTTGGAAGTGAAGACGTAGTTTTTGAAGTGGAGGTGTTGATGGTTTGGTGGTTAATAGGCAAATCTGATAAGGACTTTATATATCGAGTTTGTTTAGGTTATAGGGGCTAAAATTGAGTGTTCTGACCTGGCTAACTGTAAGACTTCCAGCCCTGGGTGGTGTGGCTCAGTGGACTGAGTGTGGGCTGTGAACCAAAGGGTCGCCTGTTCAATTCCCAGTCAGGGCACATGCCTGGGTTGTGGGCCCCGTCCCCAGTGTGGGGGTGTGTATGAGAGGCAACCACACATTGATGTTTTTTTCCCCTCTCTTTCTCCCTCCCTTCCTCTCTCTCTCAAAATAAATGAATAAAATCTTAAAAAAGAGAGAGACTTCCACTAGGGCCGATGCTTGGAGTGGTGGTTAACCAGGTCATTTGTCAGGGCTGGGGGTGGCCGTGTAAAACAAGGGCAGTCCTCGCAGAAGGAGTGCTGCGCGTCGCAGTGATGAGTCTTCAGGTGGTACTTAATTTTTCATGTAATTGTACGTAGCTGTGACAACTCATCTTAAAAACTGGAGAATTGACAAATTCTAATGAATGAGTCAGTTAATTCAACATCTTTACATTAGTATTACAGAGAGGCTTGAACATGCTTTGGAAAAGGCAGCTCCTCTTCTGCGAGAGATTTTTGTGGATTTTGCACCTTTTCTTTCTCGGACGCTTTTGGGTAGTCATGGACAAGAACTGCTTATAGAAGGAACAAGTAAGTGGTTTTTCTTTATTTCATTTTATATAAATATATATTTAAATTTCAAGGTCAAAAACTTAAATGGATAATAAGAGATGCATGGGATTTCATTGTTAAAATGTTTTCAACTTTTGACAAGGGTTCTTATAGAATCTAGAGATAATGGTATATTGTACTGTATTTTCCTTATATTATACATAGATGATGGGATCGATCTTTTCTACAGAAGGTACTTTGAAATTGTGTCACCTAAGACAGCATGCAGAAGTAGGTTGCTGAGTGGATTGGAAACCATGCTATTTGTGGAAAGGAGAAGAGTATTGGGTCATTTAAAATTTTTATTTTACATAGGGCACTCACTGGTCATGTAGTGAGTGTCTTCAAATATGAAAGAGGGTAACTCAGCCAAGTGAAAGTAGACATGTGCTGAATTTCCTCAGACAGCAAGTATCAGTTCAATGGAGAATGATGGCTTCTGTTTAAGAGCTCAGCATAGACTGACTTCAAAATGCCCGTCTTCACTCTATAACTCGAATTCTTTTTAAAGGAGAACCTAGAGGACTTTCATCAGTGATAATGTAGAATTGATTTTTGCATTCAAACGTGTTTGGACTAGAAGTTTGCTAAATCTGGCTTACCTGTGCCCATGGTTAGTGGTTTAAGGTTAGATACTGCGGTTCTCCTGAAGCTGAAAAATCATGGATTTATCTGAATTTCGGTGTCTTTAAATATCACCTTACAGCTTTAGTTACCACAGATTTTTGGTGGGTAGAATTATGTTATCTCCTAAGACATTTCTTAAAACTTGTGGAAAAGTCCCTTTTTTTGGTAGAAATAAGGATATAATGGAAATGTAAGGCATAACAGTTTAGTGTATCTGTGTGTTAACTATAGGACATCAGTACTTTATTTGACCCTTAAAATATTTGTTTATAAGTAATAAACTTTAGCTAAAATAGGTGTTTCATTATCATTTCTGCTGCAGATGTACACAGAGTTGGTGCTGAGTGATTCATTTCCATAGAGTCAAATGGTAGCCTTGAATTTATTCGAAAAAGGAAGTTCAGGATTTAGAAATGTTTAATTTGGGGTGAAAATTTATTTTATCTGCTGCAAGATATAATTTATTTAACTGTGCATTATTTGATCTAACGATATAATAAAACTTGAAAGAATTTAATGAAAAATAGAAGGACTTCCCCTAACTTATGTTTCACTTACCAAACAATTTTTAAAGTGATGTTACAACTTATCTATATTTTATTACATTACTGTAAAATAAATGCATTAATTATAGCCTCTTGGTATAGCAAGACATTTTTTATTTTTTATTATTTATTTATTTATTTAGAGTGGGAGAAAGAGAGAGGGAGAGAAACATCGATCTGTTGCCTCTCATATGTCTCCACCTAGGGATCTGGTCCAAAACCCAGGCATGTGCCCTGACTGGGAATCGAACCAGCCACCACTCAGTTCACAGGCTGTACTCAAGCCACTGAGCCATACCAGCCAGGGAAAGACATTGTTGCTTTTTACTTGGTCTTTGATTTTATAATAACTCCAACAAAATAGGAGCACCTTAGATACTCAGAAGTAGTAAACTTGCCAATTCACAGTCCCTGAACAAAATTTGGAGTCAATTTTTTTACCGGTAAATTCTGATAAAATGATAAGGAAGAGGATGCCTTATCAGATGACTATTGCTCAACTGTAAACTTGAGCAGTGCCTACTCATTGCACTGTGTTGAGAAAAGCAGCAAACAGATGTAAGAATATTTATGCAACTTGTGTGTGTATGTTAAGTTGCAATTCTTCGGGTGGTGGTCTGCGTCACAAAACCGCAGTCGGGAGCGGAGGCGACCGCAGCAGGCATGGTGCAGCAGGAAGAGCAGCGGAGTAAGCAGCAAGAGGCCTTGTTTTTAATTCCGTCCTTGCCGCTGACAAGCCGTGAAAGCAGGCACTGGAAAAGTTATCACCTTTAAATTATTAAAATGATTTTTTAATTAAAAAATTTTAAATGAATATTTTAAATATTTATAAAGTAAGAAATGCAGTATCAATGAATTTATTATTACCAGCTACCCAAATTGTCTTTGTTTTGCCATAATTGTTTGTTATGCTCACCTCCCTTATTTTGCTTTAGTATTTAAAACAATTCCAGATATTATGTTGATTCACCCCTAAATAATTCATAAATCCTATAAAAAGACATTTTCTTATATAACTGTAATTGCTGCTTTTATACCTAAATATATTAATAATAGTCCATGATGTCATCTAATACTCAGCTCATATTCATCTTTATTTAAAAGATACATTTTTATAATTTCTTTTTTTTCTAATTAGGATCTAAACAAAATCAATTTATTACATTTGGTTATGACTTTTATGTCCTTATTAATGTCAAATACTTTACCCCTGATTTCCCTTTGCCTTCGTGCCATTGGCCTGTTGAAGAAATGTGGGTGGCTGTTCTGTAGAATGTTACGTGGTTTGGTACTCTGTGTCTGGTGCTTCTTGGTGATGTCATTTAATAGTTTCTCTATGCCATGTATTTTCTGATGACTCGAAATCAGATTTGAAAGTGTAATTAGATGTAATACTTCATATTACATCATGCCTAGAATCATATTTTCTAATTGCCCAATTTTTAGTGATATTAACTGCCATTTTCAAGTATCCTTTGTAAGATTTAATTTTATTTTTTTAAAGAGGTCTTCAAAAACTAAAAAAAAATTACTTTAAAGAAGTTTTATTATACAATTATATATGTATTCATTGGATACTTTTTATAGATCTAAGATTCATTATATTGTCTTTGCGATCTAATTTTGCTACACCTTAAAACATTTTTCTATTTCATCATTATTCATTAATTTTTCCTAACTACACTAAAGACTAAAATAATAAAACAAGAATACTGGAATTACCCCTAGAATAATGGTGCCAGAGGAAAACAAATCATCATTCTTGGATCACTCGCAGTTTTCTTATGACGTTGCATCAGATTTTAAGTAGAGAAAAGTTAATTTTCTTAAGGATGGCAAAAACAGGTGTTTGGGGAGGGCAAAAATATATATATTTTTTAAATATATATACACACATACAAACATAAAACCATATATACAGTGGTTTATGACCTTTCATTGGGTCATAGTACACTTGTACAGTATATCTTTAGTATTAAAATTTCATGGGGGCAGAATTAAGAAAAAATGTTCTGAAATGGTTCCTTAGTGGAGAGTGATAATGAGAACAGTTTGAGAAATAATTGTATAAAAGAAGTCTGTGGATACCATCTTTGTGGTCTTATTTTTAGTTGTAATACAATATAGTTAAGAATTCAGAATTTTTCTTTTTTTTTATTTTTTCTTTTTTTTGCTTTTTATTTTTTGTTTTTTTTTTTTTGTTTTTTTTTAAATCAGTATTTTTTAATTGTTGATATTGTACAGTTTTCTGTCTTTTACCCCGCCCCAGCCCACCACCCCAGCCCTCCCCACTTCCCTCCCATTTCCTCCCCCCATAGTTTTTGTCCATGAGTCCTTTATACTTGTTGCTCTAAACCGTTCCCCTTTTCCCCTGAAATTCCCTCCCCTCCCACTCTGGACACTGTCAGACTTTTCTGCTCAGAATGGTAAGGTGAATAAAATTGACAGAAGGAAACATTTACAATTATTAGACCATCTGAGGATGAATTTAAAGAGACAGCAGCACTCATGAATTTTACCAAACTCAAGAATTTATTAGTGCATAGCATGTATCTGTAGACAAAAAGGAAATTGGTTTTCTCAGCAGGCCATTCAACAGGAAGGAATTCATTCTATAAAATGTATATGACATTTTGTGACAGAAGCCTGAAACATTCCATTTTACGAAAAAGGCACGGTACAGTATTCTTCCACTGTTTGTGACCATGTTGCACCACAGTTTGCTTGGTACCTTTTCTAGGAGAACAAGAGCTAAATAAAGGCTGGTAGGTGCATACACAAAGATGACTAGAAGGAAAAGTTCATGCAGAAATGAAAAAATTCAGTGGCTCGATCATTCCAAATGGTGTTTGTAAATCTAAAGATAATATATTTTAGTTGTAAAGCAAAGAAGATGGCTAATTTCTCTTCAACAAAATTTTGAATGATCAAACTTTTCCACAGTAATGAATATAATGATGTAAGTTCAAGCAGGAGGACCAGAATTAGTGATAAGCTAGAACCTATTAGAAATTTATTTGGAATGTAGAATTAGTATTCACAAGATGGATATCGTGTGTACAGATTCATGAGGAACGATAGTTGATATCCAAAGGACATCTCTCATTCAGGAGATATGCAAATACCTTCAAAACCAGGAAAATATGGAAAAAGAATTTGAATGTATTGTGCTTAAATTCTTACTAAAATGCCTAGTAATGTTTATCATCGTCCCTTTCTTTCTTTAAATTATTTAAGGTGACTTAAAATACATGTTTTACTTTTTAAAAGGTCCATTTTTTTCCAGATGGTAAATGGTTATGGCTGTTTTTCATGGTGTACTTCGGAGATTCAGTAGATCAGGGGGTTCAGGTGTTGCTAGTGTAATGGCTAGTAAGCCGCTTAGTAGTTTTGAGTTTAGTACCAAGGGAAAGCAGTGGTCATAGAGGTAGGAGTAATCAATCTCTGGTAAAGAAATTTGAGTGGTCTCTGATCATGAAATTCCAGAAGGTTATAAAACTCTTGACTTAGCAACTTGGGTTCATCTTTTTTGAAGAGACTAAAATTCCATATTTTTGAAAAATCAACCAAAAATGAAGCCATCCAAACTGAACCCAACTATCGGGGGAGCATTGCAGTGAGGTCAGATCATGGGCCTGCTCATGTGTCTGAGCCCACAGTGATCTGCTCACTCTCTGCTAATTGGGGCTGTAGTTGAATGTGTGTGTTTAGAATGAAAGTCGGTACTTCTGCAACAACTTACAATTTAACTGCGAATGTTCTTTATGGCCTTCCTCTAGATAATTCTTAGAGTCTAAATGTAAATATGAAGACAGATTTCCTGGTTTAGAATTCATTTATTGCATTTTCAGACATGCAGCCATTGTCACCCCAAAGCAAAAATTTAGGTCAAAAATAGAGGTGTGCTTAAGTTGTACCATCTCCTACAAAGTCCTTTATCAGGGTTATCTCCTGTTTATACACACCCGAGCTTACACATTTGTGTTTACAGCTTCTGCCTGTTCAGCAGAGGGCAGGGAGCTTCACATTACAAGTCTAATATAAGGTGTCTTTTGTCTTCTGAAGCTCTTATTTAAAACTTAACATACTGTGTCCATCCTGGCCCCACTCCCACCCTTCCCAAATATATAAAACAGAACTCCAGAAAACCCATGGATTGTTCTAATCAAATTATGGAGTGTTATTTGACATTTTATTGTCAACTTGCTGAGCAGTGCATACACTCATTCCTGAATCTTCACATCCAACTGCGTAGCATCAACCTTCTGGCTTGCTAACCTTTATTATTGAGAGATAAGACTAAAGTGTATAATTTTTTAAGTATGTAAGTATTGAACCAGTCTATGATATTTTGTAAAGGGGACAAAAGATCATCTATAAATCTTCCCAACTTTGGATGCCCCAAGACTGTTTTTATCATAATTGTTTATTATCTGAGTGGATACAGAAGGCTGAACCAGATCAGGGCCCAAATGCTTTTCCATAAAAGGAAAGTTGGTGGGGATTCTGGTAACAGTAGAATAGACCTAGTTGTAGAAAGAAGTAGTGGCTTTTGAAGTTGAAGTACGTGGGACTTCCTGTACTGGCTGATATTTTATGAAAAGTGACGAGGTTTCAGACCAGTAGAGGGCTACACCAGCAATGGGAGGTAGTTGCCACGCCCGCTCTTACAGCCTTGGCATTGGTTCGAGGAGGTTTGCTCATCTTAGCTCTATGGAAACCACAATTTAGTTAGTGAACCTGCTTGCTTAATGAAACAGTGAGACATTGAGAAAAATGGTTCTGACTTTTCTAAAAGGTGAAGGGGTGTGAACAACCTGTTTGACCTGAAAGCTATTTGTGAGGCTAAAGAACACCAGCCTGTGCCATCAGTAGTTATGGGCATCATGACTAAAAGGGAGGAAAGAACTCCAGCATGGAGATTAAAGGAAGGGAATTAGATGGGATGGGGTGCCTGCAGGAGCCTCAACATGGAGAAAGAAAGGAGGTAATTCTGGAAGTGTATTAGGACCGCCAGTAATTATTTTGGTTTTGACACACTGGAACGTAAACTTGTGTTTGCCTAGAAAAATAGAGCATAAAAGTTATAATTTTTCTGATTATTAGTAATGTGATTTAGTGTCATTTAGTAATTTAGTGCTTTTAATTATTGGCATTGCTTTTTTAAGATGCTGGTTATTAAATGTTCTTTGAATGAACCCCTTTAGATTTTACTGGTAATCAAAACTAAAGAGTTCTTTAGATAATTGTATAGCAATTCCTTGCTGAGCTATTTTTGGCGAACCCAAGTGAAACAAAAGAAAATGTAAATGAATTTATTTATAAGAAATCAAGAATGTATAAAAGACAACGGCTTGCACTTCTGTTAAGGTTTAGTGTGGGGTCACAGGTCAAGGTACTAATAAGAGTGTTTGGGATGTCTGCTGCCATGAAACAAAATGGAAACTTGATTGATAGCTGGAGGGTTGAAGGGAGAGAGTGTGGTGGAGAAAGCAAAGGTCAGGGAGCCATTTCCCTTCTCTGCATGTAGAGCAATCAACTCTCTCCAAACAAAATGTAGATGATATGGATCAATATGGCATATGTTGTGCACATTTCTATGAGTATTGTGAAATGTCATTATATATGAAATTGTAATAAATGTTTTGGTAGTTTGAAAGCTGAAAAGAAATAGTTTGTAAAAAAATTGTGGTAGGTTTGATGCCAAGTTTAAAGTAAACTACAAAGTACCATATTTACTCATATGATCAAATGTGTACATTTTTGATTCTTAGCTAGATATGTTAAATTTTATTTTAAAACCCACTTTGGGCAAAGTTGTATAGCAAATAAATCCCTCATATTTGTTTTTTACTTTGTAATTTTATTTTTAAATTCTCTTTAAAATAGGTCTGGTTTGCATGAAGTCTAGTAGTTCAGTTGTGGAGTTGGTTATGCTACTGTGTTCACAGGTGAGTGACAAGAATAATGTTGAATTCAAGAATGACATGAATTACTTTACAAGGAAGTTTTAATTGTTTTATGAGAAATTTTTGCTATAATAGAGTTTCGAGTTTGCAGTTTTAAAACAATGTTATTTGTATTGCAAAAGGATTACTCCTTGTCTTTGATACTAGCTGATAATTTTGAAGTTAGAGGTGAGATAAATTGGTTAGATGAAATAGAAACAGCTTTCTAGGGTCACATTAAAAATGTGCAGATTAAATGATCTTGAGATGGCTACATTTTTTTGCCCTGTGTATTAAAGTTACAGAAAGGGATTTGTTTGTACACCTCGAGGAGTGCCACTTTGACTCCCCTGGGAATAATGGGTTTACTTCCCTTTTTTTGCAGAGGTTATAAAAGGAGTGATAAATAATTTTGAATTCTTGTCATTGCTAATTATTTTTGACATGCAGAGTAGATTTGGGAAAACATCAACAAACTACGGCAGCCCTCATAAGATGTAGTAAATAAATTCCTAAAAGCAAAATTACTTTCAGTGTTCAGAAACCCTATACCTCATGTGGTAAACTTTAATGATTTTTTTTTTAAAACTTACATAAAAACAATGTATCCTGGGATGCTTTCTGTTTTGCAATTAAATAGATGAATGTTTTTATTGAGAGTTTTCTTTGTAGTCTTTTAAAAATGATATCTGGCTGGTAGTAAATTCCCCTACTTAAAACTTTAAAATAGCCTTTTTTAATAGGAAGAGTATTGGTCTAGAGGTCAAGGGTTCTGACCCATTTCAAAACCTTTGACCTTCATTTACAACTCTCATGGTTTACTTGCCTGACGAATAAGGATAATGCAAAATTAATGTTTCTTTGCATCGATTTATTCATTTTAGTGCCTATATTGCCAAATTTATTTAGACTGTGCTGATGGACATTTCATGAATACAAATTAAAGAATCATAGAAGGTGTGAAAAATCAATACTATGCATTGTCAGTAAAATGCAGGAAGAACAATTACTTCTAGAGATTACACCTAATGGATTTTTATAATGAACTTGTGAGGAGTAGTTATGTTTCTAGTGGGCTTATTATTCTTAGATTTAGCGAGATTCATGTATTTATAATTTAATCTTTTCAAGAGAACTCCATTTATTTAAAAGCTAACAATAACATTTCTTATTAAGTAATTTGAATTGAAATAATTGCATGATTATTTCTTGGAGGGAAATTATTATTTGCCATTCTTCTAGTGACATGAAATTCCCTTTTAAGAAGGATGCACTTACAGTTTTGGATGTTTCTTTGCAGGAGAATGAATTTTGATCATGAAGTTTCACTTTCTAGTGCAGAAAAACTGAGTATGTTCTTGATACAGGAAAGCTATTTCAGATGTAGTATATTAAATAGTCAAATGTAGTTGCTGAAAAGATAAAGAATGATATATTTTAATATACCTGTTTGTCATGGATATCACAGTGCTGTTTAATAGTAATCCAATCAGATGCAATATGAAACTCACTTAGAAGAGTAAGTTGCAAAAGCCAGTCTCAGGGTTTTTGTTGGAATAAAATACATTATTGGTTATTTGAAGTCCTTCACATTTTTTATGAGTTCTTCAAAAGTTCCATGGCATCTCTCTAAGATGTAGCACAGTGTGAAAAACGATGTGAAAAATGAAGCCAGAATTAGCTCCAGATGTATACAGATTGTTCCAGGGTGATAATTACATTTTTCACTTTGAATTTTCCTAATTCAAAGAGGTCAGATTGGCAATCACAGAAGTGATTTATTTTGTTAAGAAGTGAACTATCTTTTTCCACATGAAAGCTTAAGAGATATGAAATTAAATTTGAAGTCGACATTTTGCAGATACTGGGTGGGGATGCCTTGAGTTTGATTGATAATTTTTCTTAGTCTGAGATAGGGTGGGAAGCGAAAAGCTAGCATCTTGCTAAAATTTTAATTAATTTTTTAAGAGGAGATGGAGAGGATTGAGTGCCAAAGATCGAAAGATCAGGTCAAAACTCTTTTTTTTAATCACATAAATAATGGGATATGCTTATGAACTTAACATCTGCAAATTTGATTTAAAACTTTACAAATTAGTTGGTGTTAATTTCATGACAATCAGCCATCTTCCGATTCTTTTTCTTGAATTCATTCAAAACTTATTTTCTGCATCCTTTTAAACAAGGTGCTAAAAATTATCCACATTTTATTACAAAAGAGTATAGAGTCTAAACTTAAGAAATGAGAAATGATCACATTTGCTTTGCCTTCATTAAGACTAAACAGGTCAGTATATATTTTCTTAATGCTTCAACTAGCTTATATTTTTCAGTATCCACTCATTCATTGATAGGTTGATTGAAAACCATTTCACATTCTATCCCATTTAAGTTTTAATATTAAGGCAAAATGTTATTATTGAGATTTGAAGAGCTTTCTTAAAATACTTTTGAGTAAAGATATACACACATAAACACAGACTAAGGCTTATTAAATTTGGTTTATTCATGTATTGAATTCCATATAAAATAATTCAAGAAGTACTTAAGCTCCAGCTCATGATTTATTTCTTCTTTACAATAAGACAGTATACATTTTTTAGGAAACTGTGTACTACTCTCTGATGCACAGAAAAAAATTGAACAACTTCTCAATTATATTTCAGATTCAGTTTTTCACAAGCATGTAACTTATTTGTGCCTGGTGTTTCTTGTGTGTGTGTATAAACTTCATAGAAATCTATATGCATTTAAAGAAAATGTTAAATAGTTCAAGTAATATTACTCTAGTGTTGTGTAAAGTGTTTGTATCTTGCTCATTTGACATTAATATCATTTTTGAAAGAATTGACATTGCATTCAAGGCCACTTTATAAAAGCGTTGCGTTGCTCATCCTAATTCAGTCTGACATACATTCCAATAACACTACCTCCCTTCTTGGGTTTAAAGCTAAATTTATGACTGTGCATTGTGAAGTGCATCATTTAAAAATGGTTTCAACCCAAAACATCTAATAAATAAATAATGTGTATGGCTACTCAGTAGTAGACTTTCTAGACTAGAAATCATTCCATCGGATACTCAACAGTCCACTATCGGAGAGGGCTGTCAGATAAATCTTATGGTAGCTGCATTCATGTCCTGTAAATCACATATTATTGTCTGAGCCTTCTGCCAGGTCATCTATTCTTTTCCCATTTATCAGAAATGCGTAGAGTATATAGAAAAACTAGAAGTACCATCTAGTCTGGCCTGGCATCCTGTCTGAGTAATTAATCAACAACAAATGTTAATTTAAAATACTGTGTTAGTCTGAATTTTCTTTAAAAATTTTTTTCATCAAAACATGTAGATAGTTGTTATTTGAGGAATATTTCCTTTACATGAAGGAAATGATAATAAGAATTGGTCATTTTGATTTAAGGGTTTCTTTCTATACCTCTGAATTATGAATTTAAAAATGATAATATTCATAAGAACCAGATATCACTGTCTTTACGATTCCTTTGTTTCAGTTTTATGTTTGAATTTTTTTGAATTGAATTTTTCCTTTTTGAATCTTTATAGAAATGTTTCTCTCTTTCTCCACTCTCGTATAATTTCTCTAACTCCAATTTCCTTCTCCTTTTTGAATTTATCCCTTCTAAATATGTGACATTAACATAATTGCTCTTGGCTTTTTATTTCACGACTTTTTCCTTTTATAGTTGTGATGGGTATTTTGAGAAACGTAGATAATGTCACTAACCAAGGTACGGTGGCACAAAGGTGCCTTCCGTTATTATTAGGGGCCTTCACGGTGTGGACCCATTTCTTACCATGTTTCTATATTCATTCTCAAACTATACTGAACTGTTTAAAGTCACCTAGATGGGCCATCATATTTTTATGTCTTAATAGATGCTTTTTCGTTCCCTAAAATCTCCCTTCTTCAAATTTGATGACTCTAATTGTTGGCTTCTTCTCATCATTGAGAACTCAGCTTAATTATTCTCTTCTCAGATTACCATATTTATAGTTGATGCCTTTTTGCATGTCTTCATTTCAGTGCTCATCGTAGAATATACCACAAAGTCGAAGTATACATGGGCTAGTTTATTATTTTCTTGGTTGTCAGTATCTTCTCTGCACTCTAAGACTGTGAAGGTAACAGGTGTTTTTCTGTTGACCCTGTTAGAGTATACCTAGTACCCAGCATGGTCCCTGCCCAATGACTCTGGAATGACAGTTCACCTCCTAGATAACTTGCAGTCTCTTCTGAGAAGGTTTTTGACCCCTCTCTTTCTCACAGCTCTAAGCCTAAGTGAGGTCTTCATCCAAAGGATTCACTGGCCCATATTATAGTAATTTCTTTATTTAAATTGCCTGTGATTTTTATTTCTCTCCCATTAGACTGGAAGTTTCTTGAAGAACTGTTTTGTTTTCTGTTGTATCTCCAACATCCAGAATAATTACTATGCAAACAAATATTTGTATAATTGTGTAAGTATTATTTTAAATTAAGTGTATTGGGGTAACATGGATTAATAAGATCATACAGATTTCCAGTGTACGTTACTATGATACCTGATCTGTATATTGCATTGCGCGCCCACTGCCCACGGTCAGATCATCTTCTGTCCCCATACATTTGACCCCCTTAACCCTTTGCTACACCCCACCCCCCTTTCTCTGGTAACCCATCATACTATTTTCTGAGTCTGTGAGTTTCAGTTTTATATACCATGTATGTGTGAAATCATATGGTTCTTAGCTTTTTCTTCCTGACTTAGCATAGTAGTCTCAAGGCCCATCCATTTTGTCAAAAATGGTAGTTTGTCTTTTCTTAAGAACAACTAGTATTCCATAGTATATTTGTACCTCATCTTCTTTATCCGAATCTCATCAAAGTATACTTTCGTTGTCTTTGTGCCTTGGCCACTGTGAGTGCTGCAATAAAAGTAGGGGTGCATATATTTTTGTGAATAAATGTTTCTGTGTTTTTCAGGTAGATACCCAGAAGAAGGATTGCTCAGTCATATGTTAACTCTGTTCTTAAGCTTTTGCAGTCGTGCCAAACTGTTTTCCATAGTGACTGTATCAGTTTACATTCCTACCAGCAGTGAATGAGGGTTCCTTTTATTCCACAATCTTTTCAACATTTGTTATTATTTGTCTAGTTGATAATGGTCATTCTACAAGTTGTGAGGTGGCATCTCATTTTAGTTTTGATTTGTATTTTCCTATTAGCTAGTGAAGTTGAACATCTTTTTATATATCTGTTGGCCATTTGTGTGTCTTCTTGGGAGAAGTGTCTCTTCAGGTCCTTTGCCCATTTTTAATTGGATTGTTTCTTTGTTGGGTGTTGAGTTGTACCAGTTCTTCATATATTTTGGTTATTGATCCCTTGTCAGAGCTGTTGTTTGCAAATATCAACTCCCATTTAGTTGGTTGCCTTTTTGTTTTCTTGTAGGTTCCTCGTGCTCTGCAGAAGCTTTTTAGATTGATATAGATGGTACCATTCGTTTATTTTTGCCTTTACTTCCTTGCCTTTGGGGTTAAATTCTTTTTTGTTTTCTTTTTAAGATTTTTAAGAATTTACTTATTTTTAGAGAGAGGGGAAATGGGGGGGGAGCATTAACATGTGAGAGAAACATAGATTGGTTGCCTCTCGCATGCACCTCAACTGGGGACCAGCCCACAACCCAGGCATGTGCCCTGACCAGGCATGGAACCAGCGACCATTCGCTTTGCTGGATGATGCTCAACCAACTGAGCCATGCCAGTCAGGGATGGGGTCAAGTCAACAAAATGTTCTTTACAACCAAGGTTCGTAAGACTAGTACCTATGTTTTTCCCTATGTATTTTATTGATTTAGATCTTATATTTAGGTATTGATCCATTTTGAATTAATTTTTGTAGATGGGGACAAACTTTCATTCTTTTGCAGATGACTTTTTAATTTTCCCAGCACCAGTTATTGAAGAGTCTTTCTTTTTTCCATTGTGTGGTTTTGGCTTCTTTGTTGAAAATTATTTGCCTGTATACATGTGGTTTTTTATGTCTGGACTCTCAGTTCTGTTACATTGGTCTGTGTGTCTGTTGTTCTGCCAAGTCCATGCGGTTTTTAGTATCGTAACTCTGCATTATAGTTTAAAATCAGGTAGTGTGATGCCTCCAGCTCTCTCTCCCTCCACACCCCCATTCAGGATTGCTTTGGCTAATTGGAGTCTTTTGTGCTTTTATACAAAGCTGATTATTTTCGTTCTGTTTTTTAAAAAATGATATTGGGATTTTGATGATGATTACTTAAAATCTGTATATTTCTTTAGGTAATATGGACATTTTAGCTATATTGATTCTTCTAATCCATGAACATTGGAGATATCTTTCCATTTCATTGTGTCTTCTTCAGCCTGTTTTAATAATGCTGTATAGTTTTCAGTAAATAGGTCTTTCACATCCTTTGTTAAGTTTATACCTAGGTATTTTATTTTATTGTTGCAATTACAAAAGGAATTTTTTTCTTTTCATGTCTTTTCTGAAATTTTATTATTAGCATTTAGGAAAGCCGTGGGTTTTTGTACATTGATTTTGCATCCTGCAATGTTACTGTGTTTGTTTATTGTTTCTAATAGTTTCATGGTGGAGTCTTGAGGGTTTTCTATGTATAGAAACACGTCATCTGCAAAAGCAACACGTTTACTTTTTCTTTCCCAGTTTGGATGCCTTTTATTTCTTTCTCTTGCCCAATTGCTCTGATTAGGGCTTCCAGAACTATGTTGAATAAGTGGTGAGAGTGGACATCTTTATCTTGTTCCTGATTTTAGAGGAAAAGCTTTCAGTTCTTTTGCCATTGACTATGATATTAGCTGGGTGTTTGTCATATACGGCCTTTATTATGTTGAGATATTTTCCTTTTATACCCACTTTGAGTATTTTAATCTTAAGTGGATGTTGTATCTTCTCATATATTTTTTCTGCATGTATTGATAAGATCATATGACTTTTATCCTTTGTTTTGTTAATGTGGTATATGATATTAATCAATTTCCATATTTTGAACCATTCCTGTGCCCCTGGAATGAACCCCACTTGATCAGGATGAATTATTTTTTTAGTGTATTGTTGTATTTGATTTGCTTGTATTTTGTATAGGATTTTTGCATTTGTTTATCAGAAATGTTGGTTTGCAGTTTTCTTTCTTTGTGTTATCCTTGCCAGATTTTGGTATCAGGGTAATATTAGCTTTATAAAATATGTTGGGGCCCTGGCTGGTGCTGGTGAGTGGGTTGAGTGCTGGCCTGTGAACCAAAATGTCGCTGGTTTGATCCCAGGTCAGGACACAGGCCTGGGTTGTGGGCCAGGTCTCCTGTGGGGGGCACGTGAGAGGCAACCACACATTGATGTTTCTCTCCCTCTTTTTCTCCCTCCCCTCTCTCTAAAAATAAATAAAATGTTAAAAAATCTGTTAGGAAATATTTCCTCTGTTTCAGTTTTTTTGGAAGAGTTTGAGAAGGATAGGGAGGTATCAAATCTTCTTTGAATGTTTTCTGGAATTTACTATCGAAGCCGTATAGTCCTGTACTTCTATTTTTGGTTTCAAGTGCCTCACTGTCGATTGGTATAGTTAGATTTTCCGGTTCTTTCCAATTCAGTCTAAGAAGGTTATATCTGTCTAGGAGCTGACCCAGTTCTTCTAGGGTTATTAACTTTGGTGACATGTTGATTTTCATAGTATTCTAGCATGGTCCTTGTATATCCGTGATGTCAGCGGTGACTTCTCTCTCACTTCTGATTTAGTTTGAGTCTTTTCTCTTTTCTCCTTAGTCTAGCCACAGATTTGTCAGTTTTGTTAATCTTTTCAGAGAACCAGCTCTTTGCTGTATTAACTTTTTCCTACAGTTTTTTTGTTCTCTATTTCATTTAATTGTGCCTCTAATTTATATTAGTTCCTCTTTTTCTGCTGACTTTGGTTTGCTTTTGTTGTTCTTCTAGTTCTTTAAGATGTAATGTTAGATTGTTTATATAAATTATATAAATATTAAATGAATGGTAACATTGGTCAAAAAATCACCATATTTTGGGCTTTTGCTTTTTGGTCTTTCTCATTATGAAATACCACCATACTTTTATGTTTAGTGTGTATTTTTTTTTTTAAATGTACATATCTGGTTCTTTTTTTTTTTAAATATTTATTTATTTATTTTTAGAGGGGAAGGGTAGGAAAGAGGGAGAAGGAGAGAAATATCAATGTATGGTTGCCTCTTATGTGTCCCATGCTGGGAACTGGCCTGCAGCCCAGGCATGTGCCCTGACTGGGAATCGAACCGCGATCCTTTGGTTCACAGGCCCGCGCTCAATCCACTGAGCTACACCAGCCAGGGCGTTTAGTGTGTATTAAGTGTTCATTTTTATTAAGTCATTTATTATATACTGCAGTCATGTTCATTTATTAATAAGGTTATATATTTCAATTTTCCTCTGGCTTAGTAAGATATACCTATTAAAAAAAAACCTCAGTACAGCATAATTTATGTACTATATATGCACACATTTTAAGTGTAGAGTTTGATGAATTTTGACATATACACTACCATCTAATAACCATTTCAATCCAGGAAGTTTCCTGTACCTCTTAATCTCCACTCCTGTCACTCAAGTTTCCACTGATTTTATTCCTGCTATTGTGGATGAGTTTTACTTATTGGAGAACTTAATATAAATGGGGATATACTTCTTTTATTGTGTCACTTAGATACTCAGTGTGCTCTATTTAGGGTACACTTCAACCTTTTAAAATGAAACTCACTATATAGTAACAAGAAAATGCTATGATTTGTTAAAAGAAATAATTGAACAAATAAAGGGTTATCTTTTTTCCAATCACAAAATAGAAATTTGAGTATAAGTTGTTTATTAGAAATATAAACAAGTCTTCTTAACTTCCTGATGCATTTTTTAAATCTATCAGGAAATTCTGTAGTATGTCTGTTACACAGCAGTATGATGAAGCTATTACCTTACTTTTTATTTTATTTTATTTTAATTAACTAATTTTTAATATATTTTATTGATTATGCTATTACAGTTGTCCCATTTCTCCCCCATCATTCCCCTCCACCCTGTACCCCCTCCCACCCACATTCCTCCCCTTTAGTTCATGTCCATGTGTCATAAGTTCTTTAGCTTCTACATTTCCCACACTATTCTTGCCCTCCCCCTGTCTATTTTCTACCCACCGTCTATGCTACTTATTCTCTGTACCTTTCCCCCCTCTCTCCTCCCATTCCTCTGTTGCTAACCCTCCATGTGATCTCCATTTCTGTGGTTCTGTTCCTGTTCTAGTTGTTTGCTTTTGTTTTAGATGTGGTTGTTAAAAGCTGTGAGTTTGCTGTCATTTTATTGTCATATTTTTTATCTTCTTTTTCTTAGATAAGTCTCTTTAACATTTCATAGAATAAGGGTTTGGTGATGATGAACTCCTTGAACTTGACCTTATCTGAGAAGCGCTTTATCTTCTCTTCCATTCTAAATGAAAGCTTCGTTGGATAGAGCAATCTTGGATGTAGGTCCTTGACTTTCATGACTTGGAATACTTCTTTCCAGCCCCTTCTTGCCTGGAAGGTCTCTTTTGAGAAATCAGCTGACAGACTGATGGGAAGTCCTTTGTAGGTGACTGTGCCCTTATCCCTTGCTGCTTCTAGAATTCTCTCCTTCATTTTAATCTTGGCTAATGTAATTATGATGTGCCTTGGTGTGTTCCTCCTTGGGTCCAACTTCTTTGGGACTCTCTGAGCTTCCTGGACTTCCTGGAAGTCTATTTCCTTTGCTAGATTGGGGAAGTTCTCCTTTATTATTTGTTCAAATAAGTTTTCCACTTGTTGCTCTTCTTCTTCCCCTTTTGGTACCCCTATAATTTGGATGTTGGGACATTTAAAGATGTCCTGGAGGTTCCTAAGCGTCTCCTTATTTTTTTGAATTTTTGTTTCTTCCTTGTTTTCTGTTTGGTTGTTTGTTTCTTCCTTCTGGTCCACTCCATTGATTTGAGTCCCAGTTTTCCTCCCATCTCTATTGGTTCCCTGTGCATTTTCCTTCATTTCACTTATTGTAGCCTTCATTTGTTCATCTAATTTGTGAGCAAAATCAACCAATTCTGTGAGCATTCTGATGACCAGTACTTTGAACTGTGTATCTGATAGATTGGCTGTTTCTTGGTCGCTTAGAGGAACTGGCTCTGGGGCTTTGATTTGTTCTCCCGTTTGAGCCATTTTTGTTTCTGTGTTTTTTGTTTTTGTTTTTTTTTTTTTTTGGTCTGGTCATGGCTGTTACATAGTGAGAGGCGGAGCCTTAGGTGTTCCCCAGGGTGGGGCAGCCCAGTTGCTGGGTAGTGACACTGTATCCGGGGCGGGGTCCTAGAGGGAACAATGGCTTGCTCCACTCCCTCTTGGATTCCAGTTCCTTTGGCCACTCGCCCTTCACCTGGATTATCTGCCCAAGAATGTGGGCCCACTTGGTCAGCCAGCTACCTTGCTTGGCCTCACTGGTTCTGTACCTGCACCGTTGCCACCCTGTGCCTGGGGTCCGATAGCCACTGCCTGTGTGCTTGGGATCTGCCAGCTGCTGCTGCCTGCGTGCCTGGGTATGCCAGCCTCCACTTTTTCCTGCCGTGACTCCGCCTCTGTTACCGGTCTAGATGAATGGTTGTTGGACTTCCGTACACTTCAGTTTTCTATTAGTACTGATTGTTTTCTTGTTTCTAAATCTTTGTTGTCCTTAATTTTCATCGTGTGAGGAGGCACAGTGTGTCTACCTACGCCTCCATCTTGGCTGGAAGTCTGTTACCTTACTTTTAAAATTTCGTTTTTACTGTCTGTCAGGCTTAGTGTAAATTGCTCTCTCCTCTACAGAGCTTTGTGAATTCATGTGCCCCCTTAGTTCTCTTTGTGCCTGCTCATTTTATTTGTTTGCATGTATTGAATACTTTTAAGATGAGCCCCTCCTTTTAAGGGACAATAATCTAGGTAGAGAGACAAATAATTGTACTACAGCACACAATTTTATAAGGACTTAAGAACACAGGGTGTAGTTATAGTCAAGTGTAAAAAAATTCTGTGAGTTCCTATTTAATGCTTTTTTTCTTTGTATGAATATATCATTTAGATTCCTTTGATTTTTAGTGTTAATTTTCTCCAGGTCCCTCTTATATCTTTATAATTTCATCAGCATTTATAGATTCTAAAGTTCCTGAAGCATTTTCTCCACTCTTTCTAGTACCCCTAATTGTCCTTAGATGGATTTGTGGTGACCGTGTCTTGTTTGATCAGTTCTCACTCTCCAGATTTTCCAGTACAGCAAGTTCCAGCGTGCGTAGTGTGTGATGATAATGGACATTGTGTGGGGAAAAGCTTACAGCCGTATAAATAAGTGCAGAAAATGTTCCTTCAAATTTAATTAGGTTTCTTTCCTGTAAAGTCCCTCAAGGCCTTTAGTAAATATCTGTGTGTATAAATATGTTTATAATAATGCATATTGTTAAATCTGTAATGGGAATAAAATTAGTATTTTTGATCACACAGTCCTTTTTATGGCCATTGTGTGTGGAAACTACGGATATATCAGAAGTGAGACAGTGAATAATGCAGGAAATCCTCTTTTTTAGTATCCTGCTTCTGCTGTTCTCTGCTTCTCCCATCACAGCAATTAAAGAAAATCAATAGATATGCAAAATTATAGCTATTGTTTTCTTTATAAAACAGTGATTGTTTTTCCTTCATTCATAAGAAGTTATTTCAGTCACTTGTTCTCGTTCCTTTCTAAGTTACTTTGGACATAAATCCCAATTTATGTGTCTTTCTGAAGGGATAGATCTTTAGAACTGATTATAGTGGTGTTTTTTCAGAGCAACTTAAGTTTAACCAGGCATGTTGCTGTGTGTCCCTATGTGTGTAGTTTTTACAATATTTATGCAGATCTAACCCTAAATTTAAGAATAAATTTAAATATTTTGACATCAATTGATTATATAGCTATTTCCTGCCATGGTTAAGTGAAAATCTTACTATTTGTGTGATAAAAGGAGCTTGCATGGCAGCAATCCGCAAAGTGCATGAGACGTTGAAACTTAGGGTTTGGTATGTTGTATATAAAACATTTCATTTTCTTTGTAACCAGCCTTACCTTTTCCATTGTAACTAGGACTTTGGTGGCAGGTGGCTTCTTTGAGACCAGTTTATATGTAGTATGATCCCACTAGGATCAATATAATTTAATATTTCAACCTTGTCATAGTGTTATCTCTCCTTAGGTTTTGGATATGTTTATGGCTCATCCTTAGAATGTACTTACAGAATTAATGAATGTAGATTGATTGTGTCTGAACTTTGTTATTGTCAGTGCTTATGACCTTTTGATTGTGAAGGGATGAGAATCACTAGGGTAGTGATTAACATCAGGATAAAAAATAGGTTTCTAGTACAGTCCCCTAGTTTTGCCTTAGAGCTGCTGAATGCTTTATCCTTATAATGGAGAAAATCTGTGAGCATAGGTGTTTTATGTTGAAATGCTTAGAATTACCTTAATTTTGTGTACAATAGAAATAGTTGACCATGTTATAAGGAACTAGATGCCTTTGAAGTGTGAGGAAGTTCATGGAAGTTGGAGAGGGTAGTTCAAGGTTAAGGTATATTAACTGATCATGAAAAATCATAAATGCACTAGAAATTTTAAAGTATCTGAAATCAGTTTAATAACTATATGCTAATGTAAAGTATTTATGGTTTTGTTTGATTCAAAATGTATAACAGATAACATGCTTTTATAAAATGGATTTTTTTGTCTTTTAAACAACAGCAGAAACATTAAAAACAAAATCAAGTTCTTCTAAAAAATAAAATATTTAAGTTGAGAAGTTAGTGAACATCAGTTAGTTTTTATTTGAATCTGAAGGCAGACCTTTCCAATATTAAGTTAAATGGCTTTGTTACAACCAAAGAAAAGCATAATGTAACTTTAGATGCAGGATTCATTTTGAAATACAGGCATCCTGTTGATTCACTAGCACACTAGGATTTAGAAAGCACAACCTTTCAAGGTGAATTCTGTGTAACTGGGTCTACACCCTGTGGCTTGGCAGTCTAGTCAGAAGGATGATACCATGCTGACTATATAACTAGATCTTTGAACAGTATTCTCAGGGGTGGTAAATGCAAAACAAAGTAATATCAACTGGCACTTAATTCTGCAAGTTTCCTGCTGATTGGGATATTCAGTGAAATGGAACTCTTCCTGACAGGAAGTCAGCCTATGAGTATGGAGACATCTGAAAATAAAGTGTGCTTTAATTTGGCACCCTATGGTTTTACAACTGGTCTTTTAAATTTGGGATTAGAAAGAGAGCAAAAAGGAGGAATACAAGAAGGAAGATGTTCTAAGCATACCATTTTCCTTTGGTTTTTCAGGTAGTTCTGTTTCTCAGCTACAACTGTGTGGTTTTACTTAGTCCTTTCTTTTCTTCTATTACTTCAAATTAATCTACTGAAATGCTACAATATTATAGAAAGGCTAGGTTAAAAGTGCAAAGCTTGGAATCATTTTTGTTTAATATCAAACTCTGATAATTCTGTGAAGGCTCAGCTGTATTCTCATCCATATATTTTTCTTAAATAGTGTATAATCTAATGGATTTCAGTCAGAGTAATCAGGATTGTTAGGATCCAGATTTAAATTTTTTTTGTTGAAAGTGCTTATACTGTTTGTCTTAGTTGGCCGAGATCAAATAGTTATGTGGAAATTTAGTGCCCTGATATGTACAGTTAATACATAGTAGCATAAATTTAGGAAGGAGCACTCCTTGTGTGTCAGTAACTGCACACACAGCCCATCTTCTGGGCCCTGCTGAGTCAGGCAGGTCTTGTAAATCAGGCTCCCTTGGCATCACATGAACTCCCAGAAGCACGTGTGTAGGGTTAACAAAGTCTATGGTTTGCACCCTGAAGATTACGCGTTTGTTTTTCCAGTAGTAAATTCTTCAGATGCTGGAGTTGGACTCTGTTGTCTCCATGAGTAACAAAACAACAACAACAACAAAAAGATGCCTTGCATAGGATCTTAAGAAGTGGCTTAGGCTAGGAAAATGCTGTGATGATAGATTTTTGAATCTTCAGAAATGTTTTTCTCTCTACTTCTTACTAAATCAGTAACCATGAGCAAATTACTTCACTTGCTTGAGACTCACTGTCTTATTGAGTGAAATGGATGTAATAAAGATTGTATTGGATAATATATGTAAATATATGTAGAACAGTCCAATAGAGCAAAGTAGGTTACAAATTAAAGTTATTAGATTCTGACTTTAAGTGTTTTGATAGCACATGAAAATCCTAAATACAATACTAAAAATCTATTTAGTATTTTCAGTATTGTTTTCTTTTTATGAAATTAATTTGATTGTTTAGCTTTTTGACTTACACATTCAGTCCACCATTATTTTCTAGTGTCTTTTTCATTATTTTCTATTTTTTTGCGGTTATATGCCCAGTTCAGTCCATTTTCCTCTTGAACATAGAATATTGGAGCTAGAAGAGTGATCTAAGAGATTAGCGGTTTTGGCACCTTTCCAGTGTGGGCAAGGCTAATGAGTCACATTCTCGTTTTCCATGGGCTTCCAGAGGCGTGGCTCCCCTGTTCTCTGGGCCAGCTGTAGTGAGAGCTGTTTTGGAAAGTCAGTCAGGTCTACCTGAATACAAGTAAAAGATGGGTGTCATTACAGAGTGTTAACTATTATTACCATTGTCTTAACAGCCTCTTTTGTACACTGTAAAACCTTTTATTTTTACTGCATTACTTTCAGTACTCCTCTAGTGTTAGTGTTACCACAGATGAGAAATACTGTACATTTATAAGTTAGTGTAGTTTACTGATTATCAACTTTTCTTTTTGTTGCCAAATACATCATTATCAGTGAAGTTCCTTAGGACTTGAGTCCTGTCAGAGTCAGGGAGACAGGAAGGCACAAAAGGAAGCATTATTTGAAAAATTCCTCTTGTAAAGAGTCACTGATTTGGCCCTGGCTGGTGTGGCTCAGTGAATTGATTGCAGGCCTGGGAACCAAAGGGTCACCGGTTCAATGCCCAGTCAGGGCACATACCTGGGTTGTGGGCCAGATCCCCAGTAGGGGATGTGCAAGAGGCAACCACATATTGATGTTTCTCTCCCTCTTTCTCCTTCCCTCTTTCTAAAAAATGAATAAATAAAATCTTAAAGAATCACTGATTCAACTTATTCCTGAATTAGTGAGTTGACCTTTTTCTTTCTATTGATTTTACCTATTTCAGTATATACTGACAAATTTAATTTCCTTTCTAAGAGGAGTTTACTACCTTGTTCAATGAAAACTCCTCTTATTTTCAAGGTTCCTAACAGAGATTTTAATTTACTTTATAGTTATTCCTATTCTGCCTTGTAAATAGTATTCAGATATTTGACATAAGCATTATGTATTTTTGCCAATTTCTGGGTAGTTTACCTAAAAACCCAAATCTCCTAACCTTATACCCGTTCTCTACATTCACCTTACACTTTATTTTGTACAATGCCATTTTACATATAGTGAGTATAAAGACGCTTCAAAATGTCTTAAATACTGGATACACAGTGCATTCTTTTTGATAGTGGCTACATATTTTTGAAAGTTATTTATTTTGGAAGACAGAATAACAGATTTCCCTTTTGGGTCAATTGGTTTGTCAGGTTATTCTTGTTATCAGATACTCCATAAATGGGGGCAAATTTAATTTTGGTTTCTTATCATTTTTATGGGGAAAGGTGACCTATTCCTTTATTCAAGAAAGCTTATGTACTCGCTTGATATTGTACAGTTGGCTCACACTTCCATCCATTGCAAAGATTCCCCATTGTTGTTTTGAAGCGCTAGTCAAATTTGTGAGAATAGGATTCCATTCGGTACAAATGTAATACTAAAGAAGAAAATAGAAGGTGTGTCAGTGGCAGTGAGAAAACAAACTGATGGGGGAGAACTTTTTTCTTTTTACATCCTTCTGTTCCTGATCAGCCCCCCTCACCGCGTCTGCCCCTCACTTACTTGGGCATTGGCATTGCTGCCGTCACTTGCCTGCGGATTGCTCGCAGCTGCTCTTCCTGATACCCGCTCATTACTACCTGCGCAGCTGTGCAGCTTTCAGTTTCTTGGAGCGAATTAACCGAATTTCTGGAACTGAAAATAAAATCAGTCACAAGTCCATCACTATGAGAACTTGGAGCAGAAGTTGACTTGCTTGAAAATGTTTCCAGCCCTTGCCATAATATACTAATTTTTAAAAATGTTTTTATTTCTTTTGAATCTTTTGAATTTTTTTGAACTTGATAGTAAAGTTTACTTTTCTTCAACATGCCGTTTCTGTTGCTTTAGTTTGGATTCTCTAGTGCAGGGATGTCAAACTTACTTTCACCAGGGGCCGCATCAGCCTCACGGTTGCCTTCAAAGGGTTGAATGTAATTTTAGGGCTGTATAAATGTAACTACTCCTTAACAGTTAAGCGAGAGCTTGGCACTGCTGCCGGGTAGAAGCAAGGTGTCCGGCCAGATAAAACAAAAGTGGAGGGCTGGATTGTGTCTGCGGGCCTTGTGTTTGCCACCTGTGCTTTTCGTGTGATAGGCTGAAATGCGGCTACCCCTAAAATACCCTTGTCACAAACCTGGAACCCGTGAATGTTACTTTATGTAGACAAAGGTCATTGTGTGATGAAGGATTTTTAGATGAGGCGATACTCCTGAATTACCTGGTTGGGCCCTTAATGCCATCCCATGTACCCTTCAAGAGACAGACGGAGATCAGAGATGGGCACACAGAAGGTGGCAGTGGGAAGATGAGCAGAGTCATGTGGCCACGAGTCGGGGGTGCCGGCAGGCACCAGCAGCTGGAAGAGGTGAGGGACAGATTCTCCCCTAGAGCCTCCAAGAGCTCAACTTTGCTGACACCTGGACTTTTGACTCAGTGAAACCGATTTTAAATTTCTTGTCTCCAGAACTGTGAGAGAACAGACTTCTAGTGGTTCAATCCACCAAATTTGGGGCAGTTTGCTATAGCACACAGGAAACTCATCTAGTAATGTTTTTGAAGATCTCTGAGTGCTCCCTCCTTCACTAATGCTGTTAAGTTATTACTTTAACAAGCATTTGAATGTTTGTTATATGGAAAATTGGATCAGGCACTGTTAAGAACTCTGATAAGAAGTGGAGATCCCTACCTGTAAAGTGTTTCTCCACAGTTAAGGAGACAAATTGTGATTTGACCCAGGGTGGGGGGAAGTTATTGACCCGGGGGGGGCGGGATACGGAAAGCAAAATGAACTGATATTGCATGTATGCTTAATGGAGATGAAATTAATAGGGATAAAAGATGGCCAGAGAGATGCACTGTTGGCTGGTTGTTTCATCAGTCCTAATTCGTTTGTGCAGCAAAACTGGCTGATCAAGTGTTTCATCACATCCCTACTGTAGGTCGAAGAATGGCCTGCATGATGAAGTTCATCCATAGCATGTCTTAGGACTTTTGCATTATACTTACGGTTGATACCAGCTAATATCTCATTAAACACATTGATAAGTATTTGAAAGAGTTAGGGAAACATTCTGGAATGAAGGGCCTTGTCCAGGAGAGTGAGTAAGCACACTGTGATTGGCTGCGGGCTGTGGCTGTTGACAACCGTAACGTGTTGCCGTGGTCTGCAGGGTGTGTGTTTCGGGTAGTAGTTTCTTAAAATCGGGACCAAAGCTGCATGAAAGCTGGATGCAGTGTGAGGTTTGGAAAACTCTAATTCTGAAGATAGCATCATTTCACAGTATAAACATAAAAGATAAGTTCAATAAGAAATTAAAAATAACATTTGCTCCCATTGAATGCTGAAATGAATGTGATACTGTCATAATTATTTATTTTTTTATTTGATGTAAAGCTTTGAACACTGAAATTGAAGTCTCACTTTATGTTAACATTAAGACTTTACTCAATGAATACATAGTATCAGTTTACAGTCATCACTGTTCAGACTGGAAGACCCCAAATGGTTAAACAGCAGGAGAGTTTTTCTGCTTTTAGTTAAAAACTGCTGTTTTCTATATGCCTTATTTACTACATGTTTAATTCTTAATGTTGTGTGCGGTGGGCTTGGGCATGCAGAAGTCAGCAGAAGGAGTTCTGGTTTTTACATCTAGAGCTATTACGTGCTGTACAATAATAAAGGCACTATTTTATTGGGTTACTTGTAATTAACTTCAGCACTAGGCATTCATATAAATCATTCGTAATCTGTTTTCTTTAGATTTTTATTCTTTTAAACTGGTTTAACGTACTTGCTTTCTGTTATCTTTTTACATATGGATTGAGGTTGTAATTGCTTTTTGGAATTAGGCTGTCAGAAACCAACATATATGTGAATTCAGGAAATGATTGAGGCAAACTAATGAACTTTATATAATATTTTATGAAGATTTGTTACTGAAATAAAATTCCACAGTGGTATTGTTTTCTTGTGAAACTTAATAAATAACTGTTCTCTGAAGTTAAAAAGTTCGCCTATGCAAAATGTTGAAATGGCAACTATCATTAGTTAGAAAATATGTATACTTTTTATGTTTTTTAAAATCCTGAGAAAGTAAAGACATGAGACTTCTTTGCACTCTTGTCAATTTCTTGACATTGTTTTAATTTTAAACATTTGAATCTACATATATTTTCAATAATATTATCTGATAAATGCAATTCATAGGTTTTCTAGTAATTTATATATTTTTTTACTTATAACATTGAAATGATTTTTTTAAAGTGGACTAAACATGAAATAGAGCTAGACTTTTGGATAAAAAAAGATACATCTAAAAAGAAATACATATGTACAATTGTTTGAGATTAGCTACATTATATTATTCAAAACTAGATTTTAGAAAGCAAAACTTTGTCTCTGAAAATACCTTCATTTCGTGAATGTTTACGGTGATTTGTAGAAAGAAATTAGAAGTATAAGATAATTTTATTCTCTACCATGATACAAAAATCTTGACTCGATGATGCTTATAAAATGAGTGTTAGGTGTGTGGAGGCGGCGGATGGGAGGCATGAAGAAAGCTGTTGGCACTCCTGTCCCGAAAGTGATGCTTTTAAAAATAATTCTGTTGGTAAATACTTTTCGTTGAAGCTCAGCACATCAGATGGTTTAAAAAATCTTTTAAAAATAATTAGCTGTTTTATATAGTTTTAATGGAAGTCTTTCATGTTTCCTCTCCAGCAGTCTCTAATGAACACTCCTTGTAATTTCAGTGCAGACTTTGAGATTCCCTAAAGACTTGACTTCAGACCTCAAAGGGCAGCAATTGCCATATGTCTGGAGAGCTGGAGTTGCCAAACAGACTGACCATGTCCTAATAGGACACATTTATGTAGCTCCCGAATGTGAAGCCCTGATATAAACTTAATGATGATCATCTGTTGAGAGATTGTTGCTGCAAAGGGCTATAGCAGCCTTTGTCACTTTTTTTTTGAAACCAGCTTTCTGTGTTGATTAGTGAGAGATCTTCACAAAATTGACACCAGTTTGGAAGTTATTTAAGGGTCATTATTGGCTGGAGATTGTTTTCCTGAAAATGTTTAAAAATATTTTCAAAGGCACTTGCAAATATATTAATTTTAATGTATGCTTAAACACAATAGCAAAAGGATTATTGTTTTTTATTATAAATTTAAAGCTATATTTATAATTGCATAATTGATTTTATGGTTATCTCAGTTTTTATTTTTAAAAATGTGCATTCTTTATTATGTAAATCCAGTAGTTACCTTCTCAATATTCAATTCTTTGCACATAGTACACATTAAAAGATATTTGTTAAATAAGCAATTATAAAACTGTACCATTTGTGAATTCAACTTTATAAGAATTTTCTTTTATCTCTTCTCTTTGTAGTTATCTGTATATGCAGTAAATTTCATTTAGAAACCGAGCCATAATATTTGTACAAATAAAATGTACATTTAGAAGTATACGTGTACAAAAATCATTGATACCAAAAGTGTTTAAATGGCATTATTTTATTTCGCTATTTCATGTGAGGATTTGTTTTACCCTCTGAAGAGACAGTGGAATGAGACCTGTGCCTTACTGTTATGGTATACTCCTCCTGGAGTGAAGTTACTCGAGTTTGTGTCCGACACGCTGCTGAGAGAGTGCTGACACGAAGTGCAAACACTGTTGAAAAGTTCTTGATAGTTTACTTTGAGCTCTTAAGATTACTGTATCTTGAACATGAACAAGTTTTCTCTGGTTTTGACCTTTAGTCCTGTGTATAATGCGGTTCTCAATTTTGTGTTAATACATTCTTTTCTTCGTTTGAGCTTTGCTTTGTGGTCTCCTCCCTTGACTCCTAATAGGCTTCTGTCATCTATTTAGGTAAAAGGAGCTTCATCCAATGAATTGGATTTATTTTACAAAGGCATATGTAACCATAGCATCTTAAAGTATTAATGATTTTGTATTATTTTGTTGAAGAGCACAAGCCTTTAATTTTTATATTTTTATATAAGAAAAAAATGAAATAGTTCAATATGAATTTAGGTTTTTGTTAACAAATTATCCTTCATTCCTTTCTTTAATTTAAATTATGTTTGGATCCTTAGATCAGTACTTACCAATAAAAGGAGAATATTTTTTTGGCAATAGCAGTGAACTTAATTTCATTTGATAGAATGTAGAATACTGACTTTAAGGAAAGAAAAATTCTCACTAGTTTATGATACATTTGTATTTTTGTAGGTTTGATATCAGTATTTGTGAAAATTGAATGCTTATGCTATTGTTGAAAGATATTTCTGAATAATTTTTGATAGATACCTATTGCCCAGTGAGAAAAAATGGGTATTTTTATTTTCTATTTACTGTTCTTCATTTAGAGCATATGATTTATAATATAAATTTTATGATTTATCAAGCAAAACATGTAAATCATGTCACAAATCTAATAATAGTGTAATACTTAAACTGAAAAACAATAGTCTCCTGCCTACTTCTTCTTTCCCCCTTGATTCTACTTCCTGAAAGGAACCACATTCACATCTCTCAGTTGTTGACTCTGCTAGTTGCATTTATATTGATAAATGATACAACAGCTATTTCTTGATTTTTCTATTTAAGATACTATCTAATGTCTTCCATGGGGAAGATGACCATTGAGGACTTACGTTGCTTTCCCTTTCTGTTTCCCACTAACATCATTCCCAGTACAATTACAGCGTAATATTTAGTTAAAACCATAGCTAGCTAGCATTTACATTATTGTGATAGCGTAAGTAACTATTTATATGGCAGAACTACAAAATATACCATGACTACCCTCCCTCCCTCCCTTCCTTTCACTTGCTTGTCTTTTTCTTTCATTCTTTATGTTAATGTTAATAGTATGTACCTTTGGTTTATTTAACTTTTTTTACATCTTCCACAGATTTATTTCTAAATTGTACTGGACCCATACAACTTCTGCCAGTGTGACCAAACACAGCCTTGTTTCTGTTGGTTCAGTTGTTTTTCTTGGCGGCACAGTGCCTGGAGTGGTCTGTTTTCCTCTTTAAGTCTGGATTGGTTGCTCTTCAGGTCTGTAGAAAGCTGTTGTCTGGGGGCTTCTTTTACCGTCAACCCAGAATTTTTAAATCTTTTTTATGCTCTAATCTCATGTCTCCTCCTATGTCACATAATGGCCTTCTTTTTAAAAAGTGCACTGATCCAGCATTTATTGATCACTTGTTATGGATGCATTGGCTACTGTTCTGGCACTGGGAATATAGTAGAGAATAAAACAAAAGTAAAGACAGAGGATCTGGTGGTAATAAGTGTGCCTGGGACAATTAAAGTGGAACAGGGGTGGAGGATGATGTTTGAGTGTGTGTATTAATCTTGGCCAGGCACATCCTTTGTGATTTCTTGAGAAAGAATGCAGGAGGGGTAGAATTTTTAGATTTTGCTTATGTGAAAATGTCTTTTATTTAACTTTTATATTTGATAGCTTGTTTGGATATAAGTGTTAGTGGCTGAAACTTAAAATCACTACAATTTTTTCTCTCCCTGTCAACTTTGAGTATTTTTACTGTTTTAAAAATTGTTTATGTCATTACTGGATTGTGCCTTGGTGTGTGTAAGTATTTTAGAAGTCACTGTGTTTGGTATTTTATATACACCTTTTCAGTCTGAAAAAGTATATACACGTGTTCAGAGAAATTTTCTTGGGTTATTTCTATGGGGATTTCTTTTTCTGTTTTTCTCATTTCTGGATTAACTTTCTAATTTTCATATCCATTGTCATGTATTTTTCTTCTCATTCGATTTTTTTTTGAAGTGATTTCATCTTCCACTAATAAGCTATCAAATTTTAGTTTGATATTATACTTTTAATTTTTAAGAGCACTTTCTGGTTTTCTGAATTTCGTAGGGGAGGGAGGAAACAAACTTTGGTGGTTAATTTTGTGTGTCACTGTGGCTGAGCCATGGGGGTGTGCAGACATAGAGTCAAATGTTATTCTGGGGTTTTCCATGAGGCTATTTCTGGATGAGATAAACATTTAAATCAGATCTGACTCTGCTCAGTAAAGCAGGGTCCTCTCCTAATGAGCATGGGCCCCACCCAGTCAGCTGAAGACCCGACTAGAACAAAAAGGCTGTCTCTCCCCTCAGTAAGAGAGGATTCCACCTGCTTGAATGCCTTGGAACTGGGACATTAGCTCTTTCCTGCCTTTGGACTCAAACAGAAACATGAGCTCTTTCTGGGTTTTGAGCCTGTTGGTTTTCAGACTGGAGCTAGACCATAGGTTTTCCTGATTCTTATGCTTTTGGACTTGGAGTAGAACTGTACCATTAGCTTTTCAGCTAGCCAGCTCACCCTGCAGGTCTTGGAACTTTTCACCCACCATAATTTTGTGAGTCAGTTCCTTACAACAAGTAAAATATGTTTCTCCATCCTGTTGGTTTTGTTTCTGTAGAGAACTCAGGTTTGTAAACAGAGAGATACCAGGGAATAAAGCAAAATCCCTGCCCTGATTTTTTTTACATGAAAAATTTAATCTCTATGATGTTATTAAGTATACTTTTCTTTAGTTTTTCTCTACCATGTTAACAATGCTATCTATTTTCTGTGAGGTTTGCCTTTTCTTTTTCCAGTTTGTTTGGTGTATGTCATTCACCTAAGAGTCTTTCCTCTAACGACTGGTGACATTTTGCTGTCTGGTCATATTTAAGTGTACTGCATAAAAAAAAAAAAAAGCAATGTGTCTTTGGGAGTTGTCCACTGGTGATGAATAACCTATCTTTGCCATTGATGGACACTTAGTTTTATTATGGCTTCTCACTTTTCTTAGAAAAAACTTCTTTAATCTTGCATAGAGTTTCATAGTTCCATAAGTATACTTTCAAATTACTGTATTTTTTTAAACTAAGGCTTTTTAGGGTATCTAGATGTTTACCCTCTGGAAAGTAAACTTTCAATCTTGTACCGTGCTGGCAATGGCCATGCATTATGGGGAAGAGGATGTGGGATGCTCTCTTTTTATACCAGCTTTTATTCATTTAAAGTGTTTTCATCCCTGTCCCTAAACCATCCTCAGATGCACTCAGTGCTTCTGATCTTGGCCTGTAGAGGGTTGTGCAGCAAGCATTGGTTTGCTTCCTCAAGATGATTTTCCTCCAGGTTGCAGAGAAATTTTTTACCCTCTTTCTTACACTGCTGTCTCCTTTTTATTGCCTTTGTTCTTGTTTTTTGCTATGTTTAACCTGAAGTTACTTCTTATATTCCTTTTTTTATAAGACTAAAATATAGTTTAGTGATTGTCTAGCCCACCGGAGTATAAATTGATACTGCATTTAGTGTCAACATTTATGACTTGAACCCCTCCTCCAAAATAAAAGTTGACAGAATGGAATATATGTAGTCTTTGCCATTCTGTGGCTTGATTTTATTGGCTTTAGGGCATGATAACACTGGAAATTACTTTTAAATTTTAGGTAAATTCATGTAGTGTCTTCAATACAGTAAAATATATTGTAAGAGATTATTGAGTTTATAGAAAAGTGTCAAGTTCACTTTAAGGATGTTAGAATTAAATATAAATATAAGTAGCCGAAGTTAATATATAGTACTTTAATTTGTACCCTTTTCTCTATATTTGTTTGTTGATGGTTGGGGAAATAGACTTAATTTTGTTAATGAAGGTTTTTTTATTTTCCCTCCAACCAACAAAACAGACTTTTACCACCAAATGTACATATTGGAAACTTGGTGGAACTTTGTTTATTTAATAATTTTACTAATTTATACTATCGTGTTGTTGTTGTATGACTTAAGAACATTAGTAAGCTAAGAGTATATTTTAGTAAAAATTGACTAGTCAACAATTATGGCCATAGGGAGTGATAGTCAATTAAATACAGCTTAGATAAAGTATGAAATTATTGACTCAGTTGCTGTGTTTTGAGTCCTTCCTCTCCGAAGTGCTGAAATGTGTTTTGAAATTACTTAGTTGCATTAGTGGTTAGATTTGAGGCTTTTAACGTGTTTTTCCTCAGTACCTCTGGGATGAGAATAACCAAGACCTTCAAATGTACTGTGCATTTTGCATCACTATATAATTGTAAATACTGTGATGAAATATCGAAATGATCATGAAAAACGATAACCATTAAGATTTTCTTTCAACTATTAAAACTCACTAAAGGTTATATTGAATTGTGGTTTATAAAATTGTTTAGACTAACGCCTTGTTTGATAATTATCTCATAAATGGAGAAAATGCATTAGGATAGCACGATTAATGAGTCATTCTTCTAGTTTTGGCAACTTCCTTAGGATTGTAGATAGTATGAAGAAAACTTGGCTTTGACTAACAGCTAGGTTTATTTAAAAAATTAATTTTCTGTTCTCTTGGGCTTCACTTTCTTTTTGTCTGTTATTCTTATCAGCATGTATTTATGTACTTGATATATATTTTATTATATATTAATAATTTATAACTAGGAATGGATTATAGATAAATTAAAACTTACTGATATCTTTGAGAACTGAGATTTTTGTAACAGTACCCAAAAGTGTAGCTAAGATTTATGTAGTCACTTCATTTCTCATTTTGTCTAATGTTTTTTTAACTAGTGAAAAGTTTTATTCCAGGTGATTAGAGCTTAACAGATACGGGTTTATAGATAATGCTGGGAAAACAAGAAGCCTAATGCATTAGTAGCAATAAATTTTTGTTTCTGAGCTTTTATAAAAAATTGGACTCTTCCACTTTTATATGCCCCTTCATGTTTAATTTGTTTTTAAGTTAAACAAAATATTTTGTGTGAATACGAAGTTCAGTGTAGGTCATAAAAATTTTTGGACTGCAAATTTTTTAAGGTTACACCAGCTTTTACTAGTTTTATATCTGTTCTAACTCATGCTATTTCAAATTTTTGTGAAATTTAAATGCTACACTTCCTGATTTTACATTATAAGTACAAGTCAGTTTGTATGCATAAATGACAATAAAATTAAACTGATGCTTACCTATTAAATTTTAGTCTTTCCAATGTTATCTATTTTATCCATATAAAGTTTTGAATTTTATGTAATTTATATAGTAAAAAAAAAAGATCCTTACCTGTTGAGTTTTAGATCAGACGAAAGTTATTTGAGAAAAATAATACTAGTAAATCTTTGAAGTATAAGATATATGATCTAAAGAATTATATATAGGATATCCTTTTACCTTTCTCCTGATTTCTTTTTTTTTTTTCCTAGCAAGGAAAGTAACTTTTCTTTTTATTAAAGTTGGTTTCCATTCTGAGATTTTTTTCTCGTCTAAGTGATCTAAACGAAAACTCAATCAATTTAAGGTCTTGCCTCTTCATAATCTGGTGCTGTTTCAGATTTCCAAGTCACTTGCTCAGAGTGCTATGTGTGGTGTCAGAGCTGAGGACTGAGTATCTGCTTCTGTTCCCTGGCTGTGGCTCTCTTCGAGCTGTCACTGTCCCTTCTGATTCCCTGCTGTCTGTCAACAAAGGTAACGGGTGTGTTCTCCTCATGCCCTCCAAGCCTCAGCTTCTTGTACATCTTTCTAGAATAGTTTTCTGACTCTTCCAAGGGCATGGGGTACCCAAGGCTGTTAGGTCTGTTTCTCTCCTATCCCTGTGCGTTGCCGTGTGTAGGGCAACTGTTTGAGATTTCTTGTCTCCCTGTGCTCTGCCTGGGAAGTGACGCGTGGGGTCTTCTGCACCGGCATCCAAAACCATACTCGGTCTCTGCTTTCTTCTCACTCCGTCCTTTGCCTAACGGAAGTGGAGGGCGCGACTCATGCTCTTCTCTCGCGGATGTGCTCCTTCATGGAACTTGATTGTTGTTTTTTTCCTACCACCTATTTCAGTTTGCTAGGAGGAAAAGGCTTTTTAAATTAGGTATTTCCATTTGTTCTCGACTTGGTTTACCTCACAAATACAAAATCTCTATTTCAGTTGGTTGGCAGTTGTGAATTTTGAGAGAAGAGTATATATTGTAAACCTTGTGAGTCACTAATTTCTAGATATTTCTAAGTTACTGAGTCAAAAAATAAGAGCTGAAGAAAATTTTAAGGGAGTATCTAAGACAAAAAGATGTAGAGCGAATGCGTCCATGGACATATTCTCTTAGTGGCCGAATCAGTTTGAGAACATAGATCTCATGCCTTTGTGTTTAGTGTTCTTTCTTCAACAGCAGATTGATTTATTTCCTTTCCTAGGTGTAGCCAATTACAGCTCTCAGTTGTTTGGCTGACTTTATATCTAATTTCCATTCTACTGTTGTATATGTTCTGTTAGTATGCGCTTACACTGTTCATGAACTAGAACCCTGTAACAAAGTTATAGCATATAGCTATTTGACACCCCCCTCTGGTTTTCAAAACATAATAGAAAGTAATACAAAATTGGATATAAAAAAAGAGAAAGTAGAGGAGAAAGGATAAGGCCCCCCCCCCCCAAAAAAAAAGGAAAAGAAAAGGAATTTGGCATGAGGAAGAACAGACATCAGGGGTGAAATTACATGGAATTTAAAAGTCTTAAAGGTGTTATATTCAGAAAGTGTGAATGTAGTTTATGGTTGCAGTGATAAATAGCCCAATATTGTCTTTTGTTTTGAGCTTTATAAAAGAACAGAAACAGATCAGCTGAGGAAAATCATGTAGGTAGATTATAAGGGTCTTCATGTTTTAAGGAACTTAAAGATTTTGTATATATTTCCAGTTCTTGGGGAAAAAAAACCATACATTTGCACATACACACACATACACACATTGTCATTTCTCAACTCGAGCTGTATGTCAATTCAGGTAGGCCTACCCTGGTTGTATTAACACTTATTTTATATATATTTTGATATGAAAAATTTAAAAAAATGATTTGTACATAGTCTACTGGTTGATTTCCACCCCTAGGCTTTTAATGGATAATCTATCCATAAAGAATATAGCTAATAGATTTATGTTATCTTTTGCTAATTTATAGGCTAGTGAACTATAGTTTTCCAGGCCAATGTTGTTTAGCCAAATTCACTGATTTTTTTTGTCTCTTTCTTAGACATTAATCATCAATTTTTATGGTAGAATATGCACTATTTATTATGTTTATTTACTAATTTACTATGTGTTCCCTTCATTTGGGGTGATGTATCTCTTTTTCTAAAGTCCACAATTTAATTTAGTAGTGTATAATGTTATAGAACAAAAAGGGCAACATAAAGGTAGGTAGGCTTATTTAGTTTGTATAGAATCAAATCATTGCCCACTTGTCTAGTTTACTCTGAATAACAACCGTTCATGTGTTGGTGGGGCTGCATTGGTCAGGCAGCATGTTTAACCCAACTTTTACTTTTAAAACAGGTATGAAATTGAAATGTGTGATTTTTTAATAATTGTTGTCTTAAGTTACTAAGTGAAAATTGTTCAGCTATTTTTTGCTATTTTTTAGGAGTGGCAGAATTCTATTCAGAAGAACGCAGGCCTTGCTTTTATTGAACTTGTCAATGAAGGAAGGTAATCTATTTTATATCCATTATATTTTACTTTAAAATCTACTGTAGCTTTGCCATTAAAACTGATAATTTTTTTTTGGTACTATATTTATTGTTTTTGTAGTCAGCAATGTAGAAGATAGTAATTTTTACAAATAGGTCAACATTTAATCATCTTATGACTTTCTTCATGGTTATATGCTTAATGATAAAGTTCCAGTCTTATTTTTCAGTAAGTGAAGCTGAAGTTAGCAAAAGTAAATTGATGATTCTATTAGCAGATATAAGGAAAACCGATACGTATTTGGACTTCCCATTAAGTTCTGTGATACAATATTTGCAAAGCCAATAATTAGACTAAGATGTTTCTATTATCTCTTATGTCATGGCCTGGTCACAGAGGAGAGAGGGATCAAGTTTTTGTTCTGTGACATGATGAGAAAGTGGAGAGAGTGGGAAGCTTGGCAGGGTTTCATGTAAAGAGCTGAGATATGGGACTTTAAGGAAGAAAATAGTACTAGCAAGTTAAAATGAAGAAAGTACAGAGATGAAAAGAAAGCTACAGGGAGAAAACAGATTTAAGGGAGTGAGAGAATGAAAAGCTAAAAGTAAATGTAGGGAAATGATGAATAGACTGCTTCGTGACAGCTGATTTTGAATTAATTGAACTGAAGACCTAAGGTGTAGATTCAAAGGTGTGATGGCTGCTATTAGAAATGGCATTCTGAGCAAAATCATTTAGGAATGTTTCCTTACAGTGTTCTGACTGGTGTGGAGAGACTGATGCCATCACTATAGGGACTATTTGAGTAGTAATTAGGAATCTTGTTAGTGTTACAAAAAAAGGGAAAAAGGGTACGAATAACTTTATTTGATATTAAATACTACTAAAAGTCTTCCACTCAGCAAATAATTATAGTTGCTCACAGACTATTTTTGGAACTACATAAATAAGCCTGCAATTATAATGCTTTATGATAAATTCTGTGTTAGAAGTAATTAAGTACATGTTACTAAGGTAGTAATGAGGAAAAAAAGAGACCATTTAGGGTAGAAGAATTAGGTAAAACTTACCCAGGGAACGTGATTCTAGAAATGTCCTTTCAGGGATGAGTAGGGTTAATGCTGCAGATATTTGAAAGTGGAGATTATGACTACATCGGAGGATGGGTATGTGAAAAGCATTCCAAATGGAGGGAATAGAATATCTGAATACACTGTGATGTGGGAAGGTATGTAAAATCTTCAAGTGTGTCTCTGAGAGATATGTGTGTCAGTCTGTGCACACACGTGTGTTTGTGTGTATGTGAATGTTGGAATAGAATTGAGAGTCTGGATGCCAAAAGGCCTAATGTAACATATTTGGACTTTCATCTAAATGTGATGGGAAGTCTTGGGAGATTTTAAGCAAAGGAATATATTTGTGATAGTTTGGTTTTGGGAAGATAAGTGGCAGAAATTTTGGGGATGGGTGAAGGAGAGGAGAGCTCAGTGGAATCCAGAACAACAGTATCAAGTCGGTTACAGTGATCCAGGTGAGAAGCAGGGTTATACTGTAATCTGCAGTCTGGCCAGTGGTAGGAAATCAATAAAGAGTTCTCAGTGAGTGAATGACTGATAATTTAGTATTACTTTTAGCAAAAATTCAAAGTGCTTATTCATCAGAAATAAATAGTTCTTTGGCTGAATTTCAACACCGAGGTGTCGGATGCTTTTACAGTTTGTGTAGGAGAAGAGATGGAGAGAGCTGTCAATGGAACAGCATGTACTTGTTCTACCTAATGCAGAACACTGATCGGCAGATTTTCTATAGTTTATAGGGCTCATTTGTTTAAAGAAAACTCTTGGTTCTTTTTTTGAAAGAAAACTTGTTATAAAAGTCAATTTCGATTAGTAGAGGCTCCAAATGTAAATACCCTCAGTTATGCAAGTTACTGTTACATTTATTAGGTAAGGCAGCGTAGCGTTGTGATTAACAGCATTGGCTTTGAATTAATTAGCCCTTTGATGTTTGAAAAGTGCTTTTACTTCTGTGAGCCTCCATTTTCTTGTTTTTCATTCAGCCAGTATTTTTAAGGCACTGTGTACAGTGGATCTTTGATGCTGGGGATACAGCAATAAACAAAACAGATAAAGATCTTTGTCTTTTTTTTGTAGATCTTACATTCAAACAGTCATTGACAGACCTTAAATAGAAAACGATATAGGTGATGAGTTATATGATATGTGAAAGATGGTAAGCACTATCAAAAAAGATAATGTGGAACAGGTTGAGAGGAATGGAGATTTTTGAAGGAAGTGTGAAGGGTTGTCGTGCTTGCAGTTTAAATAGAACGGTCAGATTAGAGCTTACTGAGAAAGTGACATTTAAGCAAGTGCTTGAAGGATGCCAAGGAGTTAACCATGGTGCATGTAGGGGAAAAGCTTTCCAGGTCCAGGGAACAGTCAGCATACAGGGGAAAGCTTCCTGGTGTATTTGAGGAATGTGCCCAGTACAGCGATAAAAACGCAATGAAAGTGGAAAGAAGTAAGAACTGAGGTCAGAGAGATGATTAACATGGGGCGAGATTTTGTGTGGAGCCTTTGCAGTTTATGAGAAATGATAACCTTTGTAGGACTGTGAGTAGAGGAGGGAGATGATCTGTTTGATGTATTACAGATCACTCTAAAAGATCACTCTGGCTAATGCATATACGACTTTAAGAATAGAAGTGAAGGGATCAATTAGGGAGCTATTGTAGTGCCCTAATCCTCATTAACTAGGATGCTGACCAGGTCTACAGTAGTAGCAGTAGGATTTTCAAATACTGAGCCAGCTTTGCAAAACTGGAATAATTCCTCCTTGGTCATAGTGTATAATTTTTTAAAATAATTATTAGACTTGGTTTATTTGTTGATTTTTAAGTTACTTGCTTGGGCTTAATTTGCATGATTTGTCTCTGTTGTGATATACTGCTGTTAATGTTGCTGTTTAGCTCTTTCAAGACTCCTTTTATTTTTTACTCTGGCTTTTCAGGGGCTGCCCCTTTCTCTGTAGCTTAGAGGTCAGCAAATGGTCCAAAGTTTCACTGAAGCCTTTGGCCACATATAGCTGTTAGACCTGTGTTTTGTTTGACATTTTTTGGGGTAGCTTTGACTTCTGTCATTTTTTCCCAAATCTGTACTGGATATGTGTGAAATTCCTATTTTCAGGATATCCCTCTTGAGTTTCTGGTTTGTTCTCCTATCTCCTGCTCACCCTAACTGCAAATATCATCTAAGTCCAGGACACCTCTGGGCTTTTCCTGTTTTCAGTTTATGCATTTTCTGCCCTGCCTTCCAAATCAAGTCAGTGCTCTCTGTCAGTGAAGTTGCTAATTTCCATAAGTAGCCACAGTCTATGGTGATTGAGCAGGGCATTCCCAGAAAAGGTTGCCACAGACTCTACTTGTTCTTACTCAGTGTTTAGCAGTGTTCCGTGAGTCAAATTATTATAGATTTTAAGAACCCTGAAATGATGGGTAGTCTTCAGTTCCATTCTTGTTTTTCTGGGGGAGGATTTGTTGACCTCTTTCTTCTACCATAGTCAGAAGGTCCACCCCCAGATCTCCCTTGTCTGGTTTCTCCTCATCGGAATCCTAGTTCAGATATCTGTCACTTCCTCAGAGAGGGTGTTCCTGAAACCTGCTACCAGATTACTTGTACTTCATTTCTCAAAATGTTTATTTCTTACTTTCCTTTCATGTTTATCTTTATTGTCTTTCTCTTCCTGTAATGTGTGTATTATGTTCTGGAAGGGTAATCCCTTTGTTTCTGGTTTATGGATGTATCCCTGACTCTAGGAGAAGTGCCCTGCAAATTAAATAAATATGTTTAATTGATGATACTGTCTCTGCAAGTACATTGTATGTATGGTTTTGATTTCAATTATTGTTATTTTTATGTAAACAACATTCTTTCTTTAAAAAAAGAGATATTAAAAAAAGAGATTGTATTTATTTTTAGAGAGGGAAGGGAAGGAGAAAGAGAGGGAGAGAAACATCAGTGTGTGGTTGCCTCTTGCACGCCCCCTACTAGGGACCTGGCCTGCAACCCAGGCATGTGGCCTGACTGGGAATCAAACCAGCAACCTTTCGATTTGCAGGCCAGCACTCACTCAGTCCACTGAGCCACACCAGCCAAGGCACAACATTCTTTCTTAAACATAAATTTATTTTATACAGAAAATCTTGACAGTAGCTATGATATTCCTTTGAGGATTTTTACCAAGAGAAAGGAAAATTTTATATATATACGCACATACATATATATGTGTGTGCATATATATATTTATTTATAATTAAACATTTCTATATTTTATGAAGAAACAAATTATTTTAAGGTATTCTCAAATATCCTTACCCAGAATAGCTGGTTATTATCATTTCTTATTGGGGAAAGTTATTTTAATAATCTGTTTTCATATCATCTGTGATCATAGGTTTTCTAATACCCCTTTTCTGTGTTCTTGCCTAAGATTCTCTTAGTTTGTATGAATTCGTTCTCCTCCTGTGGTTAGAAACTGTCTTTTTAGTCCTTAGCCTATGGAGAATATTAAGCCTTGTCTTTTAAGTAAATGTAAGCAATAAGCAGTGGGGGGAAGACAGCTAACATCCGTTAATGAAATAGTGGATGTGCTGTCTGAAATTTTTATTATCTCTTTAGAGGTTAGAATATATTTTGAAGGAACAATTTAGGGTTTTTTGTTTTTTTTTTTAAAGAAATCAGTGGATTGGGCTTGCCTTTTATAAATAATCCAATACATTGAGGTTAAGTGAGTTTACATAGTGATGGATATATTAGTGAAGTAGTTTCCAGTGTACAGCTACTAGACTTAATCCCAGGGGCTAAAAGAATAAGTAATAAGGTTTTTCTTTTCACTGGAGAGACCGACCTTTTTTTTTCTTATTATGTAAGTCTGACCTGCCTCGACCTCATTTATAGAGTAGCTGCTATAAATTTGGTCCTTGATTAATGTTTTATTAGTGTAAATAACACGAAGACCTTTATAGTCTGAAACTACAGCATAAGGTTTAACGGACTTGATGGCTATCATTAGCAAATCAATTACTTAGGTCAGACATAAATAACTGTTGATAGTAGAAATGCCTCTCTTAACTCTCACCTGTTTAATTGATAAGATACTTTCTCTGTAAATACATTGTTTTGATATTTTAGAGTCTAATGTTTGATATTTTTATGCAAACATTATGTATAGGAATAAAATAATCACCGCCAGTGACATAATCATGTAATATTTCTTTGACAGTTTTTACCAACACTGAAGAAAATACATATGCATATAGTAAAAGATTTAAGTTACAAAATTATATTTCTACATTTTTGAGCAGGAACATTGTATTCCTGATCCATAATTTTATTTTATGGTATATCAAATCATTATCCTCACTATCATCTCTACTTGGTTTTAAATGCGCAAATAATTGTCCCGGCTGGATAGCTCAGTTGGTTATAGGACCGCTCCAGTAGTCCTAGGTTGTGAGTTTGATCCCCAGTCAGGGCGCACATCAGAGTCAACCAGCGAATGCATGACTTAGCCGAACAACAAATCCATGTTTCTCTGTCTGTCTCTGCCCTTCCTCCTTCTCTCTCCCCGCCTCTCCCCCCGTCTCTGCCCTCCTTTCTCTAAAATCAGTAAATAGAAATGAAGGAAAATAAATGTGCAAGTAGTTGTTCTGGAAGAGTTTTATTTTTCCTGAAAAGCACAGCTTTCTTTAAACAGTTTTATATGATTTAAAGAATATCAAAACTTACTTTCGGACTGTTCTGTGACGCTGTGGCACCGCATTAACGGAAGCAGGGAAGTCAGTTATCACTATTGTTCTAACCTTCTTAAGTGAAACCTGAAGGTTGGTGTTACATTTAAAATCAGGTGTGGTAAGTCACATTATTATGTGTATTGGGCCTCAGTTGATTTATTTGTATACTTGATTTATATGAATTGCTTTGCCCTTCACTTAAAAATGTGTTTAATTAGAAAATGGATTTATTTAAATTCCAGTAGAACTGTTGCTTACATTTTACTATTGTCAGTGAATCTGAAAAGCCCTTTCTTACTTCGATGAAGGTTTAGATTTTATATTTTTCCTTCTTATTTCTATTATTCTTTATAGCTTCCTAAAATGTTAGTATCTCAATATCAGTGTTAATTTTGCTATTAGAAAAATATCCAGCTGCTAGGTAGCTGCCTTTCTCCTTGCCATCCTGTCTGCCCGCTACCCAACAAGTGTGTTTTGTTTGTTTGTTTGTTTTTGTAAAGATTTTATTCATTTTTAGAAAGGGGAAGGGAGGAAGATAGAGAGGGAGAGAAACATCAATGTGAGGTTGCTCTCACACGCCCCATACTGGGGACCTGGCCTGCAACCCAGGTATGTGCCCTGACTGAGAATTGCGAACTAGTGACATTTTGGTTCCCAGCCTGTGCTCAGTCCACTGAGCTACACCAGCCAGGGCCCAACAAATGTTTTTTAGAGTATTTTAAACTCCCGATGCTGGTGTAGGTAGCTGTGGTCAAAGCAAGTTGCCATATTAGCGTTACCAAATCTTATAACTTCACCTGTTTGACTTGTGTTACGAAGAATAGTGCATTGGATAAATACTAATTGTCCTGTAAATTTTATATATTTAGGTAGTCCTATTTTTGTTGTTATACTCTGAAAAATCAGTGCCAATTCTCTGTAAATCACATTTTTATAGCTTAAAATGTCAAGGAATTCTATGGAATTGCCCATCTTTCTTTTTACATAATTTCTTAATGTTTCTTCTCAGTTATATTTTATTGGCTAACCACAGTTTTAAATTTTTGGTGTTAAAATTCAAAAGCAGTAGACTGGGAAACCTAGTTTAAAGGTTTACTATTTGTTAAAAATTTTAGGATACAAATTCTTATCTTGAATTTTGTACTTTGCTAATTACATAAGTAATTATAAAATGACCTATAATTATGGTTTTGGGTTTAGTTTACTAAAAATGGGTTTTGAGAACGTCCATAGCTTTTTAGGATTTTACTCTTAAATCTGCTATTTCGACTCTTCCCCATCCTTGAAAGGCATAGAAAGGACAGATTATCGTACATACTGTTGGTTACATTGCTTTAATTACCCTCTGGGGATAGCTGGTATCTGCTTATTACAGCAGTAATTCAGACTTGTATCCAAATATGTAAATAGCCCTCGTAAAAGACAATGTTTCTAGTACTAATATACTTATCTGTCTCCTCAATATTCAACTGCTTAGGTTGCACTACTGCTTTCTGAGCATCCGTTCAGTAGCTCTAGCATTTCCCTCCACTCTAACTATCATAGATTCCGAATAAATGTCTGTGGAACAAGAAGGAAAGTGAAGGAGGAGAGGGAGGGAAACGGGGCAAAACACAATTTATTCTGACCCCCTTGGCCATTATCTGGGTTATACTTTGGTAAAAGACAGAGGTGTTTGTAGCACGTAAGCAATGCGGCTAGGATGTAGTTGTACGTGAACCAACCAAAGACGAAATCTGAATTAAACTAGAGTATGTCTCTTGGGCACTCTGGAGTGTTTTTTAAAGAATCATATGCTTTCTGGTTAAATTTTGAAAATGATTTTTATAGTAAGATAATGCACAGGGAAATGTTAATTAAATCTGATAGATGGTTGTTTGGATATGATGTAATTTTGGGGGTGGAGAAGGAAGTCATGTTTCAAAGATTTGTTGAGAGTTGACTTTCATCTGTCTTTACTCTTAACCTTGGATTGGATTGATATTGAAGTTTATGTGGGTTATTTAGGAAGAGCTATGTGCTATTCTTTCTTCTTAAAGATTAGACTATTTAATTAATGTTTAGTACTCAAGAGGACTAACATTTTCTCCCCTTAGTTAGGATAAACGTATTTTTCTTTATTTTCTTTCTGTGTTTGGCTTTAAACCAATCTTACTTTTCACTTTTGATTTTCTAGCTTGATGTCAGTTTTCTATGGTGACTCCTCAATGTTTTTTTCTAATGTATAACAATGGTGCTGCCTTTAAATTATGCTTCTACTCCTTAAAAATTGTAGGTTTCGGTGCTTTAAGTACAGGATTTCTTGTGTAACCTTTCTTAGCAAAGCCAAGGTGTAACTTTGGTAAAAGGTGGTGTGGATTCAGCCTGCTTGTAGAATATGCTTGTATGTGTGTGTAGAAGTTTGATAGCCTCACACATGTTTGAAAACGACAACAGTTTATACATAAGTGAAATAATTTACCATGTTAAATGAAAATGATTACAGAAAAAAACAGTCAAATTAGGGGTTGGAGAAAGAGGAAAGAAAGCTGAACTTTGAGAACAGTTAAATGAAAACAAAAGGAAAGCAGAGTCTCTGCATTCATTCAGGAAACATTTATGCGCACCAGCTATGTTTTGGGCATTGGGGATTGGCAAAAGGACAGACTAGTCGTTCTCACTCTCACGCAGGGTATTTAAGTCGTCATAGATAGACAATGAAGAAGTAAAAGAGTTTATATCATGTTAGAAGGTGCTAAATGCTGAGAAAAACAGGCAGAGAAATCTCAGGAGATACAGTGTGGGGCAGAGGATGTAATTTAAATGAGGCGGTCAAGGCGAGGATCTAAAAGGATGAGTTCCTCTGAAATGCTAAAGCAAATACTACCAAGAGTGAAGAGACAAAGGCAGTTACAGGAAACTAGAAGACAGCAGCAGATGTGTTGTAACAGAGCAGTCCTAAGCTGGATTCCAAGTTGGGTGTACACAGAGCCATTTCCCTCAATGTTCTTTCTTTTCTGTGTAAAACTATCTCATCTCCCTCTTTATATACACATTTCTGAGAATAAATTCTTTCATAGTCCTAAGAATTTTTTCCCTGTAGAACATGCTAACTTGCAAACACTAGCCTCACTACGACCATGAGTTACTGTTTTACAACACACAACTAAGGGTTATTGTGCGAAATAAGTGTAGGAAAAGAGTTTGATATCAGGCTGTGTGACATTTGTGTTAAATTTAAAATTTATATTAAATTACTGAGCCACTTATATTTTCAGGAAGAAATAACTTTATGGAATGGTTGCTATTTACATTCCAGTTGTGGTGAAATGTATGGACACATTGTAGTCTCCCTGGTAAAGGGTGTTGGCTTCCACGAGAAGTCAGTACCTCCTGGGCTAGTTCTAAACTGAGAAAGACGCAGATTTGTTTTAAATTTGTGTGCACCGGCCCAACTCAGCCTCCTCTTCATGGTCTGTCCTTCTGAGACCCGGGGCAGTGCACAGGTGAGGTGTTGTGGGGTTGTGCACCTGCAATCTGTGTGATTTTGTGAGTCAGTGTCGTCCCAATACATTCCATATAAAGAAAAAAATTTGTATGCAGCCTGCTGAAGATTTTTGGAACCTTTTTAAAAATACTCTTTATTTGGTTCCTGGTCTTCTTTCCCAGCCTTCAGGCTTGTGCATTCTTTGATGTTAGGTCCTTCGTTTGCGTCTCTCACTCTGAGTTGTCACAGAGAGCTTTGCGTCAGAAAGGAGCAGAAAGATACCAATTTAAGGATTTTTATGATGCTGAATTAAGGCATATGCCATGTATGTTTTGGGGGAGGGAGCAAGAAAGACATGAGCAAGGAGGCAGTTACATGGAGAGGTAGGTAATATTATACAACATAAGAATAAAACTATATTAATAAGTGGAGATACAGTGTGAGAGGTTAGGTTTCAGCAGTTGTCATATTGCTGAAGGAAGACTTCAGAAACATTTTTTTCCCCTCTCAGATCTGGCTTGTGACTATTTTGTGCAGTTAATTCTAAAGAAATTACATTGTCAGAAGGATTGCCAATTCAGGAACATCGCTTTCATATTCTGAGTTGTTCGGGTGCAGAAAGGTGGTAACTTGCCTTTCCCATCAGTGGTGAAGATGTTTAGTAGAGAAAATTTGACAGTTGCTGCTAATGGGGGTCACAGAAAGCCCAGGAAACAGAGCAGTGATATTGGAAAACTCTTGGTGAAGATGCGTGTATGTGCTTACCCAAGGTCTAGACTAGTATAATCAGATGTGGACGATGGCTGTAATGTGGTTATGGGAGGTGGCTGTCATCATTACTGTTATTTATGGAGCCTCCAGCGCGAATCTTTTCCAGTTGGTCACTTGATAGGGCTGTTTGTTTCTGAAGGCTGACACGAACATTTTTTTCTCCTCCCTGTACTGCAGATATAAATTATACATAATTTTTCTTCCTAATATTAAAATATGTGAATTATTTTGCTCTCTGCATTTAGAGATATAATTTAATATAGAGTAAACCTAATATATTGAGACTGTTTATTATACTTAGAACTTTAGTCAGAAAGAATAGTTTGCACAACTTTAGATAAATTACAGTTACTAAATACTGATTAATTTGTATATTCAGGAAAATATGCATATAGAGGAAAAATTAAACTATTCATTTAGATATCTTATTTCATTTATATATTTTTATAATGAAAAGAAAATTCATATTTGTATGACTTGAAATAAATAGGAAGTGTGTAGCCAAGGCCTTCTGAAATACTGGATTTAGAAGCATTTTTAAATTATGAAGAAAAAACTATATATGCTTCCTTTCTTCTTTGGAAATATAACATTAAATACTTCATATATGCCCTAATTAAAATTTATAATACCCTTTTAAATTAGATTACATAGCAATATTTTGTGTTATGCAGTGAAAGTATTTCAAACTTAAATTTCTGATATAGTTATGTATAACTTAAAAGCTACAGTTTTGCTTTGAATGACTTACATTTAGATACTTGAGACTATTTACTTTCAAGCATTGCCACAGACTATCCATTTATCAGATAACAACTGAACACATCCTACCTGAATAGTGTCTCTTAGGTGGTGTGGTTGATTAAAAAAGAAGAATAAGTAAAATGTATCTTTTCTCAATTAGTTGTGACCTGATAGGGAAAATAGAAAAATATGCATAGCAATCAAATATAATTTTTATGATACTGAATGAACAAGTATAATACATGCTGTATACACCATAAGCATTCAGTAAAGATTGACGGCAAGTGAGGTCTTTGTTGTATAAAATTGCAGAGTATTTCTTAATGGGAAAGAAGATTAAATTAGTTCCTAAGGAGATTAAAATTTTGGCTGTATGGACAGGACAGAAGAACAGATCGGAGGTGGTTTTGGCGCTCGTTTTCTGTCATTCACGTAGTGTTGTGTGTGCCCAGGCATGACTCTGGAGGATGTGACTGTGAAGGAGACACTACTGTCATCGAGAAGAGGACAAATGACAAACAAGTTAATGAACGAATAAGATGACTCAGATAGTAATTCAGGTTTAGAAGAAAACAGCAGGATGCGATGAGAGTGAAGAGGGGAGAACTTACAGGGAGTCCATGGAGTGCAGAGTGTTCAGAGAAGTGTTGTGGCGGAGTTGAATTGATCTGAATGAAGAGAAGTTGCTCGCCAGTTTGGGATAGGTCACAGTGTTTTAAGGGGCGGAGATAGAAAGAACAAAGTCCTTGAGGAGACAATGATATGGGTATGTTATTGAACCAAATAAAAGGCCAGAGTGTCTGGAGCAAAATGAGTAAGGGAGAAAGTGAGGTTTGGCAGTGTCAGAGGTATTTGGGTTTCAGATCACACTCTGGGCTCTGTAAGCTGTGGTAAGAGATTTGGATTTAATTTTGTTCAGTAAGAATACATTTCGGTTTTAAGCAGAGGAGTGGGATGATATGACGTACTTTTTTTGTTTTGTTTGTACTTATGGCATATAACTTTATTTTTAAAACTTTAATTATTGTAAACTGTGGTAAAATACGCAACCGTAACTATTTGAATATGTGTGGTTGAGTGGCTTTAAGTCTATTCACGTTGTTTTGTATTCTTCATCACCACCCATCTCTAGAACTCATTTCATCTTACAAAACCGAAACTTAATGCCTATTAAATAATTGCCCATACCTTACCCCTCTCCCCCACCGCGGCCCTTGTCAGTCATCATTATACATCCAGTCTCTGTGAGTTTGACTACTCCAGGTACTTCATCTTAGTGGGATCGTACAGTATTTGTCCTTTGGTGTCTGGCTTTTTTTACTCAGCATCATGTCTTCAATTTTCATTCATATTGTCGCAGACGTCAGAATTCCCTTCCTTTTAAAGGCTGAATAGTATTCCATTGTGTATATATATCACATTTTATTTATCCATTTATCCATCAGTGGACACTGGGTGGCTTTCACCTTTTGGTTATTGTTAACTTATTGTGCTGCTAGTCCCTACTTTCTGTTCTTTTGGCAATATACTCAGAAGTGGAATTCCTCAATCATATGATCTATATATGGTCCATATAAATAATTATTTGAGGAACCCCTGTACTGTTTTACTTAACAGCTGCACAATTTTACACTTCCACCAGTAGTAGTGCATAAGGGTTTCAATTTCTCCATATTCCTGCCAACCATAATTTTATTTTATTTTTTATAGTTGCCATTCTGATAGGTGTGAGATGTGTTTGATTTGCATTTCCCTAATGATTAATGATTTTGAACATCTTTTCTAGTGCTTATTACCCATTTGTATATCTTCTTTGGAGAAATATCTGTTCAGTACTTTGCTCAGTTTTAAATCAGGTTGTTTATTTCTTTGATGTTGGGTTGTAGTAGATCTTTGTATATTCTGGATATTAACCCTTCATCAGTTATTTGCAAATATTTTCCCCCATTCCATGGAATACATTTTTACTTTGTTGATTATATCCTTTGATGCACAGTTTTAAATTTTGATATGCTGGTCATCTAATTTATCTGTTTCTTTTTCATTTGTTGACTGTGCTTTTGGTGTCTTATCAAATCAAAAGTTATGAAGTTTCCCCCTGTTTTCTTCTATGAGTTTTATAGTTGTAGGCATTACATTTACATCTTTAATTCATTTGACTTAATTTTTCTACGTGGTGTAAGGTAAGGAACTAACTTCATTCTTTTGCATGTGGATTTCCAATATTCTCAACCCTACAATTTAGGTTTTTAAAAGAATGAATAGTAATAGAGTTCATATATGGGGACGAATGGATGCAGATAAATCAATGTAGATAGTACTGAAATATTTCAGGCAGGAGATGAAGGTGACTTAGACTCATCTCATAGCTGTAGTGATGGAGATATGTAGACAGGTGCGTGATATGTTTAAGAGTTAAAGCAGCAGAACTTGCCTTCATGAATTGGATTTGAGAGTAAGGGAAAGATGAATCCAGGGTTAATTGTGGGGTTAATTTAAGTGGACTTAATTGCATTTGTAGAAGTGATAAAAATGAGTTAGGGTTAGGGGAAGAGTTTATATTAATAGTAGGTAGGTAGAATCAAGAGTTCTCTTGGGAAATACTAAATTTCAAATGCCCACTGGGTAGCCAAGTGAAAAATATAGTTGGACAGTTGGCTGTGTGAGGTGCAAATATAGGGAACCAAGAGTAGGGTCAGAGAAACAGGAATCAGCAAGCATAGGTGAGATTTGCAGGTCATAGATGGATTATACAATCCAGATACGAGGAAAGGGCACAGAATTGGCTCTGGGATGACACCATTTAAACGTAATGAATGCAGAACAGGAGGCAGTAGGAAAGGAGACAGTGGAGAAGCAGCTCCTGAGTAGGAGGAAATCCAGGAAAGTTCTATTTCATGTTGAAGGAGGGTAGAGAAGAAGAGAATGCAATGTTTGAAGAAATGTATAGCAGTTATCACAGTTACCCTACTGTTTGCATGTAGTCTTAACCTCTTATATTAGATTGTAAACTCCCTGTGGATAGTTTTATGCATCTTTGTATTCCTCACATATAGTACTCTAGAACTGTGTGGCATGAGCTCACGTTAAAATTTATTTTCCTTAAAAGCAGTGAGGGGCCTCCAGCAATGATCAGGCGCTGTTCTGTGGTCTGGGGATATGAGGCTAAATTACACAAGGTTGATGCAATCTGGAATGGAAGATAGATTTGTAAATACATAATTGACATAGTGTCATACAGAATGATACAATGTAGTAAGTACCACAAAAAAGGCATATGCACCTTGGTAGGAGATTAGTTCTATGGAGGGAAACAGATGTAGGATCAGAAAAGGTTTTACTTAGTTGACTTTTGAGTTTTGCTTTGAAGGATAAATAAGATAGGCAAGATGGAATTAGAAATGAGGTCATTCCTGGCTGAGAGACTAGTAGGAACAGATGCAAAGAGGTGCAAAAGTAGAGTGTAATGTTTGAGAAAACGTCTTAGAGTATGAAAGAGTAGCAGGAAGGGGCCTGGCACTCAGCACACAATTGTTCACTCTCTTCTGTAGATCATGGGAAGGTAGTTACCTTGTTTAAAAGTCTGCAGTGGTGATAAGATTTTCATTTTAGAAAAATGACCCTGTGGAGCACTGGCTAGACTGATAAGACTATTAGAAAGAAGTTTGATTGGAGGCTATTGTAGTAATTGAAACCATGATGCTGAGTGCCTGTGGGGAACTGGAAAATATAGAAACAGCTTTTAGATTATTGCAGAGGTAGAATGGATAGCACTTAGTCTATTAGATGTCGAAGAAGTAAGATCAAATATGACTCATTTCTAGCTTCAGTAACTGGATAAATAGCAATGATTTTATTAGTCAGGTCAAGAAGGAAAAATGAATGATCTCTGGATGAGGGACTAGGTTAATAAATTATGGTACATTCCAGCCACAGAAATCCTCTGTATGATAATGGTATACAACATTAAGTAAAATGAACAGGTTCATCTAGTATGACTCATTCATACTATACAAATGCATTAATACAAGTGTTAAAAGTATTTTTACAAACCCATACATATATACACAGGTACATAATTGTGTGTATGTATATATGGACACAGATACCATATATGTTACTGTAAGTTTAGAAAAATGTGCTGGTAGCTTTCAGTTGTTGCTTTATTATTAAAATATTGCATGATTTTCTTTACAGTATGTTACTTTTATAGTAAAGCACTAAAAAGAATAAAACATCAAGACTGAGTATTATTTGTCTGTTGATCAATTGTTTGATCTATTTACATAGGAAATATCCATCTTGAAAATTAAATGGTAGGACAGGGTGTTTGGCTCTGTTCAAAATACAAGACATTTTTTCCCTTTATAACTTTGTTCAAAGTATTGTCTGCAGTGATCTTTCCTCTTCTGTTGTTCGTTTTTAAAAAATTTTTTTTATTGAGGAGCTCCTAGTGATCTTTGTTTCTAGAGAACTGTGGATGGCACATGTATTTTTATGTTGTAGTTGTACTTGTATTACACATCTGTTGGTACATAACACATTACCACAAACGTGGCAGCTTAAAAAACCATACATTTACTGCCTTGCCAGGCCTGTGTGCCAGGTGTCTGGCATAGCTCAGCTGGATCCTCTACTTAGGATAATCACAAATCTGCAATGAAGCTGTTGGCCAAACTGAGTTTCTCTCCTAAGCTTGGAGTCCTCTTCTCATCTCAAGTGGTCATTGGCAGAATTCAGTTCCTATCACTTGCAGGACTGAGGTTCCCGTTTTCTTGTTGGCTGTCACTAGGGTTTGGTCTCAGCTCCTACAGGCTGCCCTTAGCTCCTTGTCGCGTGGCTCTCTCACAGTGTGGCAGCTTACTTTTTCAAGGCTGGCAGAAGAATCTCTTCGGTCTGCTCAGGCAGAGCCTTATAATGTGTCATCTTTGCTGTGCCCAAGTGACCTAATTAAGGAATGACAGTCTCCTCACCTTTGCTGCACAAGGTCTGTCCAGAAAAAGTTCAGCCATTGTTAATATAACAAGAGTAGCTTGCATGACATGGATGTAACCTAGCAGCCAAGGAGAGTGGACTGCAATGCACATGTGTGAAAAATGACATCTTCACTGTACTAGTCAGTGGGGGAGGTGGATGCTCTTGAGGGAGCATGGGTACCATGTGGCCATTGTATTAAAAATGACTGAGCGAGTAGAGCAGCAGATCTGCATTGTGTGTTAAGCTTGAACATTCCTACGCAGAAACTATTCAGATGATTCAGAAGGCTGCAGCCATGGGCATCTGGTGACTGGTAGCTTCATCACGACAATGTCCACTCATGATCATGTCTTGTGCAGTTTTTTTCCGAAACATCAAGTCATGTAGGTGACTCAGCCTCACGACAGCCCAGATTTAGTGTCCTGAGACTTATGGCTTTTCCCAAAACTAGAATCACCTTCGAAAGGGAAGAGATTTCAGACTGTCAGTGAGATTCATGGCACCCAATCTCATCGACAATAGGACAGGGCCGCTGATGGTGGTTGGGAGAACTGTGTGAAGTCTCAAGGTGCCCAAGTTGAAAGGGACTGAGGCGTTGTCCTGTGTACAATGTTTCTTGTATCTTCTTCAGTAATATCTTTATTCACATTACATGGCTGCATACCTTCTGGACAGGCTTCATATGTTCTATTCCTAGAAGCAAGTCCCAGATTCTGCCCACGTCAAACTCAGTGGGGTAGAAATTACAAGATCTTGCCTTATTGGACGTCACCTTATAGCGTGTGTCCACCATAGCACTTGTGTTAATGTTTAAAGCTGGACAGGACCTCATAGTAATCTCTTACTCCCCAACTACACCATAAGGAAAGCTCATCTCTAGTGGTTAGTCTTGTCTTTATAGTAACATAGTAGCTGTTTAACAGGTATTTGACAGATATTCAAAAGGGAGGGAATTGTAGAGAAAGATGTTAAAAATCAAAATAAATACTCAAAAGACTTTTTCAGTTATAATGTGGAGGAAATTAAGGTTTGATTTTTAAGACATTGCCTGTGCAATAGAGAGCATGAATTTAGTCTGGAAATATCACAGAGGAAATACAATATTTGCTGATTGATTAGGAGCCTGGAGGAGGCTGGTAGAGAAGAGGGAGGAGACTAGAATAACTTTGAGGTTGGTCGTGTGGGGACTGGGAAAATGCTATGCCATTGACTAATCAATTCAATTAATGTTGGAGTACTGTGAGGCAGTATATTGATGTTAAATTCACAATGCGGTTTTTGGTCTCCAGAGAGAAACTAAGAAGCACAGACCAGTATTTCACGTCTGCACTTGTGAAAACCCTCGTCTTCTCTATCTGTCGAGTCATAGGAAGTTATTCATTACCATTTTTAAAATTGCACTAGGGATTGTTTTTATCTGTGATGCCTGAATGTGTACTGTTTAATAGCCTTTGAAAAATACCCTACTGATGTTCCCCCAAATCATAGGTAAGACATTGCATTATCCTGTAGACAGGAGACAGTTGGAAAGTAGGGGTCATCTCGAATCTCTTTGCACAGTGTCCTGTTTTATTTTTTTCTAGGTTAGTTCTATTGTGTCACAGAACCTATTTTGTGTGATTTCCTTTGAAATTCTTTACAGATTTCTTAGTGACCCCACATTTTGCCTATTCTTCTATATATTCTATGTTTACCTGAAAGGAATTTTACTTTTCACTTAATGGATGTGGTATTATACATGTATATATGTCAATCAGATCAAGTTTGTATCACATTGTTAAGAAATATTCCGTAGCTTTATATTTTTAATACTGGTTATAAGCCATATTCTTAGGAACATGCAAATGTAAAATCTCAGAATTCTAAATATCTGTATCTCTGGTTTATTTATCTTACTTGAAGTGCTTATCTATCTCTAATTTTGCTTCTTAGAGCCAGTTTTATGTTAATAACAGTGCAGTAGTCCCCCTCTACCCATGGTTTTGCTTTCCATCATTTCAGTTACCCGTGGTCAACCATGGTCCAAAAGTAACTGGAAAATTCCAGATATATACAATTCATAAGCTTAAATTGTGTGTCATTGTGAGTACCGTGATGAAATCTCCCATGGCCTGCTTCGTCCCACCCTTGTGAATCATGCCTTTGTCCAGCGGAATGTCCTCCAAAGGTTGTCATCACCAATTCAGTGCCAACAGGATTTCCCAATTTGGGGTGCAGTCAAGGGGAGAGACTTTATTCAGTGCAAACAGCTCAATTGTGAAACAGCTCAGCTGTGGAATAGCTTGCTTGTGGTTTCAGCACAGTTGTGGAACAGAATGGCTGTGAGAGAGCTCATTACTGATACAGATCAATTATTATTATCCCGCGTGACTGTGGAGCAGCCTGGGCGAGGTGGCTCCCCTGTCACAGCTCTGCTCTGGCACCACAGTTCTGCTGGGCTCCGGCGGTGCAGCTCCGGCTCCAGTGTGACGGCTCTACTGAGACAAAGGGAGGCAGCTTTTTAAAAAATAAATGTATATTTTGTTAATCATGCTATTACGGTCGTCCCATTTTTTGTTTCCCTTTATTCCTCTCTGCCCCGCACCTCCCTCCCACCAGCATTCCCCCACCTTAGTTCATGTCATAGGTCATGCAGATAAGTTCTTTGGCTTCTCCATTTCCCATACTGTTCTTAACCTCCCCTGTCTATTTTGTACCTACCATTTATGCGTCTTATTCCCTGTACCTTTTACCCCATCCCTGCTGATAACACTTCATGTGATCTCCATTCCTGTGATTCTGTTCCTGTTCTAGTTGTTTGCTTAATAGTTTTTTTTTTTTTTAGGTTCAGTTGTTGATAGTTGTGGTTTGTTGTCATTGTACTCTTCATATTTTTGATCATCTTTTTCTTAGATAAATCCCTTTAACATTTCATATAATAAGGGCTTGGTGGTGATGAACTCCTTTAACTTGACCTTCTCTGGGAAGCACTTTATCTTCCTTTTCGTTCTAAATGATAGCTTTGCTGGATAGAGCAATCTTGGATCTAGGTCCTTGCCTTTCATGAGTTTGAATACTTCTTTCCAACCCCTTCTTTCCTGCAAGGTTTCTTTTGAGAAATCAGCTGACAGTCTTACAGGAACACCTTTGTAGGTAACTCTCTTTTCCTCTTGCTGCTTTTAAAATTATCTCCTCCTATTTAATCTTGGGTAGTGTAATTATGATGTGCTTTGGTGTGTTCCTCCTTGGGTCCAACTTCTTTGGGACTTTCCAAGCTTTCTGCACTTCGTAGAAGTCTGTTTCCTTTGCTAGATTAGGGAAGTTCTCCATTAGTTTTTCAAATAAATTTTCAATTCTTGCTCTTCCTCGTCTCCTTCTTACACCCCTATGATTTGGACATTGGAATGTTTAAAGTTGTCCCAGAGGTTCCTAAACCTCTCCTCATTTTTTTTTTTTTGAATTCTTAGTTCTTCATTCTGTTGTGGTTGAAAGTTTTTTAGTTCCTTGTCCAAATCATTGATTTGAGTCCAGGTTTCCTTCCCTTCACTGTTGGTTTCCTGAACATTTTCCTTTATTTCACTTTGCATAACTTTCACTTTTTCCTCTCTTTTGGGGACCATACTCAACCATATCTGTGAGCACCCTGATTACCAGTGTTTTGAACTGTACATCTTTTGAAGAGAACTTTTTCTCAGTTCTGAGCAATATTGCTCTTTTTAATTATCTTTAAATTGTCAACTCTATTTACACCACATACGCATATTAGACTTTTTACCATGTCTTCTGCCTGTTAAGTGTTTTGTCAGCCTTTCCTCATTTTTTTACTGTGCTTCCGTATACTTGTCACTGGCCCCTCTTTCAGTTAGGTAGTTCTTCAGTTGAGTTTCATAAGCTGGTAAATCTATTGCTGGTTTCATGTTTGTTTTGTTCAGCACAGTTTCAAATCTTTACTGGAATTCTTTCTTATGGAATCTGTTTTTAACTATAACTACATTAATTACAGTGTTCAGATATGAAACTTTACCTGATTTTCTGTGAGTTGGTTTCTGTTTGGTTTTCATTCGTTTGATGTTATGTCTGTTAATTTGTGATTGGATGTTGGAAGGTGTTTTTAAAGTTGCAAGGGTAAATGTAAGTCTCTGGACGATGATATCTTCCCCTCGGGAGGATTTCCTTTTGCTTTTCGATTAGTAATCAGACTAGGTGCTGATTATGTTAATTGAGGACTGAGCTGATTGAGTCAAAACTGCAGTTTTAAAAATCTGTGAGAGTTTGTCCGATTTTCCGTTTGCTTACTCCTAGCATGCAACCCTTAGGGGTCTTATGAAAATCTGGGCATTTACTGTGTCCCTTGTGCATTGATTTCTGGGTTCTTTTCTCCTCACCCTGTGAGAGTCTGATTTTTTTTTTAAGCTTTTTTTGTTTAGCTAGTCAAAGTGAGTATAAATCACCATAATGTGGTTTGAGGGTTTGTTTTAATAGCATATTTGAGGCCTGGTCTATTTCTTCTTTCATAAGGTATATCTGGGTTACTTCTGTAAGCCTGGATAATCTACTAGGACCCATATACCTTGGCAGGTTATTAAATTCAGTTGTCCCTAGCTCTGTAAGACTGAACACAGTTCTGCTTAGCTTCTCTCTTCCCACCTGTGAATAACGAATGCTTCAATGGGAAAAGTTAGGCTTATTTTCTTCTCTAGGATCTTGGCTCCTTAAATCTTGGCTGCTTTGGAAACTCTACAGTATTTTTAAAAAGACTGAAACATAGCCCTTGCTGGTGTGGCTTAGTGGATTGAGCACTGGCCTTAAACCAAAAGGGTCGCTGGTTCGATTCCTAGTCAGGGCACATGCCTGGGTTGCAGGCCAGGTCCCCAGTAGTGGCACTCTAGATGTAATCACACATTGATGTTTCTTTCCCTTTCTTTCTCCTCCCTTCCCCTCTCTTAAAAAAAAAAAAAAAAAGATTGAAACATAAATTTAATTAAGCATTTTCAGTTGCTTCTGTTGCATAGCTAGTTTCATAAAAGCTAATCTGCTCTTGCAAGAAAGATACCTTTTTCCTGTTATATTCCTTAGTTATTTAGTGTGAAGTAATGGTACTTCATTGGGTACGATGTCAGAGAAGAGAGGAAATATTTGTCCCTTCCCAGTCACAGTGGATAATCATATATGGTGTATGTGTATAGATAGAGAGGTCTGTTGAGAAGTTTTCCAGCCATGTAATATGAAGAATAGAGACATTATTGAAGAAGATACAAGAAACATTGTACATAGGACAATGATGCCTCAGTCCCCTTCAAAGTAGGCACCTTGGGACCTCACACAGTCCTCCCAATCACCATCAGCTGCCCCGTCGTATTTTCCTGAATCTCATGGACAGTCTGAAAGCTCTTCTCCTTCAAAGGTGATTTTAGATTTGGGAAAAACCAGAAGTCTTAGGGTGCCCAATCTGGGTTGTAGTGGGGCTGAGTCACCTGGGTATTTGATGCTTTGTCAAAAAGTTCTGCAAGAGATGTGATTCATGAGTGGGTGTGTTGTCATGATGAAGCTGCCAATCACCAGTTGCCCATAGCGGCAACCCTCCAGATCATCTGAATAGTATCTGTGGAGGAATGTTCAAGCTTAACACAAAACCTGATGCAGATTTGTTGCTCTACTGTCTCAGTCATTTTGAATGTTACAGCCACTCAGTACACATGCTCATTCAGTGGCCCCCACTGACTAGTACAGTAAAGTCATCATTGTTCACACATACACACTCCAGTCCATTCTCCTTGTCTGCCAGGTTACATCAATGTTGTGCAAACCGTTCTTGTTATATTAACAATGGCTGGACTTTTTCCTGACAGACCTCTTATTTACTGGATAATATTCATCTCTTTATAGATTGCTGAGCCAAACAATGAAGGACCATCTAGTAAGAGTAGCGAACGAAGCTGAATTTATCCTGAGCCGGCAGCGAGCGGAGGATATTCACAGGCACGCAGAATTTGAGGTAGGTTAAACGTGTGGTTGTGTGAGGAAGTCACTGTGGTGTAGGCGGAATGGCAGTGCTGTGTGAGTACACGTGCCGTCCAGAATTAAGACTGACTTCGTGGGAGAGTCTGGGAAGAGGGTGCAAGTGTTTGTAGCCCTCTACTCCAGTTCCTCTGCATGTCACTTGCAGCAGCTTCTGTGTTTGTGACCTGATCTTAACCATGGGAGCTGGGTATTGAATCCGATAGTTTTGCAATAAAGTAAATTGGTGAAGGACTTTTGCCCTTTCTGGGCAAGAGCTAGTTAACTGGAATGGAAACCCCCTACGGAAGAGGTAAGATCTAGGTTCTGGAGAGAAGCTGAACACAGGCATGAAGTTCCTTTACCCTGTGGTTTTAGAGCACTCTCATCTCTGTAGCAGAGGAAATGGGGGACCATGGAGCTTGCTTCTTGGGTCCTCACAGGGGATGGACCCCTCCTGGGACCGTTGCTTATTTTAGCAGTGGCTCCCAGACATGAGGAACAAATGCTAATTCACAGAGGAGGCTAATGGTATTGTAGCTATGTAAATTAGCAAAGTTCAAACTGAAAGTGAGCTAGAAGATTCGACAAGAATCTTTGCTACGAATTAGAAAAAAATAAAAAGCACCATTATGGGTACTTTCTTACATGTTAGAAGCAGATAATTCAAATGTTGCTGATATTTTCTGGTGCATTAAAAAAAAGATGAAAACTTTCCCAGTGCATTTTATACCATCATCATAACATGAAAATGGCACTGGAAAAATAAAACTCTAAACGATCAATTTCACTTAAGAATAACAGGAACCTAATCAACAAAACAAACAAACAAGCATAATATAAACAAAGACACTGAATTTGAGAATAGTCTGACAGTGACCAGAGGGGGAGGGGAGGGAATTTCAGGGGAAAAGGGGAATGGTTTAGAGCAACAAGTATAAAGGACTCATGGACAAAAACTATGGGGGGGTGGAAATGGGAGGAAGGTGGGGAGGGCTGGGGTGGTGGGCTGGGGGCGGGGTAAAAGACAGAAAACTGTACAATATCAACAATTAAAAAAATACTGATTAAAAAAAAGAATACGGGTACAAAATTCTAAAACTTTAACCAACATGCTCCAACAATGTAATAAAAGAATTATACACTCTGACCACTTAGAATTTATTAATGGAATTCAAAGATGATTTAATATTAAGATTTCTATGTTGAAAGTAAACTATATCAAAACAAATTAAACTAAAAACAGTATCTGATATTGAAAGTAAATTATATCAAAACAAATTAAAATAGAAACACTATGTGAAGATATCAATAAATGTAGAAAAGAAGTATAGAATTTCAGCAACCAGCATCAATAAAACTGAGAAAAAATTATGTAAGAAAATAATTTGAATATGATAAAGACTGCTTACTAAAATTCATTTTAAATGGTTAAAGCCATTTCTATTAATATTAGGAAAAATGTTATCTGCCGTCATCATTATTTAACTCTATTTTGATATTCGTGTAAATGCAAGATAATATAAATTCTAGAAAAGAAGAAATAACGTTACTTTTTGATTGTTAATCCTGTGATCTAGAGTAGTGATTTTCAACCTTTTCATCTCATGGCATACGTAAATGAATCACTAAAATTCTGTGGCACATCAAACAATATATTTTTTGCCTGTCTGACAAAAATAAAGATTTTATTTTGATTCATTCACACCAGATGGATATTGTTGTGTTGGCTGTTGTTTTTTAATTTGAAAATTTAAGGGAAAAGAGGTCAATATCCCTGACTAAATACTTAGGGTACTACATGTTTTAAAAATTCTTTTGGCATACTGGTTTAAAATTGCTGATCTAGGAAAATCTAAGACATTTTTGAACATTTTTCTACTGGAATTAATAGGAACTTTGGTAAGATTACTGGGTACATGATAAATGTGGAAAAATTAATAGCTTTTCTTTTGACTAGCAAGCAGTAGCTGGGTAAAAATAGAAACAGAAATAGAGTCTGTTTATAGTTAAGACAAAAATATTTGTGGTGAAATTCTATAAGAAATGCATAGGTAGTATTTGGAACAAAACTACAAGATCTTATTAATAAACAGAACAAAATATAAACTACTGGCAAATCCTTCCGTGCTAGGCAGTGTATTTTGTTTATTGGGTATGTGTCTGTGTGTGAGAGAGGGAAGGAGAGGTGGGGGGGGGGGGCGGGAGAGAGAGAGAGAGAATGAATCAGTTGTATTCTGACATAATTTGAGACTTACAGGAAAGTTATAAGAGTAATGCAAAAACTCCTGGTCACCATTCTCCTAGATTCTATGATCTTACTGTCACCTTACTTCTTTCCCTCTTTTTTTTTTGTTATTTTTCTGAACTTGAGAGTGCTGAAGTGTTAATACCCTTTTATCTCTATTTTAGTGAGAATTTCCTGTTTTAATCTTGTACAATTATCAAATCAGAATATTAAAATGGATACAATGCTATTATTTAATCTACTGATCTTATTCGTATTTCCCAATTGTCTCCATAGCATTCTTTGTCTTCAAAAAGAGAAAATTTTAATGTTACAGAAACGCTCAATTTTTTCAAATATGTGCATTTAATACAATAGCATTAGCATACCATTCTATTACAATAACAGTGGAGTAAATTGGAATTTAATTATCCCCTTTAGAAATATAATATCTGGAAATAAATGCTTTAATATAGCCCCAGGATTTATGAAAAAAGATTGGTTAGGCTGTGGTACTTGCCTTTCCAGATAAACAATATTAATTAAAATAATAGTGTAAAGACAGCATATACAAAAAAAATCTTCCAGGTGGAGTAAGGATATAGGTTGAAAGATCATCTAGTAAATATTTCAGAAAAATAGTTGGAAAATTGTAAAAAGGGAGCTGAGGCATATTGTGACAATTTTATAACTAAGAATTGAAAAGAGGAAAAATACTTTTAAAACACTGTGTTATGCAAGAGATTAAAGTGCTTTGAGCCAGGCAGTTTATGTATTTGTTGTTTAGTTGAGGTATGATGGTGACTATAGCAGCTAATATTGTTTGAGTCCTTATATTCTGTTAGGAAATGTTATGGAATTTTTATGCGTTTTAACTAATTCGATCCTTACATTAAACTTCTCAGGGAGCCCTGTTTGTTAACTGCGTTTCATTTTATAAGTGAGGAAACAGCATAAGGAGGAAATAGCCCAGAGTTACAACTAGAATTCAGATCTAGGCAATTTATCTCTTAATTTCGAATCTATGCTTTTGATTCACATTTGTTAGATTTCTGTAAAGTGCATGAACAGGATTTATTTCTGGCATACAGTAGCTTTCTTTTGAGCTACTTAATTTTATGCTTTATCTAGTACAGTTTTTCATTTTAATCTTTACCTTGCTTTGAGATTTATAATATTGTAATATTATAAGGCATGATAATAAAATGCCTAAGTAAAAACAAGTTTTTCCAAAACTTTTATCATTAACCTAAATTTTTAGTGGAGAAAATAGATTTGTTCAGCTGTTCCACATGGGAATCACTTTTAAGAGAGCAAATGTATTTTTAATTTACTACTCTTATTTTGACAGAAAAGAGAATTTCCTTTGTTTATGCCATAAAGCCCAATTGATTGAAGCATGTTCATGTTTAATATATTTTTAACTATATTGCTCTTAAATCTTAAATAATGCTCTACACAGGATGAAGCATATATTTTCCTAGACAGCTTATATTCTAAAGGTTATCTATATTCAGCCTTGAATTTATGCTGTGAGTTCTTCAATAATATATCTTTAATAATATATCTGAATTCTGTCTGAACTCTACTGCTAGTTACTTCCTCACAAAAACAGGAGATGTTGCCATGTATTTAACATGTCATTTGTGGCTGCGAAGTGGCTGACTTGTTTCATTTATTATCGAGGGGTTGATGCCAGTGTAGATCTGAAATGCACGGCTCTGGAGTTCATTGCGTGATTATCTTTGGAGTGGGAGATCCTTGACATCTTCTGCTTTTGATTTATGTAGGGGTTCCTTGAGTGTCATGACATCATTGATTAGGTGTACATCCTAACCTTATTTTTCAATCTTACAGCTGTAAACAGGATGTTTATTAAAAAATTATGTTGTGTATGATATTGGACCCTGTCTTGTAAATGCGTACACAGTTCATGGCAATCTTTTTTTAATAATTTTTGTCTATCAAACTTTAGTTTATTTAAACTGATGTGATATATCTGTAAAACGTATGATCAAGATGATCACACAACAATTTAAATTTTAAAATGGCTAATTTATGTGAATTTCACTTTGACATTATTTTTAAAAATATCTTTGAGTTTATGAATGTGGTGAGTATATTGAGTATTGCAAAAAAACTTAAAGTAGTTTGTTTTACCTGAACTGGTAGATACTGTAATCCTCTTGGATTAGAAAATGAGGAGAAAAGCCATGTTGGAGGGAAAATTGAGACTAGTTTGCAACACACTGAGGGTTTGACTTTTGGGGTACTGTGGATGGACATATTTGGTAGCAGTTTGGTAATATAGATTTAATGCCTAGATAAGATATATCTTGCTATGAGTTATATTTTGATGTTATTAGCTGAAGATAGTTGCAATTGTAGTGTCACTGTGCTTGAGTCACATATGTGGAGGAGAATAATAGTACCAAGCTGTCTTAACCATGGAGTGTTACTGAATTCTTTGCCAAGTATTCAGTTGAACTAATTTATTTAGCATTCCATTTATACACTTAAACTTTATTAAGTGTTTTGTAACTCCCAGTCATCCTGCTAAGTTTCTCTGGAAGGCCTGAATACTTATAACCCAAGTAAATTAACGCATATTCCCATCACCCCCAAAGGAAACGAACTGCTCCACTCTACTCATTGCCATGTGAAGCCCTGTGAAGCCCTTAACCCACGTTTGTCGCAAAAGTAGATCTCATCAGCCCTACTGCCGTGGCTCACTGGGTTGGGCACCCTGCAAAGTGAAAGGTCGTGGCTGGATTCTGATCAGGGCCCATGCCTGGCTTGCAGGTCAGGTCCCTAGTTGTGGGGCATTCGAGGGGCAACCGACTTGCACATGGATGTTTCTCTCCCTGTCTTTCTCCCTCCTTTCCCCTCGCACTAAAAATAAATAAGGTCTTTAAAAAAGGTAGATCTCACCGGCTTGCAGTGAATGCTGAATCTACCACCAAACTAATCAATGTATATTGGGTTTTCTTCTGTCGCATTAGATACTGGCCAATCTGATTGGTTGTTTTTTAGAGCCCTTCCCCTCTCTCACTTCTCAAGACTCTGCTTATTTGTCTTACCTCTCGTGCATCAGTTCTCCTTTTCTAGTGGAAAAGCACAGGAACACGTCACAATATCTTTTATCTTTAAGCAAGTGAAAAGCAAACTCAGAACCTTCTTTTGATTGCACTTGCCTGCCTTTTCTTTTCCTATCGTTCTAGTAGTCAGTCTTTAAATTAGTTCCCCATACTCCTGCATTCTCTCTCTTCCCTCTGAGCCTCCTCATGGCACTGGCTTCATGGCAGTCAGACTTCTAACCCACTCCCCCGTGAAACTTCTTGAGATCACAGGTGACCTCAATATAACCAAGCCCAGTATTCATCTGTCTTTGTTTTCATTTTAATAAACATCACCTCGATATCTAATGCTGTCGACTACCCTTTCCTGTCTTGACTTTTATTGGAATCCTATTTTCTCTTTACTAGTCACCTCACTGTTCCTCTTCTGGTGTCTTTTTCTCACATATCCATAGTGCCTGTGCGTTGCCTTCTACATAGTAGGTGCTCAGTAAATAATTGTTCAGTAAATGAATGCTAATTACAGTCCGCACATTCGGGTTATTTTTCTGATTAAAAGTGGGAATGCTGGTTCTCTATGGAAATAGAAAGGGTTAAGTGAGAAAGGCCATGGCAGAACTATTTTCTACCCTATGACCAGCAAGAGTAATAGTTTACAATGTTATTTCAAATTGCCACCCATGAGTGGTGTTCTCAAATTACAGATTTGAGTTCCCCAATCCAAAAAGTGCTGATTGTGCTTGAAATGAAGGAATAGGCAGTTTAAACTATAAAATACTGTTTAGAACACTTTACATTAAAAGATTGCAAGGAGCATTGTTGGCTGCATTGTTTGGGCTTCTCTCTGGTGTTTAAGGGTAACCAACATTTGAAACCGTGTTAATAGGGTTAGAACATGGAACTAGACGGTGTGTTCCAATTTTAGGCGCCACTGTTTATCAGTTTGAAAGCCTTAGGAAAAACTTAGTGAACCTCCCTTAGTCTTAGTTTCCCTTCTATAAGTGGGTAAAATGAAACCTTAATTAAAGATGTATTGTGGGAAGTAAAATTTTATAACGTGTGTTAAAACACATTGTAAACTATATTAGTGATTGTTATTGTCATTATTTTTGTCGCTAGCGTAGGCAAGTCAGCATCTTCATTTGAGAAATTTAATCTAAATTAAAGCTTTTCAGAGCAATGGTATGTTCCTTAGTTATTTACATTTAAATTAGTCTTATGTTTTGAATAATTTTGATCTTTTCTAGATTGTAACAAATTGAGAAACACAGGATTTCTCATATTCCTGTCCTTTATTTTTAGTTAGTTTATTTCTCCTTCATTTCCGTTTTAGACAGCTTGTTTAGAATGCAGCTAGGCAATACATTTTCTTGTCAGACCTTTTATTTAAGTTATTCATAGATCCTTTTTTTGAAATTTTTCTAGTGTATTTTCTAAAATATATTTTTCTAAAAGTTATTCAAGGATTAAATAGTTGAAATAGTATTTGTGAGATCGTTATAAGTAGCATCTGATTAATAGTCTTTTTTCTTGATCTCAAGCTATTAGATAAAACTATATAGAGAAATTGAAACAGGGTAGGTAGTTCACCAATTCTATATACTTATAATTGTTTTCATAATTAAGTGTTTTTATTTAAATGATGGGAGCCATTTCAGATGACTTTATAATTGTAGTTCATATATTCATCTCATGATTTCTTCCTTCAAAGCATGAAGAAGTGAATTATTGAAAAGATAAAAATATATTTGTTTGCTTTCTGTCAGAGTTCATATCCACAGCCAACCTTGATAGAAGACCAGAATGATTTAGACAAGTTTGCTTTGGAGATTCATAACATATGCTTGCTGGACAGAATTGAGTTATCTCTGCTCTGGAGAGTAAGTTATTGTAGCAGGAGCTGACAGAGATGAAGATAACTGAAGGAAATTCAATTACCTTTTAGTGTTTTCTTTCTAATAGGGTTCTTAATGTGAAAAAGATCCTCAGATGATGCGCCTCTGTTACTTGTGAGATCTGCCTTGATACCTGTTTCCAGAATACCACGAACTTTCAGTTCCAGGCCTTCGTTAAGTATGAAACAGGCAGCTTGCTGTTGAGAGTGGTTTTGATTGAAAGGTCTTATTTTTACTTGATGTCGTTGGCTATCTTATAATTATTGACGACCCTCTGTAGTTTTCTTTTAACAAGGTATATATTATTTTAATATATTGGGAGTTATTTTTGTCTCCCTTTTGAGTGATCTCTCTGGAAGTACGTTTTAGCTTTTCAGAGTTGATATACTTTTATTCCTCTAATTACCATATACTGAAGCTGAGTAACCTTGTCAAATGCTGGTAGCAGTCCCAAGCTTCCACTTTCCCTTTGCTTTTTCATTCTGTCAAGCCTTTTGTGAGCGTGGTGTCTACCTTCTCACCCCCCTTTACTTTCCTGTGTCTCGCTGCCTGGCTTCTCTTCTTTCCCTTTCATCTTCAGTCCTGGAGCCAATAAATTAAAAATATTCTCTTGAATGTCATTGATGATCTAATTATACTATCCAGTGGCTCTTTTGCGTTAGTCATCTCCCTTGATCTCTGCACCATTTGACATTGATGACCAACCCCTCCTTTTTTATTTTCAAAAAATTAAAAATTTTAATAATATTTTGATTTTTCCTTTGGCTTTGTTTTGGGGAGAGGCTTCACTTTCTTACCCAGTGTTTTTCTGAGTAGCTTCTCATGGTTCTGTTTGTAGTTTCATCTTTCTATTTTTCGTTTCTTTTATCAAACATGTATATCTTTCATAAGAATACCTTCTTGGTACTCTTAACTTTTTTGTGCTGCCTCAGAAATAACCTATAATGTCAGCATTATCTAAAACCTCTATATAGAAGATATTTAATATTTTTAACTTTTAATTTTTTTATCTAATAAATGTCTTCTATATCCCTGGCTGGTGTGGTTCAGTGGATTGAGTGCTGGCCTGTGAACCAAAGGGTCGCTGTTTTGATGCCCGGTCCGGGCACATGCCTGGGTGGCGGGCCAGGTCCCCTGTTGGGGCGCACAAGAGGCAACCACACACTGATGTTTCTCTCCCTCTTTCTCCTTTCCTTCCCCTCTCTCTAAAAACAAATAAAATCTTTTAAAAAATAACTTTTTTGAAGCTAAAACTGAAACTGTTCTGTTTTCCATGATGGGTCTCTACTGGTGTGATTAATGCACCCATTGTCTTGTAGTATTCCTTTTTGATATACAATTTGCATAATCAGTTGTCATTTCCAGAGAGATGGTTGATTGGTAGATCTTGAGTCATCATAGCAAAGTATTAGAACGGCAATTCTCATGCCAGTTTGGTATTTTCTTGTAAGTGTTTTGGTTTTGGATCTCCTTCTTAACCTCTTTTTATGTATTTCTCCATTTATAGGGCAGGAACAGTGAAATGGTAAGCTTGACAATATAATTTTTAAAATTGTACCTTTTCTGTCATGATTATTTTCTTTATGTTAGGGAAAAATGATGTTGATACATAATCATGAAAGCGATAAAATGCTGGCATCGTTAACTGAAGGAGTATTCTAGTACTTTTTAACATCCAGATCACTCTAGTTTGAGTGCCTAGTCAGTGAGACCACATGGTTACCGTGGTGCAGTTCACCGTAGTTCTGACTGTCCCGACAGATAACCTTGTGCATTAATCTTGGCTCTGTCTTTTACTGTGAGCTAAGACAGCACTGTGTCTCACATATTGCTGAGTCAGCTTGAGCTCCTGCTGACTGTATGACTGAGGGATGTGCACACCGTCCTGACCTCAGCGCCCTGCTCAGCTCCTGTAGACTCGAGCCCGTGGCTTCTTGTGTGGAGCCAGTCCATCTCATAGCTGGCCTTCCTCTCTTCCTGCTGCCTTCTGTGTTTCCCAGCATTACTGTCTGTTCAAAGAACCCTGCCTTCTCCAAATCTGCCTGAAGTAGGACAGCTTTGTTTTTGTCTTATTTTAATTTTTTTTTTAAATTTTTTGGCCTTTTTCAGGCTTAATTTGCTCTAGGACCCACTTGGTGGTGGGTTTTTTTTTTTTTTTTTTTTTTTTTTTTGACATTTCAAGGTATCTGTAGAGCCTTCCTCCAACACCATATTTCAAGTGAATTAGTTTTTTTGTCAGCCTTCTTCACTGTCCTGCTTTCGCATCTGTATGTAGGAATTGGAAATACGAGTGTGTGATTTTGGTTTCTAAGGGCACATCTTTGCTCTCGATGACCTTTTCTAATTCTCCCCTTGCTGGCCTTTTGAGTCTCATCCTTCTCTTGATTTCTTGGCTGCAGTCTCCACTGGAACTGACCAAGCCAGATAAGCAACATCTGTAACAATTTAAGCATGGTCATTGTCTATGTTATAATTGTTTATTTCTTCTGTTGTGATTTTTGTCTTCTATTAATGATCAAATGTTGTCCTGCTTTGGCACTTTGTTCTTTCACTTTCCTCAGAATTCATTTCAAACCATTGTTACTTTCTGCTGGTAAGATGGTGTCATCTGTATATTTAAGTTACTGATATTTCTTTGGTCAGTTTTTCCTCTTCCTTCGAGTCCAGACCAGTTTTTTTGTATGTTAAAGTTTCTGTTTTGTGTGTGTGTGTGTTTGTGTGCAAATTAAACAAATAAGGAGATTAAGCACACCCCTGCCTGACATCTTTGCCTGTAGGAAATTATTCTGTCTCTCCCTGTTCTGTTCTGAGAGTGGCTTCCTGTTTACAGGTTTTGTTATCAGGACCCTTCAGTGCCAAGGCACGCCCGTTTCTTTCAGAGCAGCCCATAGCTTTTCATGATTGACACAGTCAGAGGCTTTATTGTGTTTTATAAAACATAGATCAACCTTCTGAAATTTTTTGAAGCTCTCCAGTATCCACAGATGTTCACAGTAAGGTCTCCAGTGTTTTTACTCCTCTTCTGCATCCAGCTTGAACAGCTGGCATTTCTTGCTTCATGCAACATAGAAGCTTTCCTTGCATCACCTTGAGCATCACTTTATGTGACATTCCCTTCTGTGCCCTCATCCTAAAATCATGGGAGTAACGGTGCCCACCTACAGTGATTTTGTGAAGAGTGGGTGGATTTGACAAAGTGCCTGCTGCTGTGACTCCATGTTGTATTCAACAGTGCAGCAGTTATTGTTTACATAACTATGTAGGTAACCACTGTCCATATCCAAAGAATGCTTCCATGTCCTACAGCTTGTCTGGGATGCCCCCCTCTGCCGTAGGGCTTTGATCCAGACCACGGCTGTGTCTGAGCACAGGAAGCCACTTCTTACTATCATACAGGTGGTGTTTCCAACAGTGGTAGAGGGCGTGACAATGCAGAAAAGGAAAATAAAGCTCAATACTGGATACTGCATCTCCTGGAATGCAGAGGTCATGATTCTTCATGGGAGGTTTTCACTTGACCCTTTCTTGACCTCTTTCTCTGTAGCCCTTGTCCCTTTGCCATGTTGCAGGGGCTAGTTCGGCTCCCCGACAGAGCGTTTCTTCCATGCTTATTGTAGTCCAGGTCCACCTGACGCCAGTCTTAGCGAGGAAAGAAGGAGTATGTATTGGTTCTTTCGTAGTTTAAGGTTTGCCTTTCTTAGGTTGAAGGACAACGGGACCCTTAAATTCCTTCAGGGAAACTCCCACCCTGGTCTTACCCATATGACATTCTGGTATGTATTCTACACCTGGACAATGCAGTGATTATACTCCTTAGTATATTTCCAGTGTCTTGTGTATTCAGTCTGGAATGCACTATTTTTAGAGATTCTTCCAGAACATGTTTTAACTCCCTTTCTGTTTTAGCTTTTTGATAATGGCCAGATTAAAAGCTGGGCTCACAGCATTTTTTGTTTTCAGTCTTCATGGGTACCTTTTGAACAGACCATTTACCTGCCTGTACAGAATGCATGTATATGACACATATAAAAGTATGATAATTTTTAAGAGTTATTTGTGAAACTAGAAGAGCTATCATTGTTGGGGCAAAGGAAGACCACTTTTACATGAACTTATGTTTCTGCCTTTGTTTGAAAATTATATGTGGTGCTTCTCTAGCTTCAAGTAACAGAGCTAGAATATTCCTGGGCACTCCATTAAAGATGGGAAGCAAGAAAAAAAGCAAAGGAAGTATAACATAAGTAAAGTCTAACACCTACCTGTGAGCAGTTCTGACCAAATTATTTCCAAACTGAAAAATATCTTTTCTGTATTGTCTTCTTAGTGTATTCTAATAATATAAAATATATTCTTGATAGGAGACTGGATCTCTTAATGCTATTAAAAATCTTTCCCAAGAAAAGGCCTGAATATATTCCTTATAGATTTCAGTTTATGATATGTTATAGTTATCTTAACAGTTGACCACATCATGTTACTGTAAAAATTGTCTTTTCTTAATGAACTTTAGAATATAGATAAGAAAGGAAATTTAAAACCTTCATAATGTACTTCATACAATACTTATTTGTCACTTAGAATTTGCGCTTATGAAATTAGAATATTGTTTCTGTTATGGTTTATTATACAGTCTGAATATAAGATCAAGTGTTTTATCATAGAGAGCAAGACGGCAGTACTTCAGTTGATGAAAATAGTTTCCTTCTATGTACCTGTTAGACTCATGCGACTTAAATGTGGTCTGTTGACCAAGCTGCTTGTTACTAGTGCACAAAGAGATAACTGCAGATTGAATATATATTTAGAATCTTTTATAGCTTGAATGTCTGACATTGTCAGATTATTTCAAAAGTATTCATTTTCAGTGTATTTTAAAAAGTAAAATAAAAAACTTGTTCTTTATTACAGATATTTTGGGAAGCAGTACCTAAAAGCCAGATGATCCTCAGATGTGTTATTTTGAACTAGTCTAATAGTATATTTGAATAACAAAGAAGTTCCAGCAATATAACAATATTCAGCTAAGCAATATAAATGTAGTCAGCTATATGTTAAATGATTTATATAATCCTTTGGAGAATATTTTTTAAAGGATGAAATGGTTAACAATATATTACGTACCCAAAGAAAATATAAACAAGCATATATCAGGATGTTTAAAAAGAAAAGGCTTTGGTAATTATATGTCTTACTCTGTTACTCTTATCTTTGCTTTATAAAAGGTATTTATTTAAGCGTGTTCTTTTAGCTTTGATTTTTTTCCCTTTTTATTGTGCTATTTTTATGTTTCTTTAATCTTAAATGGGCTGTTTGTTCTTGGTTGTTTGTTAGTCTTTAATTCTTCTGTGTAACTTTCCCTGATTCTACACAGTTCTTTTTCACTTCTCCCAAATGCACAGTATATGTCTCTTTTAGCAGTATCTCGTAATACAATTATTTTCATTCCTCTGTCTCTAAACACTGAAAGGTGGAAGAAAGGGACTCTTGGCGTCCTGACTAAGCCTGCAGCAGATGTGCGGCGTCACTGCTGCGTGCCTGGTAACATTTCAACTGTTTCGTGTCTGTTCTTTTCTGATATCCCCGAAAAGTGTAACACATTGTATCCTTTTTTTATGTGAGGACACTGAGGCGCAAGGGTTTTAAATCCCTTGCACAAGTATGAATGTGTCAGAGCCAAGGCTTAAACTCTGCTTGTCTTTTTCTAGAGGTGGTGCTCTTTACCACGGTGTGCGTTATGGTTTTCATAGGAATGACGTGGTCACTTTTTTGTTTTTGTTTTTTTTTGCTTGTTGTCAAACTACATTTATTTGAAATTTAAGCATAAGACTTAACTTATTTGTAAATAGTATTTATATTTAGTCATATTAGCCTGAAACAAGTAAGAGACCCTAGTTTTGTATGCTTAAGAAAATCTATAGGTTAAGTGGATCTGTTGGGTTAAAAAATGATAGGTTTTGCTTAAGATCATCCAGCTCTTGTGCAGATTACAAAAAGTAAAACTTAAGAAATTAAAGCTTCTTGATTTCTCTGTCTCTCTGTGTCTCTGTGGGTATAATTACTATATATTAAGATATATTACTGTCCTATATTATGATTCTTAAAAATATAATCATTTGAGTTTTTAACCCTACCCATTGTTTAAATTTCAGGTTAATTTTATTGACCACAGATACTAGGCATATTTTACTTTATTTACCAGACTGATATATGATATATGCAGGCATTGTTGAAGAAATCAGCTTTTGGTATTTACCTAAGACATTTGTGTCGTTTTTATTGTTAATAAGTAAGTCCAAAGAAAGATTAAAAACAGAATATTGTCTGTGGATTTGACACACAAGTAGAAACTGTAGCCTTCTTAGTGTTGTCTCACTTTTTTCAAATATCATCTAAAAGCATTTTAAAACAAGTTTTTTTAATTATCAGAAGCCTAAGGTAAAAAATTAGAACCTATATTATTCTTCAAATTATTTTAAAATATTGTTTGAAGACTGTAGTTTGTAGAGATAAGAACCCAGCACACTGCATCCAGTCTATTAAAACAATAAGAAGTGGAAGAGATACTTTGTTTTGATAAGTGTTCTGCCTGTTTTAACCTTCAATGCTATTATCGGGTGGGATGATGCTATAGCTGTTTCATTGGCTTAGGCTTTCTCATGCTGAGAGAAATCAATACTTTGAGTCGTTGGATGACAGAAGAATCACTTCAGAATTAAAGGTGGCTGTCACACATTGTCAGTGGTTGACTTTCGTTTGCTATTGAGGTTTTTAAGCTTTAATTTTTCTATGTCTGTTTTTCAGGAGTCTTTGTAAGATTTCTGTGGATAACCTTTTTCTTTTTCCCCTGATTCGATTTTAAATCTGAGTTAAAGGGATTAAGTGCAAAGACCTCCAAAAGTGAAATATTGAAAAGTCGCTTAATTTTTTGTCCCTTAGGTGCTTTCCCTTTCAAATGGTTTCTAATTAGATAAGTAATTTATAGTGTGACTTGGGGACAAATTGGGAGGTAAGGTAGTATACACTTAAGTGTCATAAAGTATGTTTAGTTAATTAAAAATATAACCTCCTTTAGCCATGGACAAGAAGGAAGGCAGGACTCCGTGTCCTGATACGCAGAACTGTGGGGTGTGACCCCACTTACTGTGCAGGCAGCTGCATCTCTCTGGTAACAGGGCCCCCACCCCTGCTCCGTAGAACACTACTGGCCTAACAAAGAGGAGGTGGGAGAGGGAACTTTCTTTTCTTTTACATAAGTACTTACTTTATGATTTGTTTTTAAAAACATGTATGTTTTTAAAAAAAAATTTAAAATACAAACAATGTACTTTAATTGCTTAGTTCAATTAAATGTTCCTAAATCAGGAGAAGGGCCTATATAATATTTTTAAAGATTTTAGCTTTGAAATGTTTAACTGAAATTCATTTTTATTTCACAACAATGTGCAAACTTAATGAAAATTTGCTTAATAATGTTTCTCAAAAACAGACTGAACCTTAATTCTAGAAACACTGTGTATTTAACATGAATAATTTACCTTCCTCTGTGGATATGTAAAGAAAATGCTTGTCAGAAGCTTTCTAAGTATTTCTCTCTAATCAAAACCCAGTTTTGCTTCATTAAGCTAAATAATGTTATACTGTTCTGATTTTATGGAACGACTTCTTTTAAAATATTTTTTTAGCCTTGTAATTTTTTTAAACCAAATTTTGAACTTTAATATAAATGGATTCATAAATTGTGTTTTAACCTGTTATTTTTAGTTCAACATTATGTTTGTGAAATTCATTCAGTTTGTTAAATTTTTCTATTTTATTTTTGAATGCTGTTTAATAGTCTTCTATTCCATGAGTAGACTATTCATTGTTCATAATCTCTTCTGTTGATTGGCAGTTAGGTTGTTTTCAAGTTTTTAACTGTTAGGAATAATGCTATTTTCACCATTTTCAAGTCAGTCTTCTGACGGACATGCTCACGCATTTCAGTAGGGCGGAATGACTCGATGCAGCATACCCATGTTTTACTTTCCATGGGCATCGCATGCTGTTCCGCAGCAGTGTGCACCAACTCCTAACATCAGTGGGTCGCTGTTCCCAGTAATTCGCCTCCTCATCCGCAACCAATTAGTGGCTTTTATTTTAGCATTCTGTTAGTTGTGTTGTGTTACCTCATTGTGGTTTTGTTTGGATTTTATTTACCTGTGAAGCTGTACATCTTTTCTCCTGTTCATTGCATATTATCTGTTTTTCACTTTTGTGAAATACTTGTCTCTTATCCAGTGTTTTATTGTTTATCTGTCCTCTATTGATTTGAGGTGGGTATTTACCTATTTGGTATGTGAGCTTATTTTTGCACGTGAGTATTTCAGCTACTTTCTTCCCTGTCATTGCCTAGTTAATTTCTAAAAACTTACTAAACAAACTTTATTGAGGTATAGTTTATGTGTAATAAGATACACCCAATTAAATATACAGTTTGATGAGTTTTGACAAGTGTGTATATCTATGTAATAGTTATAATCAAGATATAGACTTCTATCACTTTAGAGAATTCCCTTGTGGTTCATTGTGGTCCATTTCTCCATATACACATACACCTGACCTTAGGCAAGGTTAGGCAACTGCTCCTCTGGTTTCTGTTATAGCTAGTTTTGCATAATATACAATTTCATACAAATGGAATTCTGTAATAGGTACTCTAATGTCTGGATTGTTTTGATTAGTATGAATTTTTAATATTCATCCATATTAGTCTGTGTATGACTCATTTGTTACTTTTTATTGCTGAGTCATAACTTTGTTCATCATCTATAGGTCAGTATTGGGTCATTTCCATTGTTTGGCTCTATGACTAAAAGAACTATGGGCATTTCATATAATACAGTTTTGTGTAAGTATGTAATTTTTGAGGAAATATCTAGGAGTGGAATTGCTAGATGCTATTGTAAGTACACATTTAATCTTACAAGAAACTGCCAAATAATTTTCTAAAGTATAGCTATAGATTTTATACTCTAACCAGCTAGGTAGGTGTGACAGTTCCATTTGTTTTACATCCTTGCCATACTTGGTATTGTCAGTCTTTTTAATTAGTCTTTCAGTGGGTATGTAGTGACAGCATTTTGTGGTTTTAATATCAGTTTTTCTCTTGTGTACTTACTGGTCATTTGTATATCCTTTGTGAAGTCTGTTCAAATCCTTTGACCATTATTTTAAATTGGTTTGTTTGTCTTATTGAGTTACAAGTGTTCTTTATATATTCTGTAAGGAAACCATTTGTCAGTTATACGTATGGTGATATTTTTTCTTTTCAATTTGTGGCTTACCTTTTCATTTTCCTAATGGTACCTTTTAAAGAGCAGACTTTGTAAATTTTGATTATGTCCTTTTTTCCATTTTTTAATGGTTATGATTTTCTTTTTTTTTTTAAATACTCGCCTGAGGACATGCTTATTGATTTTAGAAAAGAGGGGAAGGGAGGGAGAAATAGAGGGAGAGAAACATTGATCAGTTGCCTCTTGTATGTGCCTCAACCAGGATGAACCTGCAACCTAGGCATGTGCCCTGATTAGTGATTGAACCCATGACCTTTCCGTGTACGGGATGATGCTCCAACTAACTGAGCCACCCAGTCAGGGCTGGTTTCCTTTTATGGTTCCTTTTAGGAATTCTCTGCTTACCCCAAGGTCATCCAATTTTTTTCTGCTTTTTTTTCCAAGTGTCATGATTTCAACTTTTATGTCTAAGCCTTTGATTCATTTTGAATTAAACAATTCATATATGGCACAAGGCAACTTTCTTTGTTGTTTCTGTTCCCGTGGGTAGCCAGATGTTTTGGCACCATTTGTTGAAAAGATATTCTTTCTTCATTTAATAACCTAAAAATTCTCCTGATTTCTAATTGTATAGTATGATTCAAACAGTATAAACTCCTGCAATTTTTTTAAGAAAATTATCTTGCTAATATTGTTCCCTTTTGTTCATAGACATTTTATAATCAGCTTGTCAATATCCATAAAAAAGCCTGCTAACATTTTAATTATTTTTGTGTTAAACATATAAAATCAATTTGAAGAAAGTAGATATTTTAACAATATTGTCAAATTCTATAAATTTCTCCACTTATTTAGTCTTTAATTTCTCTTAGCAATGTTTTATAGTTTTCATTATGTAGATATATTTTTATGTATTGCTAAATATTTCATGTTTATAATGCACATGTAAATGATATTATTTTTTTATCTTAATTTTCTGGTTGGTTATTGGCCAGTATATAGAAACATAGATTAATTTTTAGTAATTTCTTGTATTTAAGAAACTTGTCAAACTCATAAATTTCAGTAGGTTTTTTTCCCCAGAAGTCTTAAAATTATTATATCCATGAACATGAGTACAAATGAAGACTGTGTGACTCCTTCCTTTTCAAACTGTGTTTGTTTCTTTTTGCTGCATCATTAAGCTGGTTAGGATGATGGTTTATAGTATTGAATGGGATTCATAAGAGAGCACATACTGTTTTCTCCCCAGTTTTAGTCGAATGATTTCCACAGATGCCCTTCCTAAAGTTTAGGAAATCTCTTTCAGTTCCTAGTTTGTAGAGTGGGTTTTACCTCCTCATCATGAAAAGGTTTTGAATGTTATAAAATTCTTTTAAACATTTATTTGAGGTGATATATTTTTGTCCATTTTTTTATTACATGGTAAATTATGTTGGTTGATACTCAAATGGTAAATTAACCTTGCATTCATGGAAAAACTTCATTTCCTATGATGTACAACCCATTTTTTGTAGAGTTGAATGTGAGTATTTTCTTAAGGAGTTTTATATTTAATTACACAAATAATATTGGTTTTTAGTTTTCTATTTCTGGAATGTAAAATTAGTTGCAATGTATTTCATAGCCTGTATTATCTCAATGAGTTGAAAATTTGTATTATTTCCTTCTTAAATATTTAATATTTCCTAATATACCCTTTAAGACTAAATTTTCCTTTAAATGCTGCTTTAGCTTAATTTCCACAAGTACTTCTAATTTTATTTATTATCATTAATCCATAATTTCAATACAAATTAATTTCCAATTATTTTTAACTTTTCAGATACGATTTTTTTCACATTAAATATTTAGATGAAAAATTGAGAAGACATCTAGATTTATATATCTTTGTGTAACTTCATTTTTCTCTAGTAGTTTGTTCTTCAAATTACTATTTTACCTTTTCAGTAAGTGTCTTTAATCTTGTTTCACATGCAAAAGCTGTGGGAGAAATATATCTCTTGGCCTTTGAAAATGTCTTGAGGATAATTGAATAGTAGCATGAGTATATCTGGCATATAGGATGCATAGGTAAGTATGTCGAAGGATAGACTACACATTAATGAATTGTAGAAGATACAAGTTCTAGCCAGTAAAATTTAGTCTTGTTAAATATTTTAGACAGTCTTGTACTTTTTTTTTTTTAAGAGTTGGGTATAGAAATGTAAATATATCCGTGCTTATGCCAAAATAAATTCTTCTAGAAATGATTCTGGGACTGTCTATATGAGGACAGTTAATTTGCATGAGAGGGCAGTTAAAGATTATTTGAAGAGTGTTGAACTAAGATCTGTATAAGGGCAGTGGTAAGAGTGATGTACAGGTTTTGCTAAAATTGAATCATGGTGTATGAAGTGACGGACATTGGAAGTCACTGATGGTAGCAGTAAAAAAGCTTGCTCTTTGAAGTATAATAGCATATTTGGGGCAAAGATGGTGGCTTCAGTTTTGTACATATTTAACGCTAGGGATTTTTTGGATGATTAGAGATTATCCTACAGATAAACATATGGGAACAGTTTAGGAAAACAACCAGGTCTGATATGAAAATTTTGAAAGCTAGGTTCAAATTGATAATAGCAGATGATATGGGAGTAGATTTTGCCAAGGTAAATTTCATATAGCTGTGCCCAGACAGAACTCAGCTGTCTTAGCAAGACCAAAACCAAAGGTTGTGTCCAGAATTCCTGCTCCATCTTAAAAGTACCATCCTTTGGATCCCGAGGTGGCTGCCGTGTGGTTATCCAGGTAGTTCCCAGCTTCTGTCCTGCTTCAGGTTGCCCCTGGAGGCAGCCCACGGAGCCGGCACCACCATTGGCCTTGTGGCTTCTAGGGTCACACGGTCCCGTGCTGCTGGCTGGCATGCATGCAAAGGCACTGGCAGATGCTCCCCCAGGTCAGAGAGAGAGTCCCTCCTGGAGGCCATGAGTCTCGGGCTGGCTCAGGTCATGTGGCCCTTGAAGAGGACAGGCCAGTCCACTTTCCTGGTGCAGGTCCTGAGCAGCAGCCACATGCAAGAGAGAGATTTCTTTGTTACCTGAGTTTATATTGGTTTTGGGTATGGGATGGACTGGTGCTTTCTCAGAATGACCAGGTAACTTCCTAAACTTTTGTGAGCTTTGGGTGGGTCCACCTCCTCTCCAGTCCCTTCTTTTCCCCAGGCTAGACTGACAGGCCTCTTTGGTCCAGCACCTCTCTGTGCTGCCATTTTAACTTATATTGTGCGTCTACCTGCCTTTCCCTAGTCCCACCCCCAATCTGGTACTGGAAGCGGGTAGAGGGGCTTTTTAGCTCTTATCCAACTATATTGCAGGGGTTGCTTGTGCTCAGTGTAAGAACATCCTGCTGCCATCTTGCCTGGGGTGGGGTGTATGCGCTCAGTTAGCTGGGCAACATCACAGGCCCTTGGGAGTCCTGCGAAACTCAACTCCCTTGCCATGGCCTTAGGCAGTTTGTGAAGGTATTAGCTGGCTACATGCTACACCCTCAGTGCCCTTTCCTGGGGGTCTAGACAAACTGTCTATCGATATCATGATCACCAAAAAGGATGATTAGAGGTGATAGGAGGATACTAGAGTAATCTGCTTGATTTTTTTTTTTTTTTTTTAATCCTTACCTGAGGACATGTTTTCATTGCATTGGAGAGAGAGAGAAACATTGATGTAGGAGAGAAGCATTGATCAATGGCCTCCCGTATGTGCCTGTCCTGGGGATTGCACATGTTTGTACTGGGGACTGAACCTAGGTGTGTGCCCTGACCAGGAATTGAAACAACGGTCCTTTAGTTATGGGGCGACACTCCAACCAATGAGCCACACTGGCCTGGCGAGGAATCTGCTTAATTTTAATTTCACGTCTCTTTAAGAATGCAAAGGACAAATAGTCGAGTTAGGTCGTACCATAGCATGTGGAGGGGAAGACTAAATGTGATATTGCTTTATTTCTTTATTTACATTTAAAGAACTCAAATAGTCACTTGACTTATAAATTGCCAATCTAAATTGTTTCTCCTTCTGATTATTTCCTTATATTTTCTCTACAAGTAAGTGAATTTGTTTTAAGAAGTTGGTATATTGATGTTATCCTTATTTATTAATGCTTTCGTAATCTTAGATTTCTTTAGCAATAATCAAATAAATTTTAATTGTTAGTTCCCAAGATATGTGCTTTATTTCTTTTTAGATCCAGATATTTTTGTGGTCATTCTGGTGATGTCATATTATCTAGATTATGTGTTGTTTAAAACAGGAAAACAGAAAAGTTGATATGAATTAAAATAATGAAAGTATTAGACCTGACCCTTGACATTATTAATAGAAGGCATATTTTGGTAGGTTTTGCTGGAATACCTGTATTCAACCTTTAAACATAAGCACACACAAATATATATAACCCACCAATAAGTAACATATATTTGATCTTGAAGCAGATATTCCTGATCTGTGATGGACTTAGAATGATACATCACACATAGAATATATCATTGGTTTTTAATAAGAACATGTTCAAAAAACATTTTAAAGATATTTAAAAAATAGATAGGAGTTCATTATATCTTTACAAAACATTCCTGTTTCTTTTCCTTTTATCATGTTTTAAGGTCAGATGTGACTCTAATATTCCACAATGAGACAGAGATTGATAATCAGAAAAGAATAGCACTTTAATGTGATTTATATCTATAGATTTTATGTCAGATATGAAAAGTTGCCGTTTAAATTACAAAGGAGAATCCATTAAAGAACACTTTGAACCATTTTACTATTTAGCTTACCTTGGACTCTTTTTAGGATTATGCCTTTTCAAATAAACTTGAAGAGCTTATCAAACGTTTACGAGATGTAACTTGAAAAAGTTAAATTATTTTAATATAATAGGCTATATTAAATAATGCATTTTTGTAATTCTAGTACTTTTTAATATGAACATATATGATATTTCAGGGGAGTATAGAAGCCAGTGATTTTCTAATTTCTATCAAGTTTAATTTTTTTTCTTATGATGTTAGACGAGGGCAGGTGATGGATACAGCAGGGAGTGTTGTAGATACAAAAATTCTGCAAATGTCCTGTTTGTTTCAGTATATGGTTGGATTGGATATGATGCAACCTCTAAAGTGCTGCCTAGTTCTTGAATAAATTTCTGAAAATATCGCACAATGGTTGCCATTTTGTTCCATGTAGTAATTCACTGGTTATCTTCCCTTAAACTACTCTTTCTTTAAGTGTTTGTTAATCATTTTCTTTTATTTGCTCAAAAGCTAAACTGCCTTGTGGTGTATTTGGTCAGTCTTTTAATATAGCATGTGACAATTGCCCTTAAATTCTTATAAATTAACTAGTTTCCAACATGATTCATTTTATCCACATGATGATTTAGTCGAAGTATCAGTTTGCATTTAATAGTGTTTTTAAAAACTATGCTGTCAGACATTGCCTAAAATCTTCTAATTGTTCAATTTTTAGAGCCATTATAGTCCTTCCATTTTTCAGATGAGGATTGTTAGGCAAATGAGCTCAAGTGAGTTAGATGCCCAAGTCTGATGGGCGATATTACTATGGGTGATATTTGAATCTGATTTCCATTTTGCCTTCCAGTCTTAATGTTCATTCACATATATAGGGTTGGGCAAAAGTTGGTTTATAGTTATGAGTATGTGAGTTTATTCTTATAATTTATTAATTATTGTATTATTTATTTGTATTGTTTCCATTTGAATAACTGCAAACCTATGTTTGCGAACTCCTACATATTATATGAGGGGGGACCCAAAAAACTCAGAATTTATTTGTAAAAAATTTTGCATTTATTCTTACATGTTTAAACTTCAGTCACCTTCAAAGTACTCTCCATTCGATGCAATAAACCTATTGAGATGTTTCTCTGCTGTTCAAAACAGCTTTTGAACTCATCAATTTTGATGCCTTTTAGTGCTTCTGCTGTTTTTTGTTTGTTTCACTTCTTCCACATCTGCAAAACATTTCCCTTTGAGGACTTTCTTCATTCAGGGAAAGAAAAAAAAAGTCACTAGGGGTAAGATCTGGTGAATAGGGAGGGTGGGGCATGGGAGTCACACCATTTTTGGTCAAAAACTGATGAACACTCAGCGTGGTGTGGGCATGTGTGCTCAAAATCATCTACCATGAAATGTACAAACATGTTGAAAGAGTCTTAAAAAAAAATTGAAGCTGAACGCAACCTCTCACAACAAGGCCAGCTGGTCCACTGATACAGATGGGTTCCTAGAACACTCACCTGGTGGGGGAAGCCTGTACTATAAGGGGCCTGCCCTCCAGAAGATAATTCTGGTGTTTTTTGGATACCCCCTTGTCTATTTTCCTATATATAGTACTTTAATTCTTAGTGGTAGGATTTAATACTCATTATACATTTCAGAGTTTCTTCTACTTTTTTTTCTTTTATCTTCACTTGAGGACATACTAATTGATTTTAGAGAGAGGGGAAGAGGTTAGAGAGGGAGAAAAACATTGATATGAGAGAGAAACATTGATTGGTTGTCTCTTGTACATGCCCTGATCAGGGACTGAACCCACAACCTACACTTGTACCCTGACCTGGAATTGAACCCACGACCTTTCAGTTACAGGAGGACACTTCAATCAACTGAGCCACACCAGCCAGGGCTCTTACTCCATTTTTCAATTTGTATTTTGTACTTGGGTTGAACCGTACTGCCTCTCCCCTCAAGCTGAGCCATGTTTTTCCGCCATGCCTTTGCTTCAAGGTTCTCATAATTTGCATCCAAAAATGACTTGTCTTCTCAAAATCCTCCATTTTTTTTGGTCTTCTTCATAGCCTTTTATATAGTCCTCTTACTATTTTTTGTTAAACCTTCTCATTAAAAATCATCTTTAGTTTCAGTGATTTCATGTCAGTGATGTGTACTTTTGTTACCACTCCCCTCAATCTAGATGCAACACCCTTTCTGCTACTTGTAATGTGGCCCTTTGCATCTTTCCTGATTAGCTTCTCCTGGTTATTCAGTTCTCTGCTTAAATATTATGCACTTCTGAGTGTATTTTATGAATGTAGAGAAATAAATTCTTGGAATATTGTTAGTATGTCACTAAATAGTATGATAGTATGTCACTAAATCTCAGTTAATTCAGTTAAGAATATAAAAGTAACTTTAGATGTTGGGTGGAGATGGGCAAAGGGGGAAAAAGTGGGAACAACTGTACCATGTAAACAATAAGAAATAAAGAAAAAATGTGTGGTTGATTCAATTCGTATTAGAGATTATTTCACGATGCATTTTGAAGTGTTTTTCCCATATTCTTATAGGATTAATAGATGTTTCTTTTTTTCCTATTCCAGTCACTCTGTGCCCAGTATTCTGCAGACAAGCGAGAAGATGAGAAGTTGTGTGATCATTTGATAAGAGCAGCTAAATATCGAGACCATGTGACAGCAACTCAACTAATCCAGAAAATAATCAACATTCTCACAGACAAGCATGGAGCCTGGGGAAATTCTGCAGTCAGGTAAAGTGATACCTTTAGGGTTTGGCCACTGGTATCCTATAAAGGCGTAGATTTAGATAAATGGCTTTGGATATGATTAAGGCCAGATGAAGGACAAATTTAATTTTGTATTTTATCATTTATGAATTTGAAGCAAAGAGGAGAGAGAAAATCTGTATGGGTATAGTTATGGATCTTGTAGACATTTCGTTTTCCTCAACTACTTCCAAAAAATATTTACCCATTTGTTTATTCATTTTGAAGTGCACTTTTCAGGAAAGTAATTAATGCAAGTGATTTTATTACCTACAGGTATATTTGAATTTATATAAATACAATATATTATTTTAAGATTAAGAAACTACCATATTTTGCCATGTGTAATGCACACTTTTTTGCCCAAACTTTTGAGGTGAAAATAAGGATGCGCATTATGCATGAGGATAACAATTACATCCTATGGGTATAATAACAGGCATAACAGTCCCATGTGTGATGCACACAAAAATGTGGGTGCGTATCGTATGCGGGGGCACATTATGCACAGCAAAATACAGGGCATTTCCTAATTATACTTTTGAACTTTTAACGCATAAATTTGAAAACATAATAAGCATTGTTTCTTGAATTGCATTGCAAATTGTAAGAGTGGGGTGATAAAAATGGTTAAATGCCCTCTTTAAAATTTTATACACTTTATCTACCTTCTTGTAAGATTAACAAATTGAACCTGCTAATTTTGATTCCGATCTCTAGAAACAAAAAATTAAATTACCTTCTAGGACTAAGGAGCTTAGATTACAAAATTTAATCTCATTTGAATATTTTATGCTATAAATATTTGAAATATGCTTTCACTTATTTAAGTAATGTTAGTGAATAAAGTTCTATAATTTGTCATTAGAGATATTTTCAGTTCCTCATTTCTGTATAACTTTTGCTAGAAGACAGCAAAAAAATGGAAACAGTCAATTGCTTGTATATTATATGTGGATGTCATTGGTTTTCACTTGTATTTTAAGCAACCAAAGTGTCCAGAAGGCATCTAAGTCTAGCTTTAGAAATTTTCCAGTGAATAGAAAATAATTTAAATTTTTTTAAAAGCTGAACTTTAAAGTATTTGAGTCGAAAACTACTTTTTATGGGTTTTTAAAAGTTAAATGTATTGGGGTGATCTTGGTTAGTAACATTACATAAGTTTCAGGTATATCATTCTACGTAGTACACCATCTGTGTATTTCACTGTGCGCTCATCCCCCAAATTCCAGTCTCCTCCCAGTCCCGTACACTTGACCCTGTTCACCCTTTTCATCCCTCTGCACAGCTTCCCCTCTGGTAACAGCCGTAATGTTGTCTGTGTCTATGAGTTTGTTTTGTTTTATCACACACACGTGGCTGCAGTCCTATGATTTTTGTCTTTTTTGGGTGACTTCACTTAGCATGATACTCTTAAAGTTCATCCATGTTGTCACAAAATGACAATATTTCATCCTTTTTCATGTCTGAGTGATATCGTAGTGTACAGGCAGTGCCTCATCTTCTTTACCCAGTCCTCAGTCGGAGGACGTGTAGGTTGTCCCATGTTTGGCTATTGTGAGTAGTGCTGCGATGAACGTAGGGGGTGCTTTTGTTTTTAGTACAAATATATAACATACAATGTAGAACAAATATAGCTCATGAGGTTATTATGAAGAATACTTAAGTAAAATGAATTACATTTCTGGACATACCAGTTTTGGTATTCAGAAGAATGAATGCAGCTCAGGGACTTCAGGGCAAAGACACTGAATGAATGAAGGTAGGGACCGAGTTGGTTACTGGGTCAGTGTTCTCTGGTGCCTTATCTGGCCTCTGTGTTTGTGTTTGGGGCCGGGAAGTTGTGTTCAGAATTTTAGAATTTCTGAATACTTTGATGTTTTAGATTTGATGCAGTCATTTTGACATCAGGCACTGAGTAAATTAGGATATTGCTTTCACGCACAGCGTCAAGCACTTATTGGGAACTCTACATATTTGTTGACATTTTTGAAAGTATTTTTAACCTAAAATTAGTTTTACAACTTAAAAGTAAAAACCCATAGGAAACTTGTACCAAGCATGTCATTGCTATGACATCAAAATTCTTTCTTGTGATAGCTGCGCCTTTGCGTAGCACAAGTGTACCTGTGCTATATGCAATGAAAGTGTTGTTTTTCTGAAATGATTTTGGCGTAATGAAGTATCTTGGAGAACTAAATGGGCTGTGAAATGTTTAGATGTAGAAATAATTAGTGTTTCTGTAATAAAGTTGTTCACAGGCATCAGCTCTATTATTCTATACAATTGAGGTAAATTCTGAAATTTAATGTGTCCAAAAATCCACAAAAAACAAAATGTGTTTTACTTTTTCCTCCCAAATTAAAATAGCTGTCAAACTGGTAAATTTTAAGTGTGTACGTTTTCAATTAAGGGTGTCTCATTGAAAGGAAAACAATGTTAGTGAATTGATATTTTTCCTTTATACATCTCATGACTTAGATTTTATTAGAAAGAATATTGTACCGAAGCTCATTGCCTGCATGCAGGTATGTTCTTTTGTCATTGTATTTAGTTCTGAGTGACATTCAACTGTTTTACTTAGGACTCCTGGTTGCTTCCTAATGCCTTTAATACAATTACCTTAAAATCATCCTTTTCAATATTAATTCCAATTAAAGCGAATTTGCAGACCTTGATGGTCCTTTTTGGGTAGCTGTGTAAGAAAATGCGGTTGGTAAAATATGTGCTGGCGCACCATTCTTTGACAGTGGTTAACTCTTCTCCGATATCCCTTGTATGAGGCTTGCATAATCAGCTTGTAAATTATGGACATGGTTGTAATAAATGAGACTAACACAGTGTACTTTGTTCTTCACTTAGCATAATTCTAGAAAACATAAATGGCATTAGAGAGAAATCAGAGTAATACTGTAGCTGTAATGCATTTAACTATCCTAAGCCTGTTAAAAGAAATATGCACAATGAGCAAAATTCTAGTAAAGAGGATTAAATTAT